>OZ022518.1:32967176-33168337 GCA_963989415.1 Cerceris ruficornis
TCAACTCGAAAACCCTCTATCGTTATTATATCGGCCATATCCAAAGTGACGCGGACGTAATTGAGCCTCCATTCTCCTTGGGGACCAGTGTAACTGATCCGAACGACAATTCGAGAAAATGCTTCGTGATATACAATAGAGACCGTAATACCGCCGTAGCCAATACGTCGATTGCCCGTTTCTCTCGGCGTTCCCGGCTTTACTCTTTCGGTCTTCTCCTCCTCCGTCTGCAAATCCAAACGCGTAAACACGTCATTTTCTGGATTCGCCTGATTCTCGTTGTTTATCGTAATGTCGTTATAGGTGCGATCGACGCGCAGTAACGTACGATACGATCGATGCGTCTACCGTAAGAGACGGTAATACGCGACAGTACGCGTACCTTGAATATCGTCACGTTGCCTCTGCTCCATCTCCGCATACGATAGATCTAAAGTCTCCGACTCTCGCCATAGTTGTAAGAGACGAAGATGCAAATTGGACTCCAAGCTAAATGACTGCCATCGAGCTAACGTTTATGGCTTCGGTCGTAACGGCGCCTTTGCACTTCCTTACGGCTAAAAACGGATGCGTCAGCGCTTGCGCGTGTTGACAAACGATCGGCTCGTTTTTATTGAGGGTTATCGCGCTCACGCCTTCCGCTACGGCTACCAAACGTTTTGCGATGTACTCCAAACTCGCGGCGTCCAGACGCGTCATGATCGATACTAAAAATCAACGGATAGTATCCATGTACCATCGCGTCGTTGCGCTCCTACGTAAAAGTTTTCCATGTTCTATACGTACGACCGTTTTTTGCAATGAAAAAGAGATTACACTTTGTAACCTTGAGATTTAATTGAACTATATTGTCCGCTCGTTTCTCCGCCTTCGTTGTATCAGATTTTCCGTACGCTTGGCAGCACCTACGAAACAATATCTACCATTACTCGAGTGCACGAGTACGACTACCACTTACACGTTTAATGAAACGTTAAGGTTAAACGTTAAGGTACTCTTCCGAAGCGACAGACGGAGATCGATTACTTGTAGGCTTGTTCGAGGAACTTTGCGAGCTCCAAGCTCCATTCCGCGACGAGGGCATCGACGGCAATGCCGATTGCATTGGAGCGCGTAGTTGCCAGTAGGACTCCGACGGATAGCGGCGTTCCCCAGCGATGCGAGGTTTCCGAAGCCACGGTATTCGAACCTTTTAAAGCGCAGTACATGGATTCGATCACCAATTCCGTGTTCCATCCTCCGCTGCTGTCTATTCAATATCACGCAACTGATTTTAGGGACGTAATTTAGTCGTTTGGAGCTCGCGTCGATCGTGTCCTCGACCGATCGATCCTACGTACCGTTAAGGGTATTTAAGGAAAACTTTGTACAAGCCACCCCGCACGAAGCTTCCTGGACATCCGGCAATTTGATGTTCAAAGAAGAATCATAGAGCTCCGTGGTCACCCTAACGTCGGACCACGGCAATTTCTTTTTCAACGATACGCCATCGATCGGTCTTGAAACTTGCCGTTCGGCATTGCAAAGTACCGCTTCCCAATCCCGATGATCGTAAATGACCGACAGACTATTGATCTGTACCACCGTCCGTAGAAGGTTCTCCTCCATCTGATGCAAAGCCGCGTATCATCGGGTGGATAAACAAGAAGGGTGGAAGTTTCATCGAGAGCTTGCGAGAGCTCCGGTAGAAAAGTGCACGACGATCGACCAAACGTCTTTTACATTTCCATACCTTTGCACTTATATAGAGCGACCGCAGGGTCAGAACCGGCAGCTTACTGCGCACGGTCAACCCGTCCAAATTTAACGTGAAGTTCAGCAAGCGAGTATGGGGCTGAAATTTTGCGTTGACGCGGAAACTCTTCATTGCGCCCTCCAAACCAAGTATCGTGCCGTCCTCCCTTCCGGCGATGACGGATGAGTTGCCTATTTTTAGCGTAAAATCCTGAAGGCGGTTGGAGTGCATTTTTTAAGCTACGCGATAATGTTTACGGCTTGATCCGCGACAAAGAACGCGATCTCCGACGTTTACCTTTGGCAAGATCGGCGCTAAACGTGCCAATAAATCACGGGACCGTTCGCTTTCCGCCTCCATACAGGACGTCGACGTCGACGTCGTTAAGGAATTTCTGTCCCTCAAAAAGGTAACGAGACCCGTTCCACCGTAACCCTCCGTCTGTGCTATTCCAATGTACAGCTTCTACAAATTTCACCATCGTCGACCGTTAACGATCGCTGCTCTTTCTCCCTGATCGTCGTTGGGAGCAACATCGTCCAGGGAATCGCGAGTGCAAAAACGAACGAACGCGACTTTACCTCCACAGAAATTTCTCCTTGAGCGTTCAACGTAGCTTCGGCCGTTCCAGCGAAGAACACCTGCGACAGGCAAGCATCCGATGCGTGTCGCAACAACTTCATAGCTCCCCCCGTAACGGCCGCGGATGCTAGAAGCGTACGTGCACCGTGCACGACACTGCCGTCCAATGTGAGACTCTCCGCGCTGCCGTTTGCCAGCCAGCCATTGCCGAGGACGAGGAGACTCAGATTTTCCACGTGTATGGCCATAAACTGCACGAGTTTGATAACTATCGAGTACAAGGCGGTCGAAGGTATCCGAACGATTAGCTTTGTTTCGGTCGTCGAATTACAAACCTGTACGAGCGTAATGATTATCGGTGGAATTTTTCTGTTTCGAAAGTCTATCGGCTCTCTGGGTCTCTCCGTCGAATTTTTAGCTTCGACCGGAACATCCTTGTTCACTCTGACGTCCTTCATAATTACTGCTAAGAGCTTGGCGACGTCGCTGCTAAAGAAACTGCTTCGTATGCTGATCTCTTCGACTTGCTTGAACATCGAAGGGTTAAGTCGCAGGGAGAAGCGCGCCTTCGAAAGGTTTTATTCGCGAGAAAGGAATGGTCGACTTAACATCGAAATTCGGCGTATCGAGAGACTTACCAGAGTGAAGCCGTTCTTGGAGATATTTACATCTCGGAGAATGAAATATGGCAAGGAAATGTGTCCCACGCGAAGATAAATTCTGTATCGTCTCTTCACCAGCCATGCCAGAAATCTTGGTATTACCCTAAGAAAAATGAAGACGATTAAACCTTGTGGGAATTACAGCCGGTAGAAACAGAATCGAGCGGAATAAGTTAAATCAGGTCTTACCATGTAAAGTGACAGTAGAGAATAAAACAAATCATACAAATGGGAATTAAACCTGTCATTTCGACTGTTTAAATACCATAACGCACGTTGACACTGAAACAAGCTCCCCGAACTATCGGCGCACCGTAAGAATCATCGAAGACAAAGATTTTGGCGAAAAATCTTGAAGCGCGCGACCAGATAATACGGCGACTTAACGACTCGAGATTAAAATACGCGGGGCGAAGAATTGAGATCGAATTGCGTTCGGGAGAATTGATCTTCGATCGACGTTGCCCGACGGTGTCCGATCCATTGGTGTTTCGATCGTAGCTTTATCGAGCTTTGTCAGCGTTCACTGTCGAAAATCATTCGGTATCAGGGCATTACTGGCGTCTGCCAGATTTACCAAGATCGCGACGTTCACAATTCTTCGGGACATTAGCGATTGCTCGCGACCACTCGCGACTCACGCTCTCGCATCTTTCGATACGTTGATGCGGCGACACGTCGATCTCTCGATCTCTCGAAATCTAGTTCACTCTCATTTCAGTGGTAACTCGGTCCATCGACGTTGGTCGACATATTCCGACGAAGGTGCCCGTCAAACCGTCCGCGCTAGGGTCGACTGGGATCGACGTACCGTGACCGATACCAACCGATACTCTCGATCGCTCTCGATATTCCGCCACTACGGTGCACTCCGGGCCCCACGACTCTACGGCGATCGCGGCAATTGACGGTAACCAACGACAGCTAACGACGGTAGAAGATATTCGAATGATTAAAAAATTTCGAAATACGAATGGGACTACTCGGACCTATCATTGATCATCGTAGCTATCCGTGAATCGAGAGAAGAGAGAGGAGATCGCCCCGTGCTACAGGCTGAACGCAAATTAACGGAACAACGTCCCCCTTGGCAGAGCTGCAAGCGGTAAAGGTAAAAGAGTGAGGTTAGTTGATCGTTTTTTCGGGTAAATTTTTAAAGCGCGCAACCGTGGAGGTCGAAGAATGGGGCTTCTCGCGAAGCACAAGTCACGTTAATTCGTCCGGAAATACAATTCCGAGGCAAATGGGACGTTCGACGACGGCGGGATGTGGCTCGATTCTTCGACGCTCCGCGGACGAAGAGAAAAACTGGCATATTCGACGCGGTACGACATAACGTATAGAGTTCGTTCGGAAAGATTTACAACGCGGAAACGCGAGTTCAGAGGTTAAGTCGGCGACATTCCGTCATCGTCGAGTCGAATTCTGGCTGCCCGGCAACGGCAGGGAGGAAAAACGATCTATACGGCGGCCTGCCTTTCGATCGATTCAAAGAGAGGATCCGTCGGGTGTACGGCGGGTCGTGGGAAAGGATTGAAGATGCAGGGTGGGAGCGCACGGAACACGAGGAATTTCGCGAACTCAGTGATCCGCACGGGTCTCTTTCGTGGCGTTTCGAGTCGCCGCGTTGCTACGGTCGTTGGTCGTTGCGGTTGCTACGGGAATATCGATTGGGAAAGTCATCGGTTAAAGCAAGATACGCGGTGAAAAAAAGTTCGGTAAGACCGATGAAACGTAGGCTGGTCAAGATGGTTTCCGCGCGAACGGCCAAAGTCTTGGCCGTCGCGTGAAGGAAATCTGCGAAGAGGTGCCGGAAGAAAGGAGTGGACGGAACTAGCGGTGACGGGAGCGAGAAGGGAAGCGATGATAGGAGAGGGAGGCGGAAGGAAGAAGAGGAGCTCGACGAGGAACGGAAGCGATCGGGACGATTCATCGGGCACGACGGCTCAGGGATGCGGGAGGCGACCGAGTCGAAGAAGGACGCGACGGTGTTGCGGTGTTGCTCGATCCGGGAGGCGTTGGCGCCGACGAGACGGCGAAAATTTCGTCGCGTCCATGGGCTCGAGCGACCTCTGCACCCTCAGCAGGTGATCGGCTGGCTGGTAATTCTTTTGATCGCCGTCAACACGTTTGCCGTGTTGACCCCGATGTTGGAGCCGAATCTACGCCCCATACTGTCGGCCGTCATCGGCGGAGTCTTTCTGACGCACCTGCTCTCCCATCTGACCGTGCTTCTGCTCGATCCGGCGGATCCCCAAGTTCGGGGCCAGCCGACGAACAAGGTGGTACCCGAGTTCGATCGGAGAAAGCATCCGCGGGTCATCGAAAACGGCAGGTGCCACCTCTGCGATATCCCGGTTACCGGGAAACGAACCAAACACTGTTCCATCTGCAACAAGTGCGTCACTCGCTTCGATCATCACTGCAAGTGGCTCAACAACTGCATCGGCGATAGAAACTACTCGGCATTCTTGGTCTGTCTGATCTCGGCGATCCTCTCGGCGCTTTTGGTCGCCGGTCTCTCCGGGACGGAACTTTTGCTCGCGGTGCTGCGCGAGCGTCGATCCGACCGACCTTCTTCGAGCAACGTCACGCAAATTGACCATTCGCCGGCGACCGTCCCGACCGTTGACCCGACTGCCCAGATACCGGGTCCAGCCTCTTTGGCGGCCCTTTCTCTCCTCGGAGGGGTCTCGGCGCTTGCGGCTCTCCTGCTGATTCACCTCTGCCTCTTTCACGGCTACCTCGCCTGCTTGGGCCTGACGACCTACGAGTACATTCGCGAGAAACGCCAGAGAGAAAGAGTTGCCCTCGCCAGCAACGTTCCACCGATCGCCGCATCGGTCTCGATCGCCTCGGCTACCCTGTCCTCTCTGTCGTCGATGGGGACCGAACCGCGATCTGAAACGCATCCACGAGAACGTCCGGTCGACGCCGAATCGACGCTCCCGTCGAGAGAATCGTCCCGCTGCCCCGCCCGTATCGGTCGATCCTGTGGCAATTTCGCCAGCCGCAACTGCCCGGTTCGATTCGATGCATCGAGGGAAATCAGCCGGGCGAGAGCGGATCCAACGATCGCCCCGGAAGAACGCGCGGTAGATTCCCTCGGCTGTAGTGGCCATATGGCGGATATAGGCGGATCGGTTTGCGCTCGCCTCGGGCCCACCGACCACCGACGTCCCCTGTCCCAACGACTCTCACTCCCTAATCCCAGACTCGAGGTTCCGCTGCGCTCTCCGATAAAGCTTCCACCGCTTCGTTCTCTTCGGGCATCGCCGAGTTTTCCTTCGCGTCAGTCTGCGTCGGCAGCGACGAGAACGAGAACGAGAACGAATAGGACTCGGGACCTCCGGCTCTCTCCGATACCGGAGACTGAACTCTCCGCCGTCGACTCTTCACGCCCGTTGGGCACCTCCTCTTCCGGCGGAAACGGTCCGCCCGAGGGAAAGACTCATCCCGCGTAAAATCCGCAATTCCACGCGAGTCGAGTCGAGTCGGGAGAAGAGCGCGCGCCGCCTCCGCGTAATCCCGGCCCTGTGCAGCTGCCGACTCCTCCTACGAGAAGCCGCCCCTTCGTTTTTCGCAGATGTCCTCCTCCGGCTCCGTCGAATCGTCCCAAGAACGTGCAACCTCGGGCGACGCGTGGAAAAAAGCCTTGGGCTCGCCGCGTTACGTCGTTGCCCCGATGGTGGACGCGAGCGAGTTGGCTTGGAGGCTGCTCAGTCGACGTCACGGAGCACACCTCTGCTACACGCCTATGCTCCATTCATCGGTGTTTTGTCGGGATCCCAAGTATCGACGGGACGCTCTCGTCAGCACGCCCGAGGATCGACCTCTCATCGTGCAGGTTGGACGGAAATTTGTTTTCGCGTGGTCGCCCTTGGATAAATCCTTACCGAGATCGCTTTGGCCGGCCTTGTCCTTTTAGTTTTGCGGCAACGATCCGAGCACGCTGCTGGAGGCGGCCCTCCTGGCGGAGCCCTTCTGCGACGCGATCGACATCAACATAGGCTGCCCTCAAGCCATCGCGAAACGCGGCCGTTACGGTGCCTTTCTTCAGGATGACTGGGACTTGCTTCAACGCATAGGTAGGTGAACTTGAAACTATCCCCTCTCGACTCTCCCCACTTGCTCGCGCGATCGACGTTAAAGCTCTCCTGGCTTTCTTTCAGTCGGCACTCTCAGCAGAGGACTCGGCGTGCCCGTCACCTGTAAATTGCGCGTCTTCTCGGAGATCGAGAAAACCGTGGAATACGCCCGAATGCTCGAGAGCGCGGGAGCCAGCCTGCTGACCGTCCACGGGCGAAGGAGGGAGCAGAAGGGACCGTTGACCGGCGTAGCTTCCTGGGAGCACATCAAGGCCGTCAGGTTAGCGATCGCTCGGACGGACTCTCCGACGCGCGAGCACCTTCTTTCCCGTTCGTGCCTCATCAACGATTGCCGCTTCTCCCTCGCAGGGAGTCTGTCGCGATTCCGGTATTTGCCAACGGCAACATACAGTGCCTGCAAGACGTCGAACGATGTATCCACGAGACGGGCGTGCAGGGAGTGATGTCGGCCGAAGGAAATCTTTACAATCCTTACATATTCGAGTCCTACTATCCGCCGAGCTGGGTACCGGCGCTCGAGTATCTCGATCTGGTCGAACTCTATCCGGCTCCTGCCTCCTACATCCGTGGTCATCTCTTCAAGCTCTTCCACCGCACGTACGTATCGACTTTGCACGCTGTCGCCGCTACGACTTTTTCCTGCTCGTCCGCCCCTCGTTTCCACCCTTACCTCGTCGTCTCGCGATCTACCGATTACGCGCATACCATCCTTTTAACTAGAGAGTAGACTTTGTTTAGCAGAGAACAAAGAAGAGAGGGAAAATCTGGCGGTAAACTCAACCATGGAGTCGTTCAAGAATGTCGTGTACGCCTTGAGAGACAGATATCTGCCGTACCACGAGGGTCGTTCGCAGTGGCGCGAGGAGACAACTGGTCGGTACACCGTGCATACCCTTTCTTTCGTCTCCTTTGTCTCTCCTCGTATACTCTGCCTCTCTCGCCTTACCGACTAAACGTACGTTCGCGCTTTGCAGATTACAACTTGACTCTCCCGCCGTGGCTGTGTCAACCTTACGTGCGCGACTCCCCGGAAGCGCACGCTCAAAAATTGGAGACCAAGAAAACCGAAGCGGTGAGCCTTCGATCCTGGATTTTACTCTCGCATCTTTCCTCGAGACAAATCATTTTGTTGATCCGCAGGAAAATACGATGAATCCCGTGAAAAGGACATTCAAGGACGAAGAGGGCAACGAAATACCGCGTAAGCGGTTCAAGAAACTCCGGCAAATCGCGCGTCGACCAAACAGGCCAACGGTGTTAGTTCCACGAGAATCCGTTTTGTGTCAAGACTGTCCGAATCCCATGGTTGGTTTTCTCCTCAGGATTTCGTGCGGCTTCTCACCCTCTCCTCATCTTCCCTGCTTCATTTTCAGGGTTTGAAGTGCGTTCACAAGTTATGCCGACAGTGCTGCAGGAACAAGTGCTTTACGGAAAATCTCGATTGTCCAGGTCACCGAAATCTCACTAAAACCAGAAGGCAAATGGCGATAGAATTCGCCTCGAAGCGGAACAAGGTCGATGATGCTACGTGACACGCTGTTCGTTGGTTTAACCAATAAAATTGTACATACGATAATTTCAACCTTCCTTTATACCTTTATACGATATCCTAACTGTCCTAACCCGTTTGTACGATTGGAAAGCTTTTTTCCTTGGACGATCGATCAGTCAGAAGAGAAGGAACTATTTTCTTATTGCTTTTCAAAAGACTTTATTACTCATTATCGAAGAGAACGATCGTGACGGATACCATACTGCGTAACCTGACTGCTCTGTCTTGTATTGCATTGTATTGTATTGTATTGCATTATATTACATTATACTATACTCGATTATATCATATTTACAGGATACGATACTTTACAAAAGAGGTATCTTACAGACTTGCTCAGAGTATCCGAACGATGCGGCGACGAAATGATTTCTTATCGTTACTCGCGATATCGTCGATCTAAGAATTTGAAACTATCGTGCTCCGCTACACGGACGTCGAGGTCGTCACGATCAATTTCTTGAGAACGGCCAAGGCGTCTTGGCGTTGCTCTTCGGACGTCGCCGTATCCGTCTTCTTTTCGTCGAACCAATATTTCTTGGTCAATAACATACAGCCCATGAGCGCGGGTAGATGAATCAGAGAGAAGCGGAAAAGTTTCCGCGAACTACCGCTGTCCGAACGTTCATGAAAGTTCCAAGCTGAAAGTGCGAGAAAGAGGCAAAGGTTTAAAACTACCGCCGACGATCACCCCTCAATCGTGTCTAATTCGAGCAGCAAAGAACAGAGTTTGCCGTACCGAGGTAGAGGAAATAGGCGTTCAGAGGTGTAGACGCGAGAGCGAACCACCAGTTTGTTACGTCGAACACGGGTGCCAAGTAGCAAAGTCCCATCAGCAGAACCGTGTAACGTAACGCGGTTTTACGGCAAAGGCTCGGATCGGTAACAGCCATCATTCTGTAACCAGCGCGCGAATAATCCGGTCTCAAGTTCCACGAAAGGGCATTAAAGTGTGGAAATTGCCAGGCGTAAAGAAGACCGGACATGATCCAAGCACCTGGAGACGCGATGTCCCCAACGCAGCCGGCCCAACCCATTAACGGCGGTATAGCACCGACTGTAACCAAACGTGATTGCCACGGTTATCGTTGTTGCTGCATTCGTTATCTAGCATCGATCGTGCGAATCCGAAAGCAGATAATAAACAGCCGTATACTTGCCGACGGAGCCGATCCAAGTATTGAGAATACTGACACGTTTCATAGGCGTATAAACGAGCGTGTATAGGACCAGGTTGGAAATCCCTAGAGCGGCGGTCAACCCATTAACTTGCCCGTAGAGCAGCGAAAGGCCACCGACGCCAGATACAGCTGCAAAAATTACCGCGTGTGCTGGCCTAATGTGATAACGCATTTACGTATAATTTGGCACATTCGCTCTACTCGAAGAACCCGGAAGTACCAAGTATCGCCGTAGCAAATAGGGAATCGATCGGTCATAGCTGTACTTACGTCAAACGACCTCGTACCAACACTCTGTTCTTCGTTCTAGACATTTGCGCGTCGAAAGGTACCTCGAAGAACTGATTAACGGCATTGGCAGCGGCGGAGACCATTCCTGTTCCCAAAGAGCACGCGACGAATGTAGAAACGTCGAACGGTCCAGGGGCCAAGGCATAGCCACCCATGGTCGTCGCGACGACCAAAGCTGGAACAACGATTGGATGAATTTGCCCTTTACTCCGACTCGGTTCTGCGGATCTTTGAAGTCTGAAGACTGTCGTATACTCACAGGTCAGTCTGATTTTGGATAATGCGAAGCAATGTTTACGAAGGTCACCAACGTTGGTCTCCATGCCCATCCATTCCGATTTTTCCGACAAGGAGACATCGTTCCTCACGTCGCGGACAGTTCTCTCCTCGATGATCGGTAAAACCGCGGGACCCGTTGAAATAACTCTGTCGCGAGGCTTTTCGACGAGCGGTGGGCATGCTGACTCCCGGGGTAACTGGGATGTTCTTGAAGTCGACGTAACCCCACTGGTATACTAAAATTAACCACCGAAGAATGCGTCGCGAGATGAGTAAACGAGATGACGGGATAACGACGGAAGTAAAATTTCCTACACGTACCTTCACGGGCGACAGTTTCGATGTTGTTATACACGGGATATTGCGACATATTCTCGAAGAGCGTGAAAAGGGTAGCATGATAAAAAAAAGAGCTAGATAATGTCTACTCGCTCCGTTCTTCCGTCCTAAAATCAACGGAAACGAGGTTGCCAGTTATCTTATCGATATTTCGCGTGCGAAAATGAACGGGCAACTTACATTTCGGCGGATTTTCGTTCGTTTGATTTGTTCAGCATTACGTAACGATAAGGAAAATCAACTACCATCGCGCCAAAATTAATGCTGCAACGTCTTTTCGGGCAGCGAATGAACAGCGAGGCAAACTGAACCGGACCACAAAGGTTTGGTCCAGTTTGGTTAAAACCAGCTAGAAGGTTGGAAGCAGGGGGTCCAATCCTCTGTGATAATCGGGCTTACATCAGCTTACATCATCGAAAACGTTTGCTGCGTCCCAGTCTACCCTGAACATAACTGGAAACTCTCATGAAGATACGATTGATTACTCGACCTAAAACCCCTAAAAATCGATTACTCGAACTAGGGTCACACAATACTTATATACGAAAAAATTCGCGTTTGATTGGTACGGCATTTTTAATACTGGAATTAAATAATTATTTTGTCTACTTCAGATAGAATTTCGAAAAGTAAGTATTCATCTGTTGAGCTACAATTACGGTGTAAAAGATTCTCATCGTAACAACTACAATCGGCTAATGAAGTGTAACTCTTATACAACAATTAGTATCAACGTCGCAGGAGTCAAAGCTGGTCCCATCTGAGCCCATCAGAGCCGGATAGCGATAGTCCGAAACAATTGAATGTGTCAGAGAAGAGCACGATACAGAATGAGTTTCGAGACGGAATTCGAGATAAGGAAATGTGACGCGCGTTTCCCGCCCTTCCATGTTGCGATAACTCGTTTCATGTGTCCATGAGAATCGCAAGCAGCAAAGAACACTCGTAATAGCGGATCATCGTTAGCTAGTTATATACCGAGTAGTCGTATCAACGGACCCAATCGAATCGAATCAAATCGAATTGAATTGAAGTGAAGCGAATCGAATCCAGTCGAATCGATTTGAACGAAATCGAATCATCGGTACAACGGAACAACGGAAGGAAGATGTCGAGGTTATTGCAACGTACGTTCCTTCGTGCTTAGCATCGACTCGTACAATGAAGATTTCGTTACGCTCGTCACGGGAGAGGATTCGGAAAACAAAGCGAGAGGGAAGAATAGGACGCGGATAATCGTGGAATAAAGGGCGAGTGCACGGTGAACGAAGGCCGAGGTGATCGGAATGTCGGTGAATCGAGAAAACGCAATGTTCGCGCGGGTTGGTTCGGCGCTGTTTTACGGCCTGTCTTCGTTCATGATCACGGTCGTAAATAAGACTGTCCTTACGTCATTCGATTTTCCATCGTTTCAAGCTCTCGGTATCGGACAGATGCTGACAACCATTGTGTTGCTCTTTGCCGCAAAAAAACTGCGCTACGTTGACTTTCCTAACCTAGAACGAACGACCTTACGCAAGATTTGGCCTCTGCCGGTAATATACATCGGGAACGTAATCTTTGGCTTGGGTGGCACGAAGCGCCTCAGCCTTCCGATGTTCACAGCTCTCCGACGGTTCAGTATCCTAATGACCATGATCGCCGAGTTTTACGTTCTCGGGACGAAGCCGCGGCTTCCCGTCCAGCTCAGCGTCTACACGATGATCCTTGGAGCGATAGTGGCGGCGCTGGACGATTTGGCCTTTAATTTCGAAGGTTATCTCTTCATTCTGTTCAACGACTTCTTTACCGCTGCCAACGGCGTCTACGTGAAAAAGAAGCTGGACTCGAAGGAACTAGGAAAATACGGTCTCATGTATTACAATTCCTTGTTCATGATACTTCCAGCTATCGTGATTGCCTGCTGGACGGGAGAGGCACGCTCCGTTTTAGACTTCCCACATTGGTCGAACGTCCTGTTTATCATACAATTCGGTCTCTCCTGCGCGATGGGGTTCGTTCTGACGTACAGCACGATTCTCTGTACGCTTCACAATTCTGCTCTGACCACCACTATCGTCGGATGCCTGAAAAATATATGCGTCACCTATCTGGGAATGGCGATCGGCGGAGATTACGTGTTCGCGTGGCTCAACTTCTTAGGATTGAATCTGAGCGTGATCGGCAGTCTCGTTTACACTTGGTTGACCTTTCGACAAAGGGAGCCCAGCGAATCCAAGTATTCGCCGCTGTCCGACGAGCGGGCCGTCGGAGTGCAAGCCGTCTAGTCGAACCGATTCCTCGTTTCTGCCCGTCGTCTTCTCTCCGCGACTGCGGTGGTGGCATGAGCGACAAAAAGGACAGACCGGCGAGGCGACGCGAGTCAAACGGCGCCTAACGCGCCTACCGAACCAAAGAATTCTTCGTCGGTGAAGAGGTCCCCGAGCTGGCCCCTTCGAAGAGGACATTAGAGCGGTGTCGCGAGTCGTGAGTCGCGAGTCGCGGCTATATTTTTACATAACGAAGCAGCGACATTGACAGTCGATGTAGATAAAAGTTGAACGGAAATAAATGTGATTGAGGAGGAAGAGAAGGAATAGATCGTCATTGTCCTCGGTGGGTTTCAGGTAGCTCGATCGTTCGAAGATTCTCGATCGAGGAAAGAAGCGGTCGTTTCGCGGAGGAGTACGCAAAAGTTCGCGTTCCTCTGAGTTTGGTGCAGCGCGGCGCATTGGCGGCAGGAGCGGCCGCGATATCTCTCGGCGATCCGTTTCGCGGGGACATGATCGCCTGCCTCGGGGAAACGACCGGCGGCAGCGCTCTGCGTCGCTGTCATCGTACGTTGCTCGCAACTGCCGAAGGACGTCGAATTCTCGCCGAGAAGCCGCGCATCAACAGCTCGACGATAGATCTCCCTCGCTTGGCAGAGTTGCCCGTGGGAACTGTGGGCCGGACGTACAGCGACTTTCTCAGGACAAACGTAAGCCCGAGGCCGTTACAGAGCTGCCGGCCGCGTTCTTCGACTCGAAGCGGTATATTCCTCTTTTCCAGAGTGTTTCGCCCGATTCTAGAACCCCCGTAAGATTCGTCGAAGACGCGGATTTGGCATACGTGATGCAACGCTACCGGGAGACGCATGATGTCTTTCACGCGGTCCTTCTAATGCCAACCACCATGCTCGGGGAAGTATCTGTAAAGTGGGTCGAAGCGTTGCAGTTACGGCTACCGATGTGTCTCGGCGGAGCGATATTCGGGGCTTATCGATTGCGTCCGAGGTAAACGAAAGCGTTCCCCAGACGACTCTGTTCACCTTCGGCCCCGTCCCCGTCCCTCTCGATCGGTACTGTATCGCAACGGAAGCTCTTTCGGGCGTTTCAGGCAGAGAAAGTTGTACCTAGATCACTATCTACCATGGGCCGTGCGTACGGGAACCTGTGCACAGTTCCTCTTGGGTATTTACTTCGAGGAACGCTGGGAACAGTCCCTCGCGGACTTTCATCGAGAGACGAACGTCCTCCCATTGACGGTTCCCGATGTCTGAGAAAACGAAGATCCCTCACTTTTTCGAAGCAGGTGCCTCTACGGCGTATCGGCTTTTTGGGCTGACATCTCGCGACGGAGGGAACAGCCTCCAGGATGGTATAACGTTTTTTATTGACCGTAACGTTGGAAATACGAAGAATATAATTTTTCATGAAATACACACGATTCGTATTACAAATATCGATATTTGCGAGCACGCGAGTCACCTCGCTCCCCAGTCTCGATCTCCTCCCGTCGTTATTACGTCGGTGAGGCTCGTTAGCCTCTCTCGTCGGTACCTGCTTCCTCGAACGACGATCGCATCCGTCAAAATCCATCTTATTCAGCCTCTATAGATGGATAGAGGCCGCATTATGTGGCTTATCGGTGCAATTGATAAAGGTGGGCGGGGGTAGAACACCGAGACGGAGGAGAGGCGGCTGCGCGTGGCCGCGATCCGCCGTCCGTATCTCGTACCTCGTACTTAGGAAACCGTCTTTTGAGAAATTTCACGATCGACCGGAGACGGAAGATAAAAGATTGGACTCTCCGTGATTCCGATTTCCCACCGAGCATCCCATGTACGGTGTTCAAAAGCGCGTACGCGTGCTATTTCGAGGTTCAATTGCATCGACTTTTCACGCTGAAAGTGTGGAATGATATTCGAAATGCTCGCAAAGTCGATTGATTGTCTGTCTCGTTTCGGATTTAGGCGGGGCGCGCGCTTATACAGGCCATCGACGATTACGCGAGCCCGCGTGGACGACGACGCGCAAGTGCACGACTGCTGACAATTGAAGTTCACGAACCGATACACTCCGATTTTTATGGAACTTTGCATAAATATTTATTAGACATATCTGAAAAGATAGTTGGAATTCGTTCGAGCCCGTTTTCAACTTTAAGGGAGATATCGAGGTAAGCCCCACTTTAAAGGAGGTCTTGCCTCTCTCCTGCCTGTCCTGTCTGTCTCCTGTATGTCCTTTCATGATATGACAGAGGCAGAACAGACCGGACCTCCTTTAAAGAGGGGCCTCCCTTTCATATCTGCCAAGTTGAAAACGGGCAGGAACGAATTCTGGCTACCTTCTTCGATATGTCTAATAAATATTTATGCAAAGTTTCATAAAAATCGGAGTGTATCAGTTCCCCCGAACTTCCCTCGTGAGCCGAGCCGAACCGAACGTCTATGAACTTAAAAAGCTACGAGCTTTTTAAAGTTTCCTCCTGGCGTCGTAAAAATCGCAGGTACAGGGCGCGATGGTGGAGAGTACCAGCGACGAGAAGCCGATCATCGGGTTCGAGGAATCTTCCAATGAGAAAATGCGGGGCAAACTTTCTCTTCACGGCGTGATCGTGTTCCGTAGGAAAATGATTCGTTGTACTAGCAGCCGTGCTGTGCGATATCGCCCGCATGTTTGTGCGCACCGTGTGCGCCGAGAAAAATTAAATAGGAACGTCGAATCGCCGAGGCCGCGGCATTCGTCTATCGGCCCGTGCTTACGAATCTGCCGACGAATGGAGCGGAGGTTGCAGTTTGTCGCTCGTACTCTCTCAACGACGAGCTTCGTTCCCGCGATCCTTGTACATACGACGCGTTTAATAAATTTTAGAGACTAGAATATTACCGAGGGGATATTCTTTATAAAATCTCCACGCTTATAGGCCGCGGTAAATATTAAGTGATACGCTTACGTAGGATATCACGTAGGAGTTAGGTAAACCTAGTTGAGCATTATAAGAGACAATGGCCAGAGCATCCCGAAGCGAAGCGAAGGAAGGAGGATGACGGATGAACGGGGCAAGGAGGGGGCCGGAGGAGATGGGATAAAACGGGACCGTCCGGAGGATGAGAAACGTAAGGTAGAGAGGAATCGTAAGGCTTACAACAAGAGATACCAGTGTACAGTCCCGCGATACGCGGAGGATGCTCTTTGGCTGATTGTAACCGATTTGGTCCTTGCTGCCTCTCCCGGAGCAGCGTTTCGAACGGCAACGAAGGAGGTCGTCTCAACGTAGGCTCTCGAGAAAGAGGCATATCTCCTCGAAAGTGGGCCTCTCCTCGGGTCGTTTGGCCCAACATCGCGTCATAAGGCGATAAAGCTCCTCCGGGCAAGCGAGTGGTCGCGATAGAACGCGAGGCCGAGACGCTTCGTCGGATAGGTCGCGATCCGCGTAGACCGAGGTCGGTCTGTACCAGCGGCTACAATTCTCCAGAACCTGCTCCGCCGTGAGGTCGCAGTAGGGCATCTCTCGGCAACTCGTAAGTATTTCCCAAATGGTCACGGCGAAGGACCAAACGTCCCCGCGAGACGTTCGTTTTACCTGAAAAGCGGGATGGAAACGTTGACCTCTCGGTCGCGATTCGGGCAGGGAAGAGGTCGCGCGTCTCTCTTACCAGGAGCACCGCCTCCCAGGCCATCCAACGCAGAGGAATCTTGGCGCAATGGCCATCGACGTAATACTGACGATCGTACTTGCCGCAGTAGACTGCGTGGTCGGACACTTTTATCGTCAGGCTTTGACCGACTGTGCAATTTCTGTGGAGCAGATTCAGATTCTCTCTCGCTCTCTCTCTCCCTCACACACACACACACACACACACACTTACGCGCTGTATTTCCAAGAAACGAAAGTTTAAACTGGCTTACCTGGCTGCGAGATCGCAATGCGGAATATCGAGAGACTCGAGATACCTCATTCCCGAGGCGATTTGCGCGGCAAAGTCCAAGAGAGCCTTCGAGCTGAAAGTAGAAAGGAAAGAATCGAGAATGATGCAGATATATTCCGTAGATCGGAGGCCGGTTGCGCGAGCGGCCGGGTAGACTGGGCTGCGCGTACCTCAGGGGTTCCTCGCGGTACTCCAGAAAGTCGGGCAAGTCCCCCAGTTGACCGTACTCGAACACGGCACCGAAGGGCTCGTCCTCCAGCAGCGCGATCACCCTAGCGAGGTTCGGGTCTCGAAGGGTCGACAGGAGCCGCATGTCCCTCGCAAAGTCTACCCTGCGGCACGTAATCGCGGTGTCGAGTCGATCGATGAGGGAAAGGCGGGCGAGTGCCGGTTAAACGAGTGCGCCGATTACCTCAAAGAGTCGACGACACCCCGCCAGAGAGATCTCACGACGACGATTTGACGTGTTTGGGGGGAACCCGAGTCGGGATTGGGAATGCCCTTCGCCTCGCAGAGGTGTACCTGCCGAAAGACGGAGAGTGACGGGGAGATGTTGCTCCTCGGCCTCGTAATCGCGGGGAATCGCGCGGGGCCTCTTACCAGACCGAAACTTCCCTCGCCGAGTTTGTCGAGAATCTTGAGCCGATGCCGGGAGACTGGACGCACGTCGCGGTCGTCGATGCCGAGCGGTCCGAAGAGCGGGGGTTCCCTGTCGCGATCGCGAATGCTCAACGGCGTGAAGAGACTCCGAACGGAGGGCCGGTCTCGCCGCTTCGTCCGAAGGCGATCCGTCTCGCCGAGGAAGCCTCCGGACGGGGGATCGTTTCCCTCGACTATTCCGGCGAGGATATCCCTGGCCGCGTAACAGCTCTCGGGAAGATCTTGCTCGCGACCGGAGGACCTCATCGACGGATAGCGAGACGGTTTCTCCGACATCGGCGCGACCTCGCTCCTCGATCCTGGCAGCTTCGACTCTTCCGCCGCTTCCGACGGAGCCGAGGGACGAAACGAACGGTGTAGCGGACGTTGGAAATTTGACGCTCCGGATCTCCCGATTCGGCGTATTCGGGCTTACTCACCGGATTGCTCGTTTCTGCGGGAGGTCAGGCTCGATCGATCTCCCAGCAGGCACTCGTCGGGGAGGTGTTGACGGGGCGGCTGCGTTTGGTCGCGAACGGTCGAGGTATCGTAGTCGCGCTCGCTCGAGGAGCGCGAGCCCCGACGAGCTCGAGCCCCGGCAGGCTTAACGGAATTGCCTCGTCCCTCGCGGGACTCCAGGGAGTCCAGGGAGTCCAGGGAGGAGAGTCCGTTGAGGAGGATCGGATTCGGGGGCAGCTTGGCGGCTTTCGCGTCAACCGGAATCCCCGGGATCCGAGCCGAGCCGGCGGAGCCGCAGAGCAGAACCGCGTGCTTCTGAAGCAGGGCGACTTTGTTGCGACCCCTCTGTTTCACGAGAAAAACGGTGCAGGTGAGGATAAGAGCGAAGAGCGTGAGCAGGCCGCCGACGAGGCCGACGTAGGTCTGGGATCCGCCGACTGGAAAGGCGTCCGGGCTCGAGTCGTTCGTGTCGTTCGCGTCGCTCGAGTCGCTCGAGTCGCTCGACTCCCTCGAATCGGCCGAGTTTAGCGAGTCCAGCGCGGCGTCCGCGTGACGATGGAAGGTCCGATTGAGGGCCGGATAGGGGGTCGGACCGATCCGTTCGAAGTAGCCCCTTGGAGGGCCGCTGGAGGCGGAGGACCGACCGATCGCGAGGTAGTCCGACTCGGTCGGCCGGCTCGAGCGGAACCTCTGGCTCGGGTCGGCCAGCCGGGTCGCCGGAATCGACGGGCCCCCGTTGCTCGGTCCGGGCGAACCGAGCTCGAGACCATCGAGACCATCGAGATCGTCGTCCAGGCCGTCGACATCGCCGCGGCTCTCGAACGTCACCTCGCTGAGAACGAGCCACTCTGAGCTCGTCTCGAGCTCCACCCTCACGAACTTGCCGACGGTCGAAGGAATCGGGACGGCGATGGTGAGACCCCCGGCGGAGGCCTCCGCTCCCTCGACGATCCGCGTCCCCGAGAGTCTCGTGGACTGCCGATAATCGCGTCCGTCCGGCGACAGCCAGATTCGTACCCCGGAGAAAGCCTGAAACATCGCCGATGGATGGCGTGACTATCGTCGCCCACCGCTCGTCCTTCATCCCCGAAAGTACGAGGATCGCGCGAATCACCTCGATTCCAAGCTCCGGGATTCGGGCAACGTGGATCGTACAGTTCCGGAACTCTCGCGTCTCCCGAAACTCGAAGACGAGGCGCACCGACTCTCGGCGGGTCCAGCCGACCCAGTTGCTGCCGCCGTCCGAGGAAGATCTTTCGGCCAGCTCGAAAGCCTCCCCGAGAATTCCGTCGGTCAGTTGACCGAGACCGCCGGTCAGAATACCTTCCGACTCGTTCCCGTCGTAGGAGGAATCGCGCAGGTCGCGGCCTCCGGGTCCTCTGGCCTCCCCCCTTGGACCGCTGTACGCCGCGATGGCTTCTACGATCGTTTCTCGTTACACGTCTATCGTCATTCACCTCCCAGCTTCTCGCTGTGGCCTCCCCTTCGTCGAGGAACCCCATGTACTTACGTTCCCAGAGACATCCGTAGATCTCGACCCGCATGCAGACCGTTCGGGGGTGTCGGCTGTACGGAACGAAACGTACTCTGCTCGCGACGAACGGCAATTCCAGCTTCTGCTTCTCGACCAAGTAGGTGTTGCTGTTTCCGCGTAGCACCTGCAATACCGACCTTGTATATATCTCTCTCTCTCTCTATGCGTACGTGTGCGTTACGCGAAACGCCAACGTCCCCATAGACACATAGTCCCTCCGACCCCGCGAAAACGTTCTTCGCGTCGAGAATCCCGAACGCGAGCTTTGGAAGCGTTGCATCGGCTTCGCAACGACAAAGAAAACGACGACGACGACGACGACTCGCCATTACCGAAGCCGCTTCGGTCGCTCGATTAGCTTCTCTTACTCGGCTTATTCGGTTTACTCGATTTACTTGATTCACTCGACACGAACTCTGTCTCCGTTCAAGCTCTTGTATCGATGCCACTGCTCGTTGCGCCAGTACTCGAGGAAGAAGGCCTCCGCGTACTCTTGACCCTGCCCGTTGCCGAAACGTCCCTGAGTCTCGGTCCAGGCGATCAGGTGATCCTTGGTGAGGTCGACCTCGAGGTACTCTCGCACGTCGCTGCTGATCTGGGCCTTCGGGCACCAGGCACCACCGTTCTTCTCCTGACGTATCCTGCGGGCACGTTCGCCACAGGGTGAGAGTCTCGCGAAGATCGTAAAGAGAGAAGCGATCCCGACCTCCTACCTGGCGTTCTGAGGGCCGACGGACTTGGTCTCGTAGCTCGAGGAGGCCGTGATCGCGTCATCGGGAATCTTGCCTTCCTCCATCCCGAGCGGAAGGATGCACCGATCTGAAAGGACGCGACGGGAGAGCAAAACGGTCGCCGGGATCCTCTCGGGGAGACCCCCGTTGCTAGCTCGACGCTACTCACCGAAAACGTTTCTACGTCTCGATTGGTCCGCGGGTAGGCTAGCCGCGACGAGCCACGCCGACAGCCAGATCGCCGCCAAGTTCGCGCGCATCGTAATACGAGCAGGCCGATGACGGGACGACGTTCCGTTTGTCTCTTCCGCGACGCATGATACGATGCGTAGGCTCGACTCCGCACCCCCGCCGCTTCCTGCAACGCGACACCCGAGATCCTTCGTCCTCTCGATGGGCGCAACAAGTAATCGAACGAGCGATATCGCAGACACCACCGTTCTCGATGATCGTGCGATCTCGATTCCAACCGAGGCAGCCTCGAAGCACCCTCCGATCGCCCTTCTCTTTCTCGCTTTCCCTCCTCCTCGCTCGCCGGCTTCCTCGAGCGAGTAGTCGCGGGGGTGTCAGCGCCGCCCTCGAGGAGAGTCGAGGGTATTCGGCTTCCCCCGCGCCCCGCTCCTCCCGAGCCTCGCCCACCTCGGCTCTACCGATCTCCAACCGCCGACGGCAAGAAGCTCCGCGAGGAGGAGAGGTCGCTCGGTGGTCGAGGCGACCCGGCCGATCGAGCGGCCCGAAAGAAAGGGAGGGCCACGATGGGGACCGAGAGTTTGCCGAAAAGATCGCAGAAGCGCAACGCGATACGCGAACCGCGAGGGTATCGACGAGCAAACGAGCCGCCTCGGAGGGTGCGAGTGGCAAGGGAGTGGAGGGAGGGGGAAGGCGGTCCGGTCCGGGGAGGTGTAGGCATCGGAAGGAGAATCGATGGGCGGACCGGCAGGTGGATGTCGCCGACCGACTGCGTCTCTCCGCAAAAAATGTCCGGGCTCGACGGTTCCGACCGGTGACCCGCCGGCACGCAGAAACTCACCGTCTCGCCGTTCAAGCCAGTCCTCCTTTCTCCAAACGATCGCTTCTTCGAACGGTAGCGCCGATCACCCGCCCCCCGCCGGACAGAGGACGTTCATGACGTTGGCCGTCTCGCTCGATTCTCCACCGATCGTTCGGGCGATCCCGGAGGCCCTCCGCCTCTTCCTTCTCGCGCGAACGCGCCAAAGACCCCGCGAGTCCTCGACGCTTCTACCTCTCGCTTCCACGATAGTTTCCGCGTTGCCGGAGAGCCACGCGCCGCTCGTGATTCTCTCGCGACCCCCTTACGATTATCTCCTCACGGTGCTTGCCGCGAGAGTGACCGAGAGCGGAGAAGCCCCACCCTCGTCACCTAACTGCTCGGCCGCTCGGCCGCTCGGCCACTCGACTGCGCCGACGACCAACCCTCTCCCTCTACCTCGCCATCTCGCTCTCGCGCCGCGTCTCGCCCCACGAGGCCGCTGGATATCCTTCGCTCGCCCGGTCCCGACGCGCAGCATCCGCTCTTCTCTCCTCTCCTCTCCTGCCCCGCCAACAGCGGGGGGAATCGAGAGCAGAGTCGCTAAGAGAGTCGGAGGGAAAGTGACGGGAACGTTCGATGGGCAACTCCCAATAATCTTTTCTCATCGACCTTTATTGCGCCTACGCCGGAATCGCTCGTGCTTCGCTCTTCCTCTCCGTCGTTCGCTCGCGGGGCAGCAGTTTCGTCAGATCGGGGTGAAATGTCGTTCCGACGAAACTACCTCCCTAACGATCGGCAGGATGTGTTTCCGCGTAGCCCGCAAGTTTCCCTGAACGTAGAGCACCACGGCATGCTCTCCCGTCTCGTCGACGATGCTCCTGGGCGACGACAGCTCGAGGTTCGGTCGAGTCGCGGAGGTCAGAGCTTCCGCGATCTGCAAAATGGAAGAGTCCCTCTTTCTCGCGCACGCTCCTTCCACCTCCTCTCCGTTCTTCTCGTCGAATCGAACGCGCGCCGGAGATCGAGCGGAGTGCTTACCTTGTCCTTCAAACCTCTCTCCTCGGAGAAGTAGAGCGCGAGGTCTCTGGCTATGCGAGACTCCCTCGAATCCAGGCCGACCAGAACAACGACCTTTGCAGCTTTGCTCGCGGCGAATCTCCCGACGGCCGCGAGGGCTCCGTCCATCTTCAGAAAGTTCTGCGGGCCGAACGAGACGACGCGTTATCCTTCTTTCGGTTCGATCGTTCCCGGCAGGGCTCACCTCGACCAGCATCGGAAATCCCGGGATCGCCACCGTCCCGACCGTTTTCAGGTCGCGTATCAGGAGCTCGTCCACCGTCAGCGCGCTCGTGTCCCTCTTTGCCGTGACCAGATCGTCGAACACCCTCTTCCTCTCCGAGGCCTCGAGACCTCCCATGCTCTCCAAGGTCTCGATGATCTCAACGTCGAGCGGAGTGGCTCGATCGGCTTCTTTCGAGAAGTTGCACGTATCGATCAGGATCGGACCTACGGGCATTTTGGGTGGTCGGTAATTGCTATTTACAGCGTAGCTTCCCTCGAGACCGTCGTCTCCCCCACATAAAGAGGGTGGAGGGGGAGAGAGAGAGAAATCTTGCCTCGCAAAAGACCGGCGAGTCGCGCGTCCAGGCTCTCCGGATGCTTTTCGATAAACTGGCGCGCTACGAGGGTCGCGCAACTGCCGACGCTTTCGACCGTCACTTTTCTGCCTGGCCAACTCCAGCTCGGATCTCGCGGACGATGATCGATTATCTCGATCACGGATTCGGCCAGCGAGGCATCCTCCTCCGGTAGAACGTGGTGATCGACCAAGATAATTTCCAAGTCGATTCCGTTCTCCGAATTGAACAGCTTCGTTGCCATTTGATCCCTGCGAACAATGCGGCGCGAACGAAATCGGTGAACTCGCCGTTCGATCGGCCGCCCATCGGTTTCGAGTCCTTCGGCATCGATCTTAGGCACGAGGAGATGAAGGGAGGTCGGCTCTTACCGAAAGGTCAACAGTTCCGAGGAAATGCCATGTCGATCGAAGCAGTAAACGACCTCGGTCTTGAGGCGAAATTCCCTCTCGGGTATGTTCATCAGGGGAATCACCGCCGGTCCGGTCGACCTGCTCTTCCTTCCGTCCAAATACTCGGAGAATCCCCGTACCAGGGCGCAAACCGCGGAATCCAAATCACAGGTTCCATTGCCCAAAACGACGCGGACTCTCTCGAACGAAGATAAATTCGACTGCGGATCAATCGGTGCGCATCGTCATCGAGAAAGATTCGTGTTTCCTCGTATCGCGACGAGACGGTGTCTCTCGAGATAATCGAAAATTCGCGGGCCGGCGCGCGCCTCTACTTTCAAAGTCGCGGGATGCGCTCGATTCCGTGTTTTCTCGAGAACGTCGAAGGAGCGGGAGATGGCGCTGATCGTCGGGAGGGACGGGCATCGATCGGTCACTCGCGTTCCGAGCTGCACCGAGCCGCACCGACCCGCACCGACCTACTCCGAGGCTGGAGACTCGCGAATCGTGAATCGCGGCCGAGTCAGTCGATGACCGCCACCGACCGTCTTCTCGTCGGTTACGAGAGCGGAAAGACTAGTCGCGATTTTCGTGTTCCGACGTTCAAAGTACGCGTCGCGTCTTCCGTAATCTCTTCGACGGCGACAGTCACGAAATCGACGGAGCGAGCATTTATTTACCAAAGCGACTTTCGATGCGGCGAGAAACGACTCCATGGTTTTTTCTTCGATGCCCTGCTCGCTTTGAGGTTAGTTTCGGCGACGGTCGCGCAATCTCGGATCAAATCGAATCGAACGTCGGCCAAGTCTTTTCCCACGTCTGGCGCTTTGGTCGCTGCTCTCTTCGACGCCCGATGGCTCTTGCGTAGTCTCTGCCAGTCCCACGCAGTCCCTCGTAGCTCCCCCCCGTAGTCGCTCGGGTCTGTGTCACTCGCAGTCTGATCCTACTTTGGCAGGACGTTCGATGGCCGTCGGCGGCTGCTTCGAAACTGTCCCGCTGTATCGGTAGGTGTTCATACACGTCGTCCGTTCGACGTCATGCAACGGTGATACCGTTTCCCGATAGAGCTTCCGATCTCGAGATCTCGATCGTTTGTTTCCAAGACGACTCAAACGTGCGTCTCCGTCCGTCGGATCGCCATCCCGAGATGCAAAACGCGCTCCAAGTTCGTTCGAGCTCTCGACGTTTATCGCCGAGGAATTCTCGTTTCCTGCCTCTTGTTTTCGCGCGACTTTGACCGCTCTGCTCGGCTCTACGCGTTTCGGCATTTTCTCTTGCGGAGGTTTGCGCGAACAGCGCGAGAGAGCCTATCCGCCGCGAGTGGATCCTGTCGCTGCGCCGTAGCACGGTGCTTGCTGGTTAGTGGGAAGAGGGAAGTGGGAAGAGCGATGGCTGAAGGGGGGAAAGAAAGGGTCCGACTCGTCGGAGGCACGTCCCACGAGAACGGATAAAAAGTACTCTGCGACAGAGAGGGCCGACTCGGCCGAGGGTTCGAGGAGACAGAGTACCGAGAAGAACTATGAGAGGAGAGGTTAGGAACGGATCGAAAGGACCGAAAGTAGCCTCGCGAATGGTGTCTGTGTCGATCTACGCCGAACGATCGTCCGCGAAGAACGGGAGGGACGCGTGGAACGGGCGGAGCGGTAGGAACGGGAAGCAGCCAACGAGTCACTAACGATTCGACTTTCGCTCCAGACAGGTATCACCGTCGAGGTGG
Source organism: Cerceris ruficornis (assembly GCA_963989415.1). Classification (NCBI taxonomy): domain Eukaryota; kingdom Metazoa; phylum Arthropoda; class Insecta; order Hymenoptera; family Crabronidae; genus Cerceris; species Cerceris ruficornis. The sequence continues at coordinate 32,992,179 of OZ022518.1, forward strand.
CCACCGAGATAACCGCGAGGTGCTCCCTGTAACGAACCTCGGAGGTGTCGGGGACCGTTCGACAGCCTTCTCGTCCGACTCCTCGAGATGCGATTCAACAAGCAGGAGCTCCTCACCTTAGCCACTCAACCCTCGCAGAAGTTTGAGAAGGAGGGTATACTGTATGTACGCGAACGACAAGAAGGCTTCTTTCGCAGAACCGAGAGTGAGTGATCGGAGAGTAGGGTCTCTCGCCTAGAGAATGTAGACATTTGGTGCCGGTATCGCGGCCACCGCTCTTGGTAGGATTCGCCGGGTTCGGCCGCGTTCGTCAGGAACGAGGGCTTCTGTGCCGCGCCTAGCGATATTCCGTCTCGGCGTGGCGGACGGGCTCGAAGGCGTGCAGAGTGCGCGGCAAGGGAGCGACTTCGGTCCACCGACGAGCCACGCGGCGCTTCCCGGAATGAGCGAGGCACCTAAGATGCTACGATGGAGACGTTTCGAGGAATCGATTCGGAACTAATGGACGAACGGTCGTCCGTGAATCTCGCGGATTTCGGGATACGCAGCGTCGCCGGTCTCGGACAGTGCCCTGTGCTCTCGGACAGCCTCGCGCGCATCGACCGATCGAGGGCGCGCGTCTCCGCAACCTGCCTCGAGAGAGGATCGATCGAGGCTTCGCGCACCCGCGAGAATTCGATTCGATTCGATTCGACTCGACTCGACTCGACTCGACTCGACTCGACTCGACTCGATTCGATTGATGTTGTCCGTTCTCGTTTTTTCCCGGTGGCCGCGCGGGTGTCGCCGTCGCTCGCGTCTCGCTGTCGCGGTCTCGCTCGTCCAATACGTTCGAGTGAGTTTGCGCGATCAGCAAGAAAACCCGGAGAGGACGGAGCGAAAAGCGAAAAACGAAATGCGATAAGCGAGCGCGAGCGAAACGGCCCCCTGCCCGCTGCCCGCTGCCGGGGGACGTTTCTCATCTAACGGCTTCTTCTTCTCAGTAGCTCCGTCAAATTTCCAGGTACGAGTAAAAGATCAGAGAACAAATATCAAAGGGGGAAAGCGCGTAAGACTCTGCGAGACCTCAGTTGCGTTACGGCCAACACGAGTAAAGGTATATTCGAGTTTCTTCTCTTCCGAGATCGTCTCCCTCGCGGAGCTAACACGATCCGTCGTCCGATTAACCCATCTGTCGTGCTTGCCGGCGGGTTGGTTCCTCCTCTCTCTCGCGGTCTACCGTTTGAAATCGCGGAAGAGCCGCGGCTGCGAGGAAGCCGTGGTCACCGTCGATATCGTGGATGTCGTCGAAGCCGTGGGAAACGAACTGCGAGGCTCGTTCTAACCGTTCCGCGAGCTTCCCCGGAATCGTTCGTTCCTTCCTTTAACGCACTTGAGAGCGTCTAGCGTTTGGTAACGTTTCAAGCTCTTCTGGTAACCATTGGTAATTGCATGTTCCCTCTCTTTCTCTCTCTCTCTCTCTCTCTCTCTCTCTCTCTCGTTCTCTCTCGTTCTTTGCCCCTATTTCGGCAGCGTTCACTTTCGAATCCTCTTTCGTCCTCCTTGCGCGTCTCGCGAATCCTTCCCGCTTGGCACACTCTGTTCTGTGATCTTTTCTGCGCGCCCATCGATGGGCTGTTCGATTCGGTATCGCCGCGTCGAGCGCGCCTTCCTCCCGCTGGTCGTTCTCCTTCCCTCGCTTTCGGTCCCCAGTCGACGGTAGACGGTCGAACGATCCAACGATCGGACGGGGTTATCGTTCGACGAAAGGCGAACGCGATGGCGATGGCGACGGCGACGGCGACGGCGCCGGCGATGCCGGGGGCGGAGACGGAGACGGCCAGCCCGTAGGTTACCAACGCTACGGCCATTCTTTCCCTTGCGCAGTAAGTCTCGAGAGATGGTGCAGACTGCGTGGGAATCTCCTCTTTTACTTCAAGTCACGAGAGCAATGGTCCGAACCGCTCGGAGTGATAATTCTCGAGCAGTGTGCCGTACGAGTGGAGCAGCCGAGCAACCAGATTCCTTATGGCTTCAGTATAGGCAAGTTTCGTCCGATTGTCCGCCGTGAGGCGAGGAATCTCTCGAACGCGACGAATCGTTGCAAACGTGATCGTTGCAGTCTTCGACGGGGGTCTCTTCCAAGCGTTGGGCGCCAATTCGGCCGAAGAGAGGGACAGCTGGCTGCAGGCGTTGCAGTTGGCGAGCTACGAATGTATGCGCAGCCAATTGCTCGCTCTTCGAGAGCGAATAGAGGCGCTCAGCGGCCACAAGCACGACACCGACATCCAGATGCTTCGGCTTCAACGCGGAATTTCCACAGGTCTCGTCCATCTCGTCCAACCGCTGCTTCCCCTCCGCGTCTTCCGCTCGATCTCTTCCTTCCACTTTTCTCTTGACGCGACGAACGACCTCGAAGGAGTCTTCCTCGCTTTTCAGATCCTGCCGAGATCCCGATGTGCGAGATATCGCTGGCTTGCGATAACCTTCTCTGCGATGGCCACGGTCGTCCTCCCAATCCCGTTCTCGAGGTAGACGTTCTGTCGAAAGCCTCCAAAACGTGGATCAAATATGCGCGCACCGAAGTGGTTGAGGTAAGCTCTTCCTGGCCCTTTCGTGCTCTCCCCTTTTTTCTTCGCCCCCCCCCCCCCACACACACACACACACGCATACACACATTTCCGTTTGACGCTTCCCTTGGTGCTTCAGCGAAGCAGCAATCCCGGCTTCCTCACCACCGTCAGCTTCAGAGCCAGCGACGGCCTGACGACCGAAACGAAAGTCAGGATAACCGCCTACGACGTCCGAGAACGCGTGAGCCAAACGGCAACACCGATAGGAAGTGCCATCGTGACGTTCAGCGCCGTTCAAGACACTCCTAGGTGAGTGCAAAGAGATTTCCCCGATGCGCGAAATACGACCGGTTAAAGACAATTTTTTCGATCGAACCGACAACGGTTTTAGACTGAGGATACCCTTGAAGTCCGCAAAAACCATCACCGTCGGCTTTTTAACCATCAACGTCTGGAACTTGGAGGCGGAGGACAGAGGAAATAGCACCGAGAGCACGCCCTCGAGAGAGCCTCCCTCTGGAAACGGTCAGCAGGTATAGCCTCTCTTCTTCTCGCTTCTCTGTCTCCGCTTACTCCTCCTTTTTTCCGCCTTACCGTATCGACGCTTACCACTCGAGCCGCGTTTCCTTCCGAATTTGCTTTCCTTATCCGAATTTTTCAGATTCTCTCGCATCGGCGATCACAGTCTTTGCCGCCTCGTTTGGGAACGAAGATCAAATTGCCACATCAGGGTCAATTGAAGCTTCTCTTTGCAAATCCGTATGTTCAGACCTACAGGTAAGATTGTCTCTCTCCACTGATAATTTTCTCTCTCTCTCCCTCTATCTCTCTATCTCTTTTTCCCTTCTCATGGTTTTACCTCTGCAGATTCCACTCCGGCTTAGGCGGTGACATCAGCGTGCACGAGATCATGGCCGAGAGCAAGCTGTCCTTTCAGTTTCCGCAGCACCTACTGTGAGTACGAGTTCGATCAGTTTGCTCGTAAAAGAAGTTTGGGCGCATAGTCGCGGTGCCTCGTCGAGAGTGTTGAAAACCATAGCCTAACTAACCGCGCGTTTTCACGCGCCCCTTCTTCTCTGTCTCTGTCTCTCTCTCTCTCTTTCTCCCCCTCGTTCTCACCCCTCTCAGTGGAATCTGGATACAAGAGGAAAAGGAATTGCTGCAGGAAGTCGCGGGTATGGGTGAGCTTCGGGAACCCTGGCACACGAAGCAAGTCGAACTGCTCGATCGGCACCTACATCTTTTGCATCTTTATTCCCAAGCCAAGGAGAATTTGGCGGCTTACAAAGGTATCGCGAGGTAGAGATTATTCCTGGATTCTATCGATTTGACCGATTCCACCTGTTCGACCGACCCGCCGTAACGCCATTCTTTTCTCCCCTTTTCCTCTCGTTTCTGCACTTTCTTGTACCCTCTCGTACCCTCTCGTACCATTTCCCCTCGTCCCTTTACTTTCTTTCTCATTCTTTCTGCGTAGGAAGTTACTTCAAACGTTCTTCCCGCAAGAACGATAGGACCCTTGAATTCGCTCCTCTGAATTTGCATCTTCAGAGGATGTGGGTTCACAACGACACTCTGAACAAATGCGGGTTTTACGATTTCATTACCGTCGGAGCGTTTACCGCGCATTCGCACAAGAGCAAAAACGGAGGACTCATAAGGTAAATGGTAACAGGAATCCGTAGACTAAAGGAGCGGTCCGAACGAACGATAATTTTCAGGCTGGTGCAAGCATTGAAGGAATCACCGATGCACGGTAGCCAACTCTATCAAGGTACCTCGAAGATAACGATGGCGCACGACGCGATTCAGGCCATCAAACAATTGCGCCGCGACGTCGTCGAGGCGATGCGCTCCCTCATGAAGCTGGCCAAGGAGAAGCAAACGAGCGGTATGTTGCCGATATGCGAGGACATGATCGCGAAGACGAGGATTCTCCTCAGTTTGTGGGATCCGGGCCTGGTCGAAGAGGCCCTGGCCTTTCTCGAGGAGTACAAGGTTGCCAAGGTTCAAGAAGACGCGAACGAAGATTCGTTTGCCCTTAGCTTCACGCCGAACCGTTCCTTGTCTCCGTTCAAACGGATAACTCAGCAACTGAATTTCGATCTAAAGAGTCCCGAGTTTGACGAGTTCGTCAGTCCTGACACCCCGGATTGCGGTAGGGACGCCTGGTCGGGAAACGTGTCCTCCAATCCCAACTATGCCACGTTTCCTTCCAAGGGCAGCCTCGACAGGATCGAGCGAATCGACCTCGTCAGCGACAGCGACGCTTTGCCCGAAGAAAATTTTGTTATCTTCCCCGATGTGGAGGACGACCTCGGAGAGAAGGAGACAAACATCGCGTCGAGTTTGAATATCAAGACTATCCGAGACCGCGAGCCTCCGCATCGAGACGTTATTCGCGATAACCCTCGGAAGGACGACAACGATGGCAACGGCAACGGCAACGGCAACGGCAACGGCAACGGTAACGATAACAACGACAATGACAATGACAATGACAATGACCGTGGCAACGACAAGAATACCGTCAATGTCAACGACGAGGGCAACGAGGAGATTCGAGGGGTCGATGTTACAGTCGGTGGCGAAGCCGACGTCGAAAACGAGCAGAGGGACGGCTTGAAGGGAGAAGTCGATCCTTGCAAACGTTTTTTAGACACGCAAAAAATGTGCGATTCTCCGTCGGCAAATTATTACAAACCAACGGACGAGCCGGAGCCTTGGGATCTTACGCAGCTGAACATCGAGGCGAGCGTCATGTGCCTAGTGTCGAAGGTGAAGTTTTTGTGCGGCAGATGCGGAAGTCCGGCCGTTCGTTTGAGAAGCAAAAATGGCTTGGGAAGATCGCAGAGCCTGCGAGGACGTCATGTGGTAGATCAGAAGCGGCATAAGATGTCAGAGGTCGTCACGATTCAACCTACGAACGGCGTCAAGAACGACGAATCGAGCAAATTGTTGGAAAGTACGGACGATCAGCAGACGATTCCACGACAACATACGAGTCCTGAATCGGAGAAATCGACTCCTGCCTTCTCCAGAGCCAAAGATGGTAAGGAACTCTCTCTCTCTCTCTCTCTCTCTCTCTCGTCTTTTCCTTCCGCTGAAGAGAAAAATTGCCTCGAGACGAAAAGTTTTTCGATTCCGACAGTGTGCCAAGCAGTCGACTCAATGACGAGAGTTATCAAGAGCAATTCGGGACAGAGAAACAAGTTCACAGAGGGCCTGGATTTCGCGTCGATCGTCGATTGGACGAGCGAGTTGAGGCCGAGCATGAAAAAGTTACGGCAAGCCATGGACGGACTTTTAAAAACAGCCAGGCTGACGCACTCTGTTTTCCGCGTGCAAGAAGACGCGAGAACCGCTCAGCGCGTTTGTAACGTTCGATACAGACGCGACGTGTGTTTCAGTCAAGCGGTAAGTTTCGAAATGTTTTCACTTCGACGGACCGGAAGAAATCTCAGGCTCGTATTTCGATCCGAGAAATTTGCAGCTCACGAGCTTGGTGACCGGTCTTATGGCGAAGCTCTGGTGCCAACGTCCCGATCCGACCTTTCTTCTCATTTTGACCACTCTCGGTCCTCTCGTGTCGTTCGAAGGCCTTCTCAGTTATTACGGAGACGAGATAGACATGTGGGGCGACATGGCCGTAGCCGTTGAGGACACGCACACTGTCACGTTTGCCCTCTCCAGGTGCGGAATTCAGCCCAGGTGAGTCGACGATCAGAGCCGTTCCGCCTAGACCCACCTTTCTTCCCTCGTTCCCCTCATATTTCGTTCGTCGCTACTGTCGCGTAGGAGCTTTTCCCGTCCACCATGTTATCCGGACGAATCGGGTAAACGGACAAACAAATAGACAAGCAGACAAACAGACGAATAAACAAACAAGCAAACAAACAAACAAACAAACAAACATAAATACGACCGCACGCACGCACGCACGCAGAACGTTGCGTTCCAGCGAGTTGACCGCACGTTACGTCTCGCGCAGGCTCGAAGGAAACTCGAACGTCCCGTTTCAGCTTCCGCTGCCGAGAGTCGTGGGCTCTCGCGCCGCCTTGACGGTAATGCTTCCAGTGCCCGATACGGTCTATTCTTTGCTACCGTTGCTACCCTCTTCGAGGCAAACGCTCTCCTTCAACGTCACGCCCGTCTTCTTTAACGTTGGTATCAACGAAATGGCGTCTCTGGCGGAGAGCCTTGGGACCACGAAGCCCCAGGAGAAGAGCAACGCGGATAATTTCGAAAGATTGAACGAGTACTATCTGCGCTTCAAGAAACTCAACTTACCAACCGAAGCAACATCGACACGTCGCAAGTATCTCGTTTCTCCCCATTTTTTCTTCATTCAGTTTCTCGAATTGGTTGCTCCTTCAAAGAAAAGAAGTGAATTTTTTCTTGCTTATTTGCATCTTCAGTCGGCACTAGATCGGCCCTTGGTCAAACTCTGTCCGAGTTGATGGCGAACTTAAGAGCGAGTGTCCAATCCAAGACTAGCAAAAACGTCGAGATACTGCAGCTGTCTTCGCAGATCTGTAGAAGAATGCGGGGCCTCAGATTCACCAGCTGCAAGAGCGCGAAAGATCGCACAGGTATGTCGGTCACGTTGGAGCAGGCGAACATTCTAACGACGGAGTATCATCTAGCGGAACATGAGTTTACGAGAGCGCTCGACTGCATGAGAAGGTAAGCCACGCCGGTCTCGATGGATCGTCAAAACCGAAACTCACTCTCTCTCTCGCGCGCTCGCTCGCTCTCTTCTATCTCCTTTTTTTTTCTTCCTTCTTCGTTTTCTTCTTCAGTGAGGGCTGCCGGCGAGAGAACGCCTGGAAGAATATTGGAATACGGAAGTACGCGTTCAACAGTCTTCAAATTTTAACGCTTCCCAAACTCTACCGGCCACCGACGGGCACCTACGGATCCGCTCAAACCTAAATCACGAGACTCGGTGACGACCTCGGTTCTCCTTCCGCCGAAAGAATCGTCCGTCTTGTGGGAGCCCTTCGACGAGATACGCAGGAATGTCTTTGCCGAGAAATATTTTTATTGTCTCATAAGATGTACATAACGCACCGTTCGTTCGAGGACGAACAGGAGAAACGCGCGAGGACAGATCGTTCGTGCGTTGCGACGTGCCAAAGCAGCCCCGTTGTTGCCCCTAAAAACTTACCGCGCCACCCCCTTGTTTTCCATCCACTTCTCCTTCTCCTCCTTTTCCTTCCCCTCGTCGTTTCTTCCATCCTTCCAACTTGTCCTTCCACCGACTATTATTTATCTATTTATCCGTTTTTACCTCGGAAAAATATTATCGTCGATGGCACGCAAACAGCGATCCAACGTATTTTTTCATTTTTCAACGAATGCTCCGCGGGGCGAGAGCACGCGTGGCAAGTTACTTGTGACGTAAAATGCGTATAAGAAATATTTCTACCTATCGCCCGACGGCAGAGGTGTAACAGAAATAACAACGACGTCGACGAGGAGGACATAGGACTAGAAATTCCCTCAAAGTATACGTTGTTTTCAATAAATTCTGAAACCACACACTTAGTTGCTCCCATCAAAAGCGTGATGTATCCTATTAGAGCGCACGATACGCCGTATTAATACGTATATATGCATTTTCCGCGTCGATGGGATCGCTGAAACAGCGGTGAAGAAGTAATTGTCGTTGGTCGTGAGCCTTCGTCGGGTAAGCAGCTGCACAGCGGCTTCGAGATTTTTCGATTATTCCTCTACACGGGCAAGCCGTCCAAAGGATGGAGAAGGACGGCACGAAGACACGACAATACTCATCTGTCGTTGGAGGGGGGTCGAAGTGGACAGCGATACGAGCGACGCTTTGCGATGCTTTGCGATGCATGATCGGTAATAGGCAACAGGTTCGGGAATAGCTGAGAGGAGACGAAAATATTTGCAGTGGAGCGTTGTCGGGCTGGTAGTTGGTGGCAGTTGGTGGCGGTCGATGGCAGTTGGTCGTAACTGGCCCGTTGCCGTTTCAGACTCGGCCTCGCTGAACACCTGCTCGTCGACGCGCCGTCTACCCCCGCGGGTACCTTTCGCGGAAGGGACGATATAAACACGGCATGCCCGATTTCGGTCGACCAGTGAGCCTTCGGAAGCGAAGGAGGGCACATCGCGTCCAACGATTTCACCGCGACGATTTTTCGGCCAAGTCGCGATAGATTGAACGTAAAGTAGTGGTCGATGTTTGCACGGAGAATGGGAGGTGCCGTGGGGCTTCTCTCCGCGCTCATCGCGGTGGTAGCGGCGATAGGACGCGGCAGTGACGCGGAAGAAAATTTCACCGACACTGTAAAGCTCCTGCGGGAGCAGGTGAGCGCGCTTCTGGATCATCGACAGGAGGATTACAACGCTCTCGAGGAAAGCTTGAAGCGTGCGATCGAAAAAAATACGGAACTGTTCGTGCTTCGGAACGAAGTGAAGCAACTGAGGTAGGCATCATAGTCAGGTTTCTCTCCATCGTTCTCGACGCAGGAGGGCGTGAGCGTATAAGGAAAAGATGCAGAGTGAGAGGGGGTGGAGAAAGAATTTTGATAGGTTTACACGGTTCCGGGTATTTTTGCCCTAGAAAGGAGGTAAACGGCCTTCGCGGGGGTAACGGGAACGAAGCGAAGAACGAGAGACTAAGGGTCAGATGGCTCGGCAACGCGGTGATGGAACTTCAGGCCGAAGTGGCGGAGGTTCTCAGAGCCAGAAACGCCAGCGAGGAACTCGCGGAGCGAAGCAGGATGAGAAGCGAGATCGCTCTCCTGAAGGGAGACGTTTCGGAGATCGGAAGGGGGCTTCGAAATCTCGGCGGCAGAATAACCGAGATCGAGGCTGCGCTCAACGTCGTTCGTCTCGACATCGCCACTGTGAAGGAACGGTCCGGCCTGCTCTTCCGCAGCTACGCCGACGTCGCTAGTCAGGTAACGCTCCCGCCGACGAATCCGATCGTTTCTCCCCGCGAGAAGAATTTTGCCGGGCGCACCTGTCGCGCTCGAGCCACTTCCGCTTTTTGGTCGTTTTTCCTTTTACTCGATGGGCCATCTGCGCTCCCCCCTTCGAGCCTTTCGCTCGTTCCTCGCCAACCGTGCCGTTCTCCGCCCTTTTCCTCACCGTCCCCGCTCCTCTTTCTCGCTTCTTACTTTGATCGCTCCTGCGTCTCGACTCCGACACGCTCGACAGCTGCGACTGCGGCCGAATCGCGCCCAAACGGACCTGCCGCGCTCAAACCCTGCACCTGGCCGTTGCAGCCAATCCCGGCCTCCGCCGTCTCCTCCTCCTCCTCCTCCTCGACCGCCACCTCCACCTCCTACGCTGCACCCCTTCCAACTACCGATTTTTCGCCTCCTTGCAAGTTAGTGTCGGACTTGTCGAGCGCGACGCGGCTGTGCCCGTCGATAATTACGAGATGCAGCGATACCCGAGACACGCAAAGACGCGAGTAATCGATGGATCTTTTTCAGCTGAACGCAATTCAGGTCGAGGCCACGTCCGGATCCGACCGCGACAGCAGAACTCCTCCGAACGAGCAGCAGCAGCAGCAGCAGCAGCAGCAGCAGCAAGAGCAGGTACAGGAACGGGAAGAGGAAGAAAAACGAAAACAGGAACGGAAGCAGTCGGAAAAGGAGGAGGAGGAGGAGAAGGAAGAAGAAGAAGAAGAAGAAGAGGCGCGCGTACGCGCGAATCGGCGACGCGAGTCGAGACGGCACGATTACTCGAGACGACTGAGATCGCGAACGGAGGCCTACCGAAGTCGAGTAGAAGATCGACTGCGCAGTCTGGAGCGAAAGGTTGCTCTATCGTCGCGAAAGAGAGCGTCCCTGGACAGGCGGGTCTCATCGCTGGTAGAGACTCCCGGAGAGAGTCGAGAAAGATCCAGGCGATTGGAGAGGCTCGAGAGAAGCGTGAACAAGTTCTCCGAGAGGCTGTCGAATCTCTCGACGGAGGTCGAGGCGGCGAAAAATTCTGGAGTCTCCTTGGGTTCGCGGGTCCTCTCGTCGGTGCACGGGCTCGAGGAGGAGGCTCGAGCGAATCGGACGGAATCGCGGCGCGAGCTCGCGCGGCTCGGACTGGAGGGTGCCAGGCGCGCCGCCGAGCTCTCGCTGACGAGGGAGGAGCTGTCCGGTCTGCGGCGTACCGTTCAGGCGGTCAGCGTGAGCGTCTCGAAGTTGCAGGAGCGGGCCGAGGCGCGGGACTGCGGAAGTTGGCTCACCGAGGCCGCGAGTCGGGCCGGCGCGCGGCCCCGCCACCCGTTGCCGGTCTGTCGCGACGACGGCTGGCTCGCGGTCGCTCGTCGGATCGACGGAACTCTCGGATTCGATCGCGACTGGCGCGACTACTCCTCGGGCTTCGGCTCGGCAACGGACAATGGCGAATTCTGGATCGGCAACGACCTCCTGCATCGACTTACCGGCGACGGATGCGCGAGCCTCGCTCTCGAACTCAGCGATTCCGTGGGCCGCCGATGGCGCGCCCGCTACGAATCGTTCGTCGTCGGTTCGGAGGACACCGGATACAGGCTCCGCGTCGCCGGTTACACCGGGAACGCCAGCGACGCCCTCTCCTATCAGGACGGGATGGCTTTCAGCACGAGAGATCGGGACTCGGACCTGAGCTCCGCCGATTGCGCGGGCAACTATCGCGGTGGATGGTGGTTCGGCCGGTGTCAGCGGGCCAACCTCAATGGCGAGTACTCGCTCGGCCTATCGTGGTATCGAGCCGAACTGGGAGAATGGATGTCCCTCTCCTCCTTCGAGATGTCCATCCGGCGAAGAGCCAACTGCCGTGGCTGTTTGACTTTGACGTCGTCGCCGTCGTCGCCGTCGTCGCCGTCGCTGTCGCCGAGTGGTCGGTGACGCGTGCCACCGCGGGGACCGCCGGTGCCCCTTTTGCTCCCCCACCCCCTACCCACCCTTTCGTCATACCAAAGATACCGTATAACTTTGTAACCGAGTAACCCATCGATCCATCGACCGATCGCCATGTCGCCGTTTCGCGAGATACGCATCCATTACCCTCCCATCCACTCGCTATCGCGCCCTCCATATTTCGTCGTTTCTCTCGTTCAAAGGTGGCAAACGACCCGCGGAAATTCAACGGCCTTTTCGTGGGTATACCGACGGCCGTCTAGGAAAAGAACCTGGGACGAGGAGAATCGACTCGACGCATCGAGACGGGCAACGTCGAAGACACCCGTGTAATTCGCGGCACGACCAGATTTTTATTGTACGTATCTTTAAAAAGGAATATACGAAATATACATTTATATCAACGTAATATAAGAGAAGAGTTCCGTTACGTTCAAAGAGAATATCGGTGATACTCCGCGACGTCTCATTGTCAGAGAAGAATGGTCCGACCGGGGTGCCCCCTAAGTATACGATCGAGGGGTTGCTGGGGGATCTCGAAAAACGGAAAGGGGAAAGCGGAAGCAAGGGGACCCGAGACGGTTCCCTCGAAGAAGCTATTCGGAGCAAGGAAGGACGCGACGTGGAACGTTGACTACCGAGAAGACGTCGCGGAGCTTGCCGAATGATTGTCGCGACCTCTCGACGGAGGCAGGCGCAAAAACGCGAAATCGCTGGATCGAAAGTTCGATCGACTCGCGCGATCGAGGTGGATTGTCGATGATTGTCCGCGGTCCGAGGATCGTCTCGCGATCGCGCCTCGCTTCGCTTCACTCCTGGGACAGCTTCGACGCGATTCTGGTAGCGAGCGCGCGATAGCGAGAACCCGACCTTAAGGACACTTGACTCTAAAACCTACGCCAACGCGCTTTCAAAGAATCGATCGCGCGTGGACTGTACGATAAAAACGGACTTGCCGTTACTCTGTCTTTCTCTCCCTAGTTCTCTATTTACATGCACGTGCGTACGTATTTACGAGCAGAGACGCGCGCATCCACATCTACACCCGCATTCACGTCATACATCCACATCCACATCCACGCGTACACCGAAGCCGTCCCGCGAACACGCGCCCGCGCGCGTACCCGCGTTTAGGCTATTACAGATATTCCATGATCCTTATACTCTAAATTAGTCTAAACGCTACTCATCGGCCAGAAGAGGCGCAAAATTATACAAGGGATCCGGTTGGAGAGGATTACGATCGGGCTGAGATGCACCGATTGCGTCGATTGCGTCGATTGCGCGGATCGAGCCGCAGATACGCTATGGGCGTACTTTAAGTTGGGAACGTAACTTTGTACGCAAACTCGGCATGGATGGACGCACATTGGGCGGTCTTTGACCGACGAATGTCGGTCCATTTTCCCTCCGCGGATCGGCAGCCGTTCCTGCCGTTCCGCGGCTCGTTCCCCGACGGGGTTCTGGCGAACGCCGGAGAGCAAAGTCATCTCGCGGCGGATCGAAAAGCTCGGGTCGTTTCTTGTTTTTCTTCCGTTTCTTCCGTTTCTTCCGTTTCTTTCGACGAAAAGAATTTTGACGGACGGCACGAAAAGAAATCCCAAATTGGGATTTGCTAGTAGACTTTCGAGTGTCCAATAGGCAGAAAGGAAGAAAGGTGTCGCGTCTCGTTGAAAGCGTTTTACACCGGTGAACATCCTTTAGCCATCGAGCTGTCTCTTGAAGAGCTGATACTGCAACCGAACGAGAAGCGAGGGCGATTGCCCGATTAGCCGATATCGTTTTCTCATCGTTCTCTCCGATAAGACCGAACGATCATCCACGGATGCCGTTCGAACGTCGAATACCTGCGTGCCAGCGATCGATCGGTCGACGAGCGTCGACATCGAAAGGATGGAGATTACTTGGCCACGAGCCGCCGAGCGAGAGGCGAAGAAAATCTTTGGCCCATCTCGGCCAGTGGCGAGCGTTTCTCTCTCCTTTCGTCTTATCGGGATAGAAAGGAAGAGCGAGAGACAGAGAGAGATAGCGATAGCTGGCTCGACAGATATCGGTAAGAAAAGAGGCATCGCGAAAGGCGACGTAAGATCAACGAATATCCTTACGTTGCAAGGATCAGTGGAAGGGCTGTCCCGGTAGCTGGAGTAATGGAGAGAGTATTGTTGGTGGTGGTGGTTGTGGTTGTGGTGGTGGTAATGGTGATGGTAGTAGTGGCGATCCATTGAGGTTCAGTCAGATGGGGGGTAGTTGTCTTACCATGCCGGAGCCAACCTGCTGCAGGAATCCAGAACCCCCGGCACCTTGATGGGAGGACGTGGAGGATACGGAGGTTCTTCTCGAACCTTGCACGCTGTTCATGCTCGAGGTGTGCAGATACGGCACGCTGCTGCTCGTGATCGGCATCGCTCCGCTCTGACGAATCGAAGGAAAAGGGGAATGATTACTCGGCGGGAAGTCGGGCTTGCCCATCGACGGGGCGATCGCGGACGAAGGAGATAGACGGTCGGTACCATGGGCGGAGAGAGATTGACGCTCGATCCGCGTCGTTCCTGCGGCACGATGCTCGAGTGGCGTCGATTCGGAAAGCCGCCGCCCGGCGTCCCGCCCGGGGAGCTCGCGCACGACGGAGCCACTCGCATCTTCGACACCATCAGGGTGTTGTCCGATAGCCGTCTCGTAAACGCGTGGGCCACGTTTAGCAAGTTTTTGTCGCTCGACGAGGACGGGGCGAACCATCCGCCGAGCATGGCTAACACGCAAATTCATAAGTCAACGAGTCGCCTTTATCTCCAATTCCGTCATTTTTTCTACTCTCCGAGCCTCCAATTTCCCCTATTCTCGGCGTTCTCGGTATTTGCGAGCTATCGCGAATGCGAATGCGAATGCGAATGCGAATGCGAGCAAGAGGAGACCCGACGTCATTACTTACCAACCATCGAGTTCTTTCTCGCCATATTTTCCGCCGAAGCCGTCATAGATATCGAGCCTGCAGCAACGGAACAATACGATGAAACGCGGTGGAACAGGGCAAAGAGCAAATAGTAAAGATCAAAGTGCCCAGAGCAATGGAGTATACAATTTAACGTAATATTGTACGTGTAATATGAGTATAAAATAAAGTTTGAACGTAAAGACGAATAGAAATACTCTTATCGATGCTGTTCTTTCTGGCCATGTTCTCCGCGGAAGAAGTCTTTCGTTGCTCGATACGGAGATTCGGAATGTTGAACTGCGGGACATGGACGTTGTCGGTGCTGTATTGATGGCGCAAGCTGCGATACCGTTCCGGACCCGGTACGGACAACTTGTCGAGAGTCATCTTGTTGTTTCTCTGATTCCTGGAAACGGAAAGTAAGATAGGCACGAGAGGAGGGTCGAGGGAAGATTCGCAAGTCGGAAGAACTTTTGCAGTTGAGATACTCGCTTCTCGATGTGACTCAGCATGTCCTGCAAAACTTCGAGGAGCATCTCGAACTGCTTGAGATTGAGGGACGGATTGATGGTCTGGGGTAGGAGAGACGGCATCGCTCTCGTCGCCATCCAGCTTACAGATAGCCCGTACTTTTTGTCGGTCAACATCGACCTGTAAATGTCTGACCGATCGCGCGGGATCGATCGACGATCGATGAAAGGCTCGATCGAGGGAAAATCGAGCGGCGGTGCGGAAGAGAGGAGCAACGGGTGGATTATACCTACCAACGACTCGAACCACCACCTCCGGGTTCTGAAGTTTCACTTTGCATAGGAGGGGCAAAATAAAGTCGATGATCTTTTGCTTCTCCAGTCTGTCGAGGATGCGGGGTACGACCGCGATCAGTATTCGCGCGTCGACCGAGTCCTTCTCTACGGCGCGAAGCAGCTCCTGCGGTATAACGGTTTGCACGGCCCCGTCGTCGATGTACTCGGAGACATTGGAGAGCGCGACGAAAGCGGCGGTCTGTTGACCATTTTACTCATTTCATTCTCTCAATCTTCTCTCCTCTTCTCTTTCTCTCTCTCCCTCTCTCCTTCTCTCGAGCCATATCGCGCTCCTTCCGGCGCTTTCGCGACTCAACCTACCTGCACTTGAGGCGACGAATTGTCGAAAGCCTGGTAAAGCATGGGCAGCACCCGATCGTCGAGGTACTGTCGCGGAGTCTTTTCCACGATCACGTGAAGATTTTCGAGTAGCGTGACAGTTCCTTGAATCGACTTTGGATTCGAGAAGAGAGGGCTTAAAGTGAAAAGCGAAAGAACGTGGATGAAAAATTGGAAATCCACCCGGGAGAGCGGACAGGTGGCGGGATGGGACGAAGAGCGGAACGGACGGGCCGGACTTACTTGAGCGTCGGGAAAAGGATATGCTCGTATTCCTCTTGCGTGCTGTCCTCGACGATCCCGAGCATCGGTTGGAGAACGGCCGACAGGACCTCCTGAGACTCCATCTCGAGCCGAAGTTGTGGCCAAACGTGTTGATATCGAATTTTCTACGAGTCGAATGCCAAACGAGAGGAAAGTATTTGTCACCGCTTCCCCCGTCCTCCACGGTACCTTCTTGCTTCTCGCACCCCCCCCCCCCCCCCCCTCAGTCTCTCCTTACCTGTGGGATCAGCGGAAGGAGTTGCTTCAAAGTCGTCGTGTAAAAGTGTGCCTTCTCCGAAGCTTCCTTCATTCTGCAGATGTCGAGGAACTGAAGCGCATGGACGACCGGTTCGCTGAAACGGAGGAAAGCAAAGTGGAAGCATCCCTTCGAGGACCTCGTCGAACAAAGTCGGGCGAACGATTCGCCCAGCTCGCTCACCCAAAATACTTGAGTTTCAACAGAACTTGCGCCGACGGCCTCTTCTCGGGGTCGTGCTGGAGAAGGCTCCAAACTGCTTCGCGAAGCGGAACCGGGATCCGCGGTAGCACGATATTCACTCTCTCTTCGAGCTACAACACCGACGCATTTTTACTCGACCATCGACAGTCAACGGCCAACGGGCCCTACTCACGTTCTCGAGCTGTTTATCGTACTCTCCGCAGTCGTTGTTTGCTTGAATCAGCGGTCGACCGTTGTTGAAGATTGCGCATATCGTCATGCCGAAGCTGTACATGTCGCTGCTAAAGTAGGCGCGTTTCTTTCGTTGAACTTCCGGGGCTGCCGAGTCGATGCTCAGTTATGCTCGGACAAAGAGGGCACACGCCGAAAGGAAGCAAATGAGAGAGAAAGAGAGAGAGACAGCGTGCGCGAGGCTCACCTACGTAGTTGAGATTAGGCTGACGCTTCTTCGGTTTCTGGTCGGACCACGGTTTAACGGATAACGGTGGGGGCGCGTCGGCTCCGATTTCCTCTGAAAAAGTCAAAAATGCCGGGAAAGTTGCGCGCTCTTTCGAATGACCGAAGAACTCAAAGATCGAGATTAGAGGAAAGGAGAGGTGAACCAACCGAGAAACTCAAAGCCGAAAAGCTTCCAGGTTCCCCTCTTGGTGATAACGATGCTCGAAGGGCAGACGTTTCTGTGAAGCATTCGGCAGGACTCGTGGAGAAAGAGCAGGGCCTCCGCGATCTAAAAGAGATAGAAACGCTCGGAGAGATGGTAGAATACGAGGCGAAGGACGAAGGAAGGAAATAGGACGATGGAGACCGAGGAGGGAGGGACGGACGGAAGCTGAGAGAACAGACGTGGTAGAGTTCGCGTGGAGCTTACCTGCAAGAGGCCGTACTTGATCTCGAGTCCGTGCAACTCGTACGCTTTTACGTAGGTGGTAGAATGATGGCTGCCACCCAAAAAGTTCTGCTTCGACGAAACGGCCGGCGGCTGTCCAGCGGCGGTTTCTCGCTCGTAATAGGCCAGAACGTTCGCGAGAGTTGCCAAAACCGGGTCCGAGGCGAAAGCGAGGGTATTCTCGCACTCTCCCCAGTCGTACATCTATGGGTAGGACATGGCTCGCTCTTAACCGTGACGAATTTTCTTCCTTCTTTCTCACGACCCCTCTCCCTAGCCTTTACCATCCGTTTATCGCTCGAACGGAAAATCGAGCCCCTCTTACCTGCAGGAGCTTCAGGTGAGAACGTCTTTCCATCCACTTCACTCCCTTTCGCAGAGTCTGCGTTATGTATTCCTTTCGTTTTGGCTTGTGTATCTTCTCCACGGATCTCTTGTCGAAGAAGAATATCGAAACTTCCTAAAAGAGAAAAAGGACGACGCGCGAGCATCGTCGGCAGAGGCTGTTGATAACCTCGCGTCTCTCTTACCCTCGTTGCCATTTCACCCTCTTTCCTCGCATTCTCTCTCCCTCTCTCTCTCTCTCTCGCTCTCGCTTGCTCTCCCTTTTCCTCGAGGGTAGCGACCGATACCTACTTGCCCGTTCTCCTTCCGGCAGCCGTCGTAAATGTGCCAAACATTATCCGGGCCTGCAGTCCCCGAACATTGTCCCGACGTAATCTCGCAGGACTGTCGAAGAGGATTCGCCTCCAAGAGATTCGGCACGGGAACAGAGTTGCCACCATACCCGTCCGAGACGCCACCACTGCCACTGCCACCGCCGATTCCACCGCTGACGCTGCTCCTCGACTTGGTGAACATCGTCTCCGTCGGGTCCCCTTCAACGGCGTTTCCTCTTCAACTTCGATCTCGACCTCGATCCCGTCCTCGACCTCAACCTCCACTTCAACCACGACCTCGACCTCGACCTCGACCTCGACCTCGACCTCGACCTCGATCTCGAAAGCGCCGCGTACGTCTTGCGTCCGATTGCGAGACGATGAAAACGCGACTCTCATTCCCCTCTTCCTCCTCCTTTCCTCCTCATCCTCCTCTTTCGACTTTGCCTCTTTCCATCTCCAAAGGAGAGGATCCAAAAGAATTTTCTTCTCGAATCCACGACTCCGCGACACCGCGACAAGGCGACTCCGTGTACGGAAATGATCGCCTCTCGTTTATCCAAGTAGCTACACGCGACTAGCAAAGATCGGCCTTCCTTCGATCGATAACCTTCTCACCGAGAATGCTGCAGGCTTTCCTCGCGATGGACAACCGTGCCATCGCAGCTGACGATTCCGATTTTCATCTCAATTTCATCTTCTTCCATATCTAGACCTCTATCTCCATCTCGATCTCGATCGTCGTCCCAGATGCTGGAGGATCCGCGAGAATGTTCGCGGGCCCTTTGAGCCTCGTGGATCGATCTTGCCGTAGCCTCGACGACCCCCGACGTCCCATAATGGCCCTCGATGGCTATCGACTACTATCGACTACTATCGACTATTATCGACTACTATCGCCGGCTATCGACGATCGTCGACGATCGCCGACGATCCTCGACGATCCTCGACGGTGATCGTCGACACCCGATCACGAGTAAAGTTCCGATCCGTCCTAGTCGAGTAGTCGATCGAACCTTCCACGTTGCTCGCAGTTTTGGAAAAAACGGTGACTGCAGCAAAACTCCAATGAAATGGCAACGAAACGCGATTAAGGAACTAAAGGACGAACGATCGGAGAAACGGCTGAAAATACGACACGAACGGCACGAAAGGCCAAACGAAGCGGAGAAAAATGAAGGCGGAAGCGACGAGATCCGATGGAAGAGCGAGGCAAAGTCGTTACGATATCGAGAAGAGCTCACCTGTTGCCAACGACGGCGAGAATCGTGCACCCTCTGTGTAAGCGGCACCGCGTACGCAAACCCACCGAAGGGAAGCCGATGCGCGGCCACTGATAGGTGCGCGCGCCCGCCGAACCGAAGAGGGGCAAGCGGAGCAGAGCGGGCTGAGCGGGCTGAGCGGGCAGAGCGGGAAAAGTCGGGTGAGAGTGCACGCGCGAGCTTTCCTCCGTCTCCCAAGGACGCGAGGCCATCGCAACTCAAACGCCAAAGAAAGCGAGAAAAGGAGAGAGATCGCGCGAGAAGTCAGCGAAAGAGCGACCTGCCATTGGCAACCAGCCATCGGTGGCCAGCCACCGGCCATCACGATCGGCGCAACGGAAAACGGGACCTCGAACTTGGAAATCCCGAGAGCGACTCGTCTCGTCTCGTCTCGCCTATTCTCTCGACGGAAGGAAAGGGAGGCGCGACTCTCTTCCCTTCCACCGACCCCCGCCATCCGTTCAACGGACATCCACCGCGAACCGCCCCTCGCAACTACATCGTCCTCGGTTTCCTCTCCGAGCCGCCGTCCTTTTTGCCTCCCCGTCCTTCTTCTCGCCCTTCATTCGATTCCATCTACGACATCGCTATTGGCAAATGTTGCAGCTCGAATCGGTCTTCGCGATTTGTCTGCCAAGAGCGCCGTTTGCAGGAGCAACGAATAACCTCGAGCAAAAGAAGGATCGACCGGAAGGCTCCCGAGAAGACGTAACCGTCAACGAGGAGTTCCACCGTTCCGGAGGATGCTCCGGTCTATAGAGCTGGCCTTCGGCCTTTGAGTGGAAGAGGTCTGCTTTCCCAGGCGCAGGTAGCTACCGCCGCGATCGTCCGGGCTCCGGGCTCCGAGCTCCGGGATCCGGGCTCGGAGCTCCACGGGTCGGTGGCAGGGGAATGGATACGCAGCGGAAAGACCGAGAACTCGGCCGGGTCAGTGGCGGGGATAGGACGAGTCGATCCCCTGGCCGAGCTCGATCGACGCGCTGGCGGTTCCTGCCGCTCCTGCCGCCTCTTCCACCACTGCCACTCCTGCCATCTCTGCTACCGCCTGCCATCCCCTGCCACCCTCTGCCAACCCCCCCCCCCCCCCGCCCGCCCCACCCTTCCACCCCCTGCTATCCGTTCTACCCCTGCTACTCCTGACACACCGTTACCCTTCTCAGCCCTATCGCCCTCGTTGCTGCTGTCATTCCCAATGTCATTCGATTCTTAATTCTATCCGTCTCCTCCGATGTTTCCGTGGTATCTCTACGAGCCAGAAAGTAATCTCGCGGATTATGACAACTACCGCGAGAACTCGTTTCCTTCTCCGAACTATTTGCAATTAGTTGCCGTCGACGTGACGTCTCTTCGTGTCGCCTGTTACAAAGAAACAAGACTTTCCAAAGTTTTTATGATGCTCGAGTATGAATCAAACGTCTCGAGATACCCAGAAAGATCCAAGGAACCTGTCGTGCGAACGGTCAAACATTCCCGAAAAGCTCCTATGATCACGCGTACCTACATGACAAGGTACCGAAGCGCAAAATCCTTTAACCCAATTCCATCGCCGCGGAATATTCCGCTCTCTACGCTGTAAAATGTTGCGCGCGGAAATGCACGGTACTGCCGGTCGTCTACCGCGTTTAGACCTACGATGCAAATGGATTAAGCTAACGCAACTTCTCGCCTTCTTTTCAATCATGTTGTCCGTATACGTTTTATCTATTTATTAGGAGCGCAACGTAATACCAAATTTAATTGAACGTGAAGGCGCCACAGTCAATAATTCGTATTTGTCGAATGAAGGATGTAATTGAGAAAACCATCCAAGTTTGTCAATGCAAAACTACGAAATACGTTCAAGAAGTTTCTACGTTAAACTTTTGACTGGTAACGCTGAATGCGATTCCAAAACGGGGAGACTCGCCACGAAAGAGACCGACGCTGTCCCTTTCGTCTCGTTGTCCCTGTCTACTTCTCCCTGTCGGTGATATTTTTCGACGATTACGTTCCACGATTACGATCAGTTGAAATCCATTTTTCATACATTCCTCGAAAGCATCGTGGGGCATATGCTTTCCGAGTTCGCTCGGGACGCCAGTGACGACGGTCGATACGATACGAGCGACACCGACCCAAGAGGGTCAATGGTTACCCGCTTTTTACGGCGACGTTTATGTACCGCCAATCGTTACATACGCCAACTACACCTATGCCTACGTGCAAGACGCGCAGCGGCAAAAAATCGTCCGTCCAGGCTTACGAAAATGAGACGGGAGAAGAACGTGCGCCGACGCTGAGGCTAATGCTCGAAACTTTGCAAAAAACTGTACCATTGTGTTATCACTGTTCGAAGTTAAATCGAAAAAATGGAGCTCGAAGACTGAAAATTGAAAGCTAAAAACTAAAAGCTCGAAAAACTTTTAATTCCCGGATTGTTTTCCCTAGCAATAAGTCCTTCCGAATGCGCTATATCAACCGAACGCGGAGAAAGTAGAAAACGTGAAAGGCAACGGGCGAAACATTTCGAGAGTCGATAATTCAAACGGCTTATCGTCGCATCTATTTATCGCCACCTCTCGTCTACGTCGTAACCCTGTCTAACGCTGAATCGGTAACGCTCGGAACGATGCTGCACGGGTCAAACCTTTTTGGAAAACTCAGTCTTAGCCTCTGAATCGCCATAAATCGTGCGCGCAAACCTCGGTTCTCTGCCAATCGCGGCCATTTCCAAAATTTCCATCCATTTGGGGGCGTCGCATTTTTGGAAATTTTGCCGATAGCTAGGCGCAATTACACATGTACGCAGTGCGCCGAACATAGAATCGAAAGATCGATTTTTTTAGCAATCCTAAATTAGCGTTTCGAATCGGATGGTCGGCACGGTCGGCACGGTCGGCACGGTCGGCACGGTCGGCAATGTCGGCATATATGCGACACACGCGAGGGCCGCGCTCTCCCTTGTGCGGCGCATCGTTCACCATTCGCTCCTTACCCCTCCGATTCCGATCAAACGATTTCGCGCTTGTTAGTCCAGTCTTACGGTATACCTCTCCTTTTCCCTTTCTCCGTTCTCGTTTGTTGTTTTTTGTTCTCGTCTAACCATCGCATTATCGTCATCTTTCTTACACAATATTCATCTTATCGATCTTCGTCGCATCGACTCTTTTGCGACGAAGCGACAAAAAGATTCGAAAGACGCGGTCCATGAGCTGCACTAAACTGTACGAATCTCGACTGGCGCAATTCTCTTTTGTTTCGCCGTCTCTCACCCACACCTTCGCACCTCACACCTCCCCCTGTGCCCAACACCCAATTCCCCACCAACGATTCCATCCCGTCCCGGCCCCTCCTAACGTCTTCCTCATGCGTTCGCTTCGTCCTTGTCACCGTCTTCTCGCTTCTCGGTCTCCCGTGGTCTCCTGTCTCAACTGTCACAGTTGCTGGTCGCTGCACTACCGCCATCGTTCTTCGAACGTCTTTTGTTGTTGCTTTTACAGAGTAAATACGTTTCACTGGTTCGCTGCATGGGAGGCATTAATTCTCATAATATGGAGTTCAGGCAGGGTCCAGGCTTAGGCGCAATCTTGCGCCACTTGATACGCAGGTTGGTCGAACCTTGTCTCGCGGACGAAAGGTTTCTATCGTTGTCCCTTCCTTATCGGAGCCGAGAAAGAGCGAAAGAACAAGAGAGGATGCGTGCGAAAGACTGACCGACGGACGGAGAAGTGAGTGAGAGCGAATGAGTGAGACTAAGTGCGGGAGGGAGAAAGAGGACGTGAGCCAAAGAAATCCTAACCTCTTTGCAGAAATTTCGTCGATTATGATATAGCATTGACGCATTTACGTGCGATGCCATTCATCGTTTTTACGATCATCGAATCTTCGTCCGACAAATGGACGTGGTTCCCCGTTATTGCCTCATGATTTCCTCTTGCCCGTGTTTTCTCTTCGTCTTTTCTAAAGTAACCTAACTTTATCTTTTTTAATACCTATCTCCTCCTTCCGTTCTCGCTCATTCTCTCTCTCACTCTCTCTCTCTCTCGTTCTCACTTTTAAACGTTCTATCGTCTTCTCGTTTGCTCTCTTTGATACGCAAAACTTTTTATATTCTTCCCCGTGTTGCATCTCGCCACATTTATCCATTTCTTCCATTTTGGAGCGAAGCAACGATAACGCCCCTTTAAATGGGTACTTGCGTCGACGAGTGTTTTGCAAAATTCAAATGTTGCAACATCGGCGAACCATTTACATTGCAGCGGCCAACTACACGTAATATCTTCGGACCACGAGGACTCCGACGAAGAGTATGCCGCAAATCCACGGCCTCCAGCGATTACCTCCCCACCAAATACGTCTAGGCTGAATGTAAGTGTCTCTCGTAGATGACCCGTATCGCCCCTCCTTATCTCTAATAATATTGGACGATCTTTTAGAAACATGAAATCAGTCTAGCTACGAAGCAGGCGTGCGGCTTCGTGGACCAGGTTGACAAACGAAACGTGTCTGTGACTTCGATGATACAGAGGAGGACCTTGGGTCGAAGTTTCAGTATAGGAGAAAAATGTAGAATAAGCAGCAGCTTTCTTCCCAATATGATGTACCAAGTTGCCAAATATAACAACAAAGCATTTTGCGGCAGTTATTCCAAGGATGGCAGGTTCTTTTTAACCGCGAGTCAGGGTAAGCGACGTCCGGCTCTTTCGTTTCAACGACGACTGCTTATATATGCTCCTGACGAACTCTCTCCGCAGATAAATTTCTACGTTTGTATCGAACGCGTGACGGTCGTTTTACGGAATTCAAAAAAATTTCGGCACGAGACGTCGGCTGGAGTGTCTTGGACACAGCGTTCAGTCCCGACGGCAATTACATCGTTTATTCCAGTTGGTCCGAGTGTCGTGCGTAATCGTATAATTTTATCCATGGCTCGGTACAGTATCACGTATCATCGATTTGTCTGCATTCAAGTTGTTCTTCTCTCTATATCAGTTTATCTGTGTCCCGTCTACGGAGACTCGAGCGCCCAAGAATCATTGTCCCTGTGTCCTGGGGATCGAAGATTTTGCGTCTTTTCATTGGTCTTCTCGAGCGACGGTCGAGAAATTCTTGGCGGCGCGAACGACGGTTACCTTTACGTTTACGATCGAGAGTGCCATCAGCGTGCTTTCAGGGTTCGTATATGCCTTATTCTATTATTTTCGTTTCTCATACGTTTTCTTCGGTGCTAATTCGTAGATCAAAGGGCACGATAACGACGTTAACACCGTTGCCTTTGCCGATAACACATCGCAGATCCTCTACAGCGCCGGAGATGACGGTCTCTGCAAGGTACGTTCGAACGCATCTATAAGTTTATTTTCATCTCTTCCACTCTTTCCTTCTCTCTCTCTCTCTCTCTCTCTGCTTCTCGCTCGCTCGTTCTTTCTCTTCTCCTCTCCTCTCCTCTCCCTGCTTTCTCTGTTTCTTCGCTTATTCAGGTCTGGGACAGGAGAACGTTGAGCGAAACCGATCCTCACCCAGTCGGCGTGCTAGCCGGTCATATGGATGGCATCACGTATATCGATCCACGCGGTGACGGCCGCTACTTGATTACGAACAGCAAAGATCAAACCATCAAGCTCTGGGATGTGCGTGCTTTTTCCGATCAGAATGGCGAGCAAAATACCCGTAAGGCTGTTGCAAATCAAAACTGGGACTATAGGTGGCAACGCGCACCCAAGATGCGTGAGTACAGGAAGGGAACGTAGAGACGATAGGAACAGGCTTAGAGACTGTAAAACGTGACCGTGTAAAAAATGTCGGGATTTTGACGCATTTCAGTGTATCTAGCGAGAAATATGTTGGAAGGTGATACCAGTATCATGACGTATCGCGGCCATACGGTCCTTCAAACTTTGATACGATGCCACTTTTCGCCTTCGGCAATTACCGGTCAGAGGTACATTTACACGGGATGCGCGGCTGGTCGAGTGATAAGTAAGTGTCGCGAGGGTACCATCGAGTTCCTTTCCAGTCGATTCCCCCCGTGCTTTGGCTAATTGTCGCACGAAAATTCGTTTCGCTCCGTTTCAGTATACGACGTGTTGACCGGGAGGATAGTACGTGACTTAATGGGACACCAGGGGTGCGTACGCGATGTCAGTTGGCATCCTTTTCATCAGGAAATCGTCTCCACGTCCGTGAGTATCGTTCGTTTTCTTTCTTCAACGTAAGCGCATTACCTTCGAATAATATGTATCGTTTATCGATTTTAATGCTTCGGGTCAGTCGCTCTTGATATCGGTGAAAATTCATTGATTGGTGACTCTATTTAAAGTGGGACGGCGCTATATTCAGTTGGCGATACGACGGTAAAACCGACCTCGACAATTCCGACTCCGAGTGCACCTTACGCCGGAGTCAACGGATAGCGGCCCAAAGAGCAAAACACGCGGCAGCCTGTTGAGAGCGTGGACATTCTTTAAATGTCGGTTTGATCGGCTTCACCGCGAAAAGCGGGTCGGAATGCCGATTATCGAGGTGTGATTGTTCGTTGTGACCGTCGGCCATCCACTCGCGAAATTAAATGGACGCAAGACTGATGAAGCACTGATTTTTCACGCGTCTTGGTGTGGGTTCCCGACGTCAGCAACGAACGCAACGGTCAGGACGATCACGACTACTACGACCACCACGACTTGGATCTCGACCTCGATCCGTATTCGGATACGACGATGCGACCGATCGGACAAATTTTTCACTCGACGAGTTACGAGCGTTGGAGAATCAACGCCGGAAATTCCAAGATTGAACCGAGCAAAGTCGCAATAAAAACGGAATTGGTAGACCGATCGTGCTCATAGGTACGCGGCTATCCGGATATAAGTGGGTGGACGCAAAGCACCACAGGATCGCGAGGGTATCGATCTGGAAGAACGATCCGCCGTTCGATCGTAGATTCCATTTTACCTTCGTTTACCCCATCTTCCTGCCCCGAGCAGAGTACCTTCCTTCCGTCGCCTTCTTCCCAATTTTTCGACCGCGCGATGCACAAAAGTATACCTTTCGATGGAGGAGAAGCAAAATCAAGGGCACATCGCGACATTTCCGAAATCGAGGATATTCGGGGTGCGTCGATCGTTAAATTCAATTTACGCCGAGAAGGGACGAAAGTGGAAGGCGGCTGACGGAGCGGTGCGATCCGCCTCCGTACGATCGGAGGCCTCGAGCGGATGCGACATTTTCGGACATTTCCGTGGAAACGCGAACGAAAGCGTTCGGCTGTCGAAACGATCGAATCGACAGTCAGACGCAGCCGGAAAACGACGTAATCGACCAACGACCTCGAGAGAAGCGGAGGCAAATCACAAGGACGCCGAATGAGTGTACAAGAGGCGGCGTGCGAAACAGTCATTGGTGTGTGCGTGCGTGCGGGCGTTTGTGCGTGTATGTGTGCTTGCTTGCGCGAATGGCAGACAATAAGAGAGAAAGAGAGAAGAGAATATCCGTCGCTCCTGTGCCTCACTTTTAAGCGCGCAAAGACGAAGGAAAGGTGCACTTTGCGAGCGTTACTTTTTGTAATTTTCGTGTCACGTGACGCGTCCAGATCCCGACGATGTACAGACGTAGATTATATACAAAGCATACCAATAAACGGAGAAAACGGAATACACCGGAAACGTTTAGATACGTGTGGCACGCTTTTGCGAGCGAGCTTCGCTTTGGCCCATCAACCAGCGCCTTTTGTCCTCGAAATCATGTTCGGCGAAGGATGCGCACGCGAGGACCGGCTTCGTGACCCCGTTTCGTCGTTTCAGCTTCGAAGATCGGTCTTCGGGAAACTCGTCGTCTCATAGCAATCGCAGCCATGGGCACGTTCAAGGTTGGCAAATATATTCTCGACGTTCCGGGAAGCGTATCCGAGGAGCTTAGACCGGCGCGAGTTGGCTTGTGACGCGATCCCCTGACGGGCTTCGCTAATGGGATCCATCGTCGTTTAGATGCGCTACGCGAATCCGAGTACTCCCCCTTGACCTAATGAAGTTGTAAGATTGGAATATCCCTTCCGACGGGAAGGATACGCGTTCGCTGTGAACGATTCCGAACGCAGAACGCCGAACGCCGAACGCCGAACGTCAAACGCCGATCGTCCATCACCGAGCCGTCCTCCGACCAGAATGAAACAATTGTCATGTCGCGGCAGAGCAGAGTAGCGAACAGACTCCGTGTAAAGATAATGTCGAGGAAGACGGATGGTGGGGTGAGAGGTGGGGCGGAGGAGGAAGGGATGCCATCGAGGAGAGTCGGGCCTCGATCGGATGGTACGACTGCTCGCAATGGGAAATCTTTCCCCCGTTGGTGATCGGGCCGCGATGTAAGTCGATACCAAGCCGATTACAGCGTAGGTCTTCGGCGGAAGGTGAGTCGGGAATATCTCCGGACGACGGGGATCGCGCGTCAGTCGCGGTGGAAGCGGCAGTTGCACGATAATCGTTGTTCGCGCACGAACTTCCGTATTCGATTTCGAATCGATCTTCCATCCATCGCGGTTAGGCCAGCTTCGACCAGCCTCTACGATTGCGAGCCCTGCAACGTGTATCCGTCTACGCCGCTCGCGCGCGACGATATCCTGCTCCGACGAAGGAATCCGACCGAGTCAGTCGAAACTCAAACTTTACGATCGCCGCCGATCGTTCGATCAAGCGGAACCACCTTTCAATTCCCAAGTAAGCTCTTAAAACTTCTGCATTACCCTTTATCTTATCGCTTTCGGCGAATGTCTCGAGGTCTTTGAACGAATAGGCCGATTAAGCGCCGCGTTGCTGCGCATCGCATCGCATTGCATCGCATCGCATCGTGTCCGCGTATACGCCTCTTGCGGATTTCTCGTCACCAGTTTACTTTTGCCGACTCGCGAAACGGAATCGGGGAAAATTTGCGACCGCGCTTGTCTCTCTCCGTGGCCTTCCTCTCCTTTTCCCGTCAAGCTCGAAGAGATTGTCGTTCTCCGGTCGTTTCTCCGACTGTTCCTCCGGCTGTACATTACATAAAGCAAATCGACGATCGGTCGCGAACGAGAGGTATCCGCGACAGAGCCGCCAAACACCGCTCTCGATCGTACCTTCCCTCGGTTCTTCCGCGCGTTCGGTCCTTCCGCCACATTTACGGGATACGGTCGAGTCACGTTTTCTCGCCGCCTTCTTCTTTTCTCCGCGACTCTTCGCCGGACTGGAAAAGACGTTCCGCGTCCTCGGAAACGTTCCCTTTGCCACCTTTCCGGCAGGCACGTCCACAGCCGTTGGCTGGGTTCGGTGGTTCTGAGGTTGTCTCATCGCCTCGTCGATGGATTCCACAGCCTGATGTAGGGAACGATGCGCAACAGTTGCGAATTGCGAAGTTTCGATCTCATTGTCAGTCCAAATCGAGTCTCTTCATGCCAGAGTCACCGTACGTGTACGACTATTTCTGCTACGGTAAGTCCTCGACTTGCGGGATTGATTCGTTCCAGCGATTTCCGCGCAATCTGGTAAACCCTCTAATTGTAAGTCGAATAGTGCTCGCGTATCGAGGCTAGAGACGCGAATTCTCGTCCAGCCCAATGGACATAAACGGCTGAAGGTCTCCGCTGTGCCCGAGCAAAGCCTTATCTTCGCTTCTGCCACGCATATAACGATCAAGCTCCCATTCGGGCAATCGGAAACCGAATCTCACAGTTCCGGAACTGATCTCTGATGCGCTTCTGAGAATCCGCGTAAATCGGGGGCTCGCCGTAGCACTTGGTGCAGCAGCCACGGACATTCATCCGGGTCGATCGGAGCGATCGGGTGTGAGGAGGAGGAGGAAAATCGGGGAAAGATTCGAACTCGCAGTCGGTCGACCCACCGACACGTCGCGACAGTTTGAATCACCTCTGGGACATTTCTTCGAAATTGTCGCTCGAAGTTGATGAAACAAAAAAGAAAACAAACACGTACGGGAAGAACGGTTCGATGGGGGAGGGCCGAGGCCTCGCAGGTTATCTCGCGGAATATCTGTATGCAGAGAATCTTGGAAAGCGGGAGGGAATTAATTGGACGAGATAAGAGATTGCGCTTGTATCCGTATCGCTGAAACGATAAAAATTTCAGTAGGAGCGGAAGAACGGAAATCGATCGACAATAAGCGAACGGCGTTGTTCGCGGGAAGAGCTCGAGAGAGAATGACCGAGACCGAGAACCCGTCAGCGAACGTTTCGACGAAGGAGGAGCTGGGAAGGAGGCATGCCGTTCCGATCCTGCACACTCGAGGAACTCACTACGACGTCGGTTTTGATATAGTAAGAGGAGGTATACTTACGCTCTTTGGTGCGGCATCGCTAGCTTACGAACGACCGACCGCGCGCGAGGTACAAGAGCAAAAGGGACTTTCCGGTAATCGGAGCACCTCGAGGGCGCCGCGAGAACGCCTCGAGAATGCGACGGAAACCGCGTTCGTCGATGAGAATTCGAGTAATCGGTCAGAGTGACCAGCCTTTCGCCGAAAACGTAAACGACAGACGAATCGCGCATTATGTCCTACGATCGAGATACGAAAACCAATCTCCACCGGTTCATTTGGGGAGCAGCTGCGATTCCGCGGCTCGACGAGTACGCATTACGTAACGAATCGTATGCACGGTACGACGAGATACTCTCCGGGCGTACCATGCCTCCGTCCGGCGACAAACCGCGCGGCGCTCTTCTTTCCTTTCCGTTCCGCTCCGCTCGCGTTTCTCCCATGCGAAAGGGCCGACGGTCTTCCGGCGAGCATTTTTCTCCGCAGGGGCGCACCTTCTCCGGGCTGATTCGAAGCTACATGAAATCGTATGGTCCCCTCAACGAAACCTACCTTCCGCTCTACGAGACCGAGGCTGGCAAAAAGATATACGAGGAGACTCTGGCTTGCGCGGAGGCGCAATATCCAGGATACGTGAGAGAAATTCGAGGAACGGCCGATGGCGCGAACGTGCCCTTCCACGAGGTACGCGACAAGGGCACCCTTTGCCGGGTAGCGTCGACTCTCGCCGCTTCTCTTCTCGGCTCTCGACTCTCGATCCTCGCGTCCCTTCGCGCCCCATCGCGCCTACGCGTAAATACCAACGGTCCACGATGCACCTTGCCCCTCCCGTCGAGACCAAATTCACTCGTCGAGGTCGGGAGCGGAGAGGACGACATTATCCACGGAAGGAAAACTCGTGCGAGTCGCGAGGACGAGTGACCGATCGCTCGAGCCGTCTTTCCTTTTCCAGCTGTTTCTCATGCACCTCGACGATATCGTGCCCAACGTCGCGACCGGAATCGGAGGAAACTCGTTACCCGTCGGCTGTTCGACCGTCATTTGCAATTATCCGAATCAGGTAAGCGCGGCAATTGGCGTCGGTGTGTCCTTATCGGCGAATTGCCGACCGTATCCCCGATCGTACCCGGATCCTACACTGGCCGAAGCTCTGTCGAGCAGGAATTGTTGGGCCACAACGAGGATGCGCTCGCCGAAACCCTGAACCATTGGTATCTGGTGTCGGCACGCGTCGTCGAGCCGGAACAGCCGGAAGAGAATTTCGTGTCCCTCAGCTATGCCGGATTCTTGCCAGGCTACACGATGGGCTACAATTGTCACGGTCTCGTTTACAGCATCAACACTCTCAGCGCCGCGACCCTCAGATCAGGCAAAACACGTGAGTCTCTCGCCCGTCGACATTCTCTCTCCCCCCACCCACTCCGTCATCCTTGTTTTCGCGTTCTTACGCGACTCCGTCCTCCTTGGTCCTCCTCCACTGCCTCCTCGTACCGACAGACGCTTCTTCGAATTTCTTTCCCGTTCATCGAGCTTTTTGTAGCGCGTCACTCGCGCGGTATCCGCCGGAATCGTACCCATCTGTTCCCCGATACACGGTAAGAGCGCCAAGCTTTGTCTCGCAGCTAGGTACTTTCTGGCGCGAGCGCTGCTAGCCGCGGAAAGTTTCGAGCAGGTGCTACAGATTCTCGGAAACGAAGGCTGCGGGGCAGCAGAGGGATTCTCCGTGAATCTCACGTTTCTTACCGAGGTCGGAGAG
Organism: Cerceris ruficornis; assembly: GCA_963989415.1. Taxonomy (NCBI): domain Eukaryota; kingdom Metazoa; phylum Arthropoda; class Insecta; order Hymenoptera; family Crabronidae; genus Cerceris; species Cerceris ruficornis. The sequence goes on from OZ022518.1 coordinate 33,023,246, forward strand.
AGACTGTTTTGGAACATCGAGGTCGGTCCATGCGATGCGAATGCTAGTCAATCTCGACTAAACGTTCTTACCGTCCGTCCCGGCGAAACTACCTATCATTGCAACAAGTAAGCACCGTCGGTCGACGAGCTTGAGCTCGTTGCTTCCTTTCTCCGATGCGAAACGAGTCACCGATTTCAGGTACCTTCGACTGGAGATACCGGAAGTCGAGGGACTCATCATAGACAGCAGCGTGCACCGTATGGAGGCGATCTGTAAACACGCTCCCGCTCGATCTCGCCAGGACATTATCGATATATTGAGCGATCAATCTGGCGACCAGTATAGGGTCTACCAAGAATTCGGAAAAGACGATTACGTCAAAACCATCGCCACCGGTACGTTCCGTCCGTTCATTTTTCTCCTTTCAACCGTCGCGCGAACGCGACAGATTGGAAGGGCCACAAGAACACGTTTTGGAACACCCTCCACGACTGTATCTTCCTCCACAGGAATCTTCGACTGCATCGAGAGAACCTGGACCGTTTACACGGACAGACCAAACAGCAGTGAGCCTATTCTGGTAATACCATTGCTACTGCAGGACGATGCTTCGACGAGCTGCAGCAAAGTTTCTGCCCAATCAACTACAAACGAGTAGAACGAGGCCTCTACCAAAATCGACTAATCTAGTAGCGTCTACTCTAGATGCTTCCGTTAGCTTTCCGAACGATTAATCTTGTATAGGAACGGGAGACGAACCGTGTTCAGCGGCACGCTTAAAGGAACGATCGACCCAACGGTTTTTCGGCAGACTCTAATTCTGTCTCTATCTATGCTCCTCCTTCCGCCATCACTTTTCGATCCCTCGAAATAAATGAAATGCACATTCTCCTCTCTTTCTTGTTACAAATTCCTCGTGTTATATTGAAAAAATGACAACTGCGCTACAATTTTTACATCTCAAAAGACAGAAGAAAGATTCGGGGCTGACAGAATCGCGTAAGCTCGCCCGATTCGACCGCCATTGCAGGGAGCGCGCAGCAGCTTCAGCGGCAGTACGTGGGAACTACGACCTTTGGCCGTTTCCTCGACTCCATTTCCGAAAAGAATTCCTTTATGTCCTCTTCTCGCACGACCTTTTTATTTTCCGCAAACTTCTGCAGATACTGCTTCAAGCGCTCCTTCATGTTGTTATACTCTGTCGATCGGGAATAAAATGAAAATTTCAGCTTATCGAAACGCGAAAGAAGAGGGAGCGGCGAACGTAAAAATCGAGTGGTACGGAATTGAGAAAGAGGGCGACCACGAAGGAGAAGCCTCGATTACCTTCGATGGCGGTCAATTGTTGAACACGATCCAAGGAGGCAAGCGCCTTCATGCCCTTCTCGTAGTGCGATTCCTGTGCATTTAATTTACCAGCTTCCTCGTACGCGTGCACGCTATCCGCCGGATCTAGCAGAAAAGAGATTTCCTTTTCGCGATAGAGCTGCGAAACAGGGCATCGGAGAATTAATGGTAAAAAAATGTTCGCACGATCGTGAGAGATGGATTGCCGTCCGAGCCCTTACCGCGATGCAATTCTCACAGGTACAGAGGGAGGCCCTCCAGCCTTCGGACCAGAAACAGCTGCCCTTCAACGACGCACCGTTCGTCGAAGTTTCTCTCGGCATAATGCACTTCTCGGGTGTGCCATCGATGTCTAGAGGCTTATCGGTATCGTCCGCAGTGACGTTGAACGTTCCCGGTGCTACGAGTCGAACAACGGTCGAGTTATGCGCTGCTCTCACCCCCTATTACTCACGCCGTACGCGGTCTTACCCGCATTACTCGGGGCATATTTCCACAGGAAATCGTGTTTCCTCATGCATCTCGCGCAGATCATCTCGTTGTACGCTTCGTCCGAAGGTGCGCCTTTCTCGCATTCGAGATGCTGGAAGCATTTATCGTCGTCTATCACGAACAGGACAAAGAGCATAGGCGGAATGCGAGTGCCGAGGAAAAGGATCGATTACTTTAGAGTGATACCAGTCTTCGCATATAACGCACTGCAGCATCTCGTCGTTGCTCTCGTCTTCGGGATCCGGGTATGGCCTTTCGCAGATGCAGTAAAGGCCGTCGAAGTTGTGGTTGTAACGATTTTCCTGGTTAACCGAATCCTTGGACTAGAAAGGAAAAAGAAATGAACCTACCGCTCCGAAACGACGAAACTCAGCTGTACGTCCTGCTCACCGGGTCCAAGTTACATTTCTTTTCGGCAAACTTGGAATTGCCGCAATCGCATCTAAAGTGTCTCTTGGTGTACAGCTCGACCAGTTCGTGACCCTCGTGACAATGGAAACTGCAGGCGAGACACACGGCGGCTCGTTCCGAACGAGAACGACAGGTCTTGCAGGAGTAAAGAGCTTGCCGCGTGTATCCCTGAGAAAGCCGGAATTATCAAGTAACATTTTGAAACCTGACGGTTCCCCGAGGGTGAGGTTAGCGCGTTCAATACCTTGCCGTAAGTGCAATTTTTATCGTCCGATGCGCCCAGCACCGCGCAAGCGTCCTCCTCGAGCCGATTTTCCTCTCGAAGGACGTCCAACATCGTCAACGAGTTTTCCTCGTCCGTAAGACCGTCTTCGATCTTCTCGGACATGTTGGGGGCAGTCTCGATCGATATTCTTAACAAATTTACCAGAAATAGCACCTTTGACGTTAGAACATGTGCCGGCTTCTACCACCTTCGATCGTGAACGGTTGAGAATTCTCGAAGTTTGAAAGCAATGAGGATCCAAGACAATTTTCGCGCGCTGCCACTGCTTCTTTTTATCCCTTCCTGTTAACGTATTTCCACTTTTTTCAGTTCAACGAAGACTTTTGGATGAATGATATTGCTCCGAAATTAATGAGAAAGTCCAGACGAACAGGGTCCGGAGACACCGATGCGATCGAAAACGCTTCGAAGGAAGCGACGGGACGGCGGAAATACTTGAGTTCGTGCGTATGTAGACGGCTGAGTTGAACGGTGTTTCGCGCGTTTTACGCTTGTCGGAAAATGCGGGCCGAGTCGAGGGCGACTGATATCCCCCGCTCGAGAAGCCTTGCCGGAAACGTCGAAACCGTTGGAGTCAGTCGGAACTGGTCGGACTGGTCGGACGGACAAAAATATTATCGAGGATGCATCAGTCGACAACGATCGTTTATGGTCGGCAGCGGTCGGCAGCGGTCGGAGGCGAACGGGAACGATCGGCAGGTGTCGGAAGTTGTCGGCGGTACTCGGCAATGGCCGGCAGGATACATTTGCGCGTAGTAACGGTAAAAGGTGGTAAAAGGTCATAAAGGTTGAGAAAAGGTGATTCGAAGGAAGAAAAAGCTGCTAGTAAAACGGCAGGATATAACGTAAAACCGAGATAGAAACGGATGGTCAGACTTGGGATTGCAGTTGGAATGGCGATGTTAACGTTAGAACGGTGATGTCGACGGTCGATACGGTCGCAAAGCTCGATGGGCCCGCGCATCGTTGCCGCATGTCCCGAAAGATGTCGCGACGGCGCTTGTCGTTTCGCGCGTAACCTAACCGAGATCGCTTAACGTTGCTCGGAGTTTATCGAGGTAAGAGACTGCAAACAATTGTGAGCGAGTCGTTGTATCTTTACTTCTCGTCACGTTTCCAAATTTTTCGAGATTCTCGAAGTTCCGGGGATCTCAGGGAAGGGGAAAGAAACGGGAGAAAACAATGGAAGAAGTTACAAAGTGCAGATACGTCGATTGCGCGGACGCACGAGACAAGGAGCAGATACTTCACGAGCTGCCAGTCTGCGACATCGGCCTGTGCGTAAAGTGGCTCATCAACAGCGGTCACGTGGATCTCGTCGGCAGAGACCTCGATGTCTTGCGGTCGATGAAGTTTTTCCTTTGCAACAATCATTTCACGGAAGACTGCTATCTCAGCAAAGGTACGCTCAAGGAAAGCGCGATACCCTCTCCCCACTGGACCGCCGGCTCGAGAACATTGTCCAGCTCTGCCGGACGAGGACGACACGTAAGTCGAGCATCAATTGTTTTTGCCCGTTCGCGTGTATTCCGCGCATTGGGCTCCGAGACGTTTCGAGTCGGCGGAGGGGAATCCGATTAATCGTTAAAGTCCAGTTCTAACCTCTTTTTTGCTATCCACGTTTCAGAAAGTACGGTTAAACGGCGAGGGTGATTTCGTTGGTGCCCTAGGAGCGACAGTGGCGCCGTCCGTGACGGCAACGGCAACGACAACGACAACGAAAACGACAGCGACGGGAGCGGTAACGATGTCAGCGACGGCAACAACAGCGACGAATGCCCGAGCCGCGGAGAAAAATGGCCTCCCCGAGTCAGAGACGGATCAATGGTGTCGGACTTGTGCGACCAAGAAAGTTGATCTCGTGAGCATAATGACTAAGGGAAAGGGCACGGAAATGAGTCTCCTGTCAAAGTTGAAGCTCCTCATAGAGATCGACGAGGAAGACGCCCTGCCGACGAAAATGTGCAACGAATGCGTCGTCAAGCTCGAGCAGTCGTTTAAGTTTTTTCAGCAGATATACGTGGCGGATAATGCGTTGCGACGCATCTTCTCCAAGGCGGAGATCGACGAGGCTAGGCGCGACGCGTCCCGTCGCGAAACGGCAAAGAAGATTTCTGGGGCGATAGGGGAACGGGCGATCGAAATGTCGCGGGACAGAACCGAGCCGTGGGCAATTCCGGATGACGTTCCGGGACGGGACGAGCGCCCGCTGAGGATCGCTCGAGGAGGGTTCTTTCGCCGCGGTCGGGGCAGGCCCCGATCGCGCAGAGGCGTCTATTATCCTGCAAGATCGCGAGGCAGGCCGCCCAGGTCGAGTACGTGGCCGAGATCCAGATCGAACCCGACTTCGATGCGCCTCCCGATTCCAGCCTCGCTTCCGAGCGCGCGAGAAACGACAAATACGGAGGATCGCTTTTCGTCGGCCACGGACCTTCGAGCGGCGGACCGCGAGGACGAACTGTCCCAGCCTGGTAGCACGGTCTTCTCCTTGCTCGTGGATACCGGCTGCAACGACGACGAGCTCGACTGGTCGGATGTGCTGAAGCTGATGAATCTGACCGAATCCGTCGCTCGGAGGGAACCGATCGTCCAAGTGGACGGTGAGAGCGCTCGAAGGAGCCCCAGCTGCGAGGATCGTTCATCGATACGATGCGAATTTTGCCCCGGGGAGTTCAAATTCCGGCGGCAACTCCGGACGCATCTGCTCGCCGATCATTCTCGCCTCTCCGAATACATGTGCAACGACTGTTTGACTTGTTACAAGACCTCCGCTATGCTGACGAAGCATCGCGCCCTTCGTCACGAGGATCGAAGGTATCGTTGCAATCATTGCCAACGAGAATTCACGGAGAAGAGACGCCTGAGAAATCACTTGAACGAGTGCGAGGCCGATTCACGAGCGAGCAGGGACTCGCGATTCTCGTGCGACTTTTGTGCCAGCGTATTCACGTCGAAGGCACTCTTGACCCAGCATCTGAAGAATCATTCCCAAGATTCCAGCGTGACGTCTCTGGTCTCGAGCGGCAACGAATCGAAGCAGTCGACTCGTCCGACCGATCGACCTGTCCTGCCCGACGCAGGAGAGATACCCGGACTGCCCGAGCTGACCGACCAGTCGCCTGTTGGAAAAATCTCCAAATCCGAGCCTCTCGTGAACCCGGACTGGCGAGAAAGCAGCTTCGCGAGCCCGACGGTCGGCGACGCGCGGTTGCACGCGCCGGCGAATTCCACGGTCGAATCCGCCGACGACCCTCCTCGTTCCGCCCCGGCCGCTGATACCGTTGTTTCGCCCGGGGAGCGCGAGCAACGTCCCGACGAAGAGGAGAGGCTCGAATTTAAACTGGAAGCGAAGGAGCATGACGGCGAGGAACGGGAGAGAGAGGAACCTATCAACGATCCGCTTCGTCGAGGGCCGACGAAGGCCAAAGAGTCGAGCTGTCCCGGCGACGAGCAGTCTCTTCCGTCGCAAGAGAAAAAGGTGAAAGAGGAGAGAGACAGGGAGGAGACGGTCGAAGAGGAGGACGATGACGTCACTGAAAATCGTAAACGTCCGCGAATCTCTCCGTGATAGAAGAGTACCCGCGAATCTCGTTGCCTCGTTCGTGCACGAGACAAAGGACAAAAGACGAAAAGCCTCGGTAGGCAGCGGCGGCGGCGGCGGCGGCGGTAGCGACAGCTGCTGCGGGAGAAGGACGAGGAAATTGAGAAGGAAGGTAAAACGATAATAAATCTCCGCTAGAGTGATGCAGACGCACGGGCACGCACAGATGCGTTCCGGGATGTGCCAGGACGCGCGCAATTGTATATACATCCACGTATTATTTACAAGCGATCGAGCCAGGCAACGCTCAAATTTTGTCGAGTAGATAAAAAAAAAACTGATTCGATTCGTGAATAAAGAGATTTTCCAAACTATCGCTGTAACTTGAACACCATTATCCGCCGTTGCGATCGAGAAGCGTCTTCGAGCAGCCGTGCGCCCGACGTTCGACGAATGAGGCCATTCTAGAGGATGGTATCGTGGCGCCCGTGGATATCTGAAAAGAAACGAAACCAGCGATAACTCGCTCTCGTGAGGTTGCTTTACCGAGGGAGATGGTTGAACTTTACCTCGAACCAGGCCGACGCGAGAGACTCGTCGGCGCTCGCCCTCTCGTTGACGCGCGAACGAAGCAGCCTTTCGAGGAGACCTTTCGCTTCTCTCGATACCGTTCCAAAATACTCTTCCGGAAAGCAAAAGTCGCACTTGAGTATGTTCGCGGTGGTTTCCTCGACGGAATCATCCAAAAAGGGCGACAATCCGCTGAAACGAGTGGGCGAGGTAATTTCGATGCTTACACGGTGCGACGGGGGTGAAACGGCGTGGATGGGGGGAAGAGGGATATCGGAAAGAGGCTCGAGCTGCCCCTCGATTCAAAGTACCTCAAAAGAACGTAAAAAAATACTCCGACGGCCCACATGTCTGTGTAGAAGCCCGTCGGTTTGCCGAGAACCAATTCCGGAGCGGCAAACTCGAGATCGGCGGGGGGTCCGACTTTGTCGAGCGGTGCGGCCTTCGCTGCTTCGCCGAGGTCTATCAGTTTCACGTGGCCGCTTTTCAGATCGACCAACACGTTCTCCGGTTTTAGGTCGAGGTGGGCTCGGCCGCGGGAATGCAGCCACTGCAGGCCGGACAGAATCTCACGAGCGTAACGGACAACCATCGTTTCCGCGTAATCCACTTTTCCGATGAGGTAGGCGAATAACGTCGGTCCTTCGATTCTGTCGCAACGAAGAAGACATTTTTCCAAGTGACGCTCTTAAATAGGGAGGTAGAGGGGGATGGAGATGGAGATGTTGATGGGGATGGGGGGGGGGGAGAGAGAGAGAGAGGAAAGCTCACAATTCCAGGATTATCGTGTCGACTCCTGGTCGAGGCGCGTTCTCGAAAAGGGCGAAAGCTCGGAGAACATTGGTGTGCCGAGTGCTCCTGAGAAGATCGTACTCGGCCCGCGTTATCGATCGCGGCTGCTTCGAGGTGGAAATTTGCTTGAGGGCAACCTCCTGTCCGGTTCCTCTGTCCCTCGCGCGGTGCACTCTAGCGAATCTGCCGCTTCCCAGTTCCTCCAGCTGGAGATACCTGCCAAGAAACTGCTTGGCCTCCCAGTCGACCGACTCCCTCTCGAGAAGCGAATCGATCTTTCCTTCGTTCCGCCATTGGAGCCCGGTCGGCTCTGCCGCTCGGTCGTTACTCTCGCCTACGAGGGTGCAAGTTTCGGCTCGGAAGATACCAGAGGGCAAGTAAATATAATATGTACGCGAAGGGCACTTACCGACGATGCAGCGAGAAATTCGCCCCTCGTGCGATTCGTTCTCCCGCTCGGCTGGCCAGTCTCGAATCTCGGAATCGATGGAACATGGAAGCTTGATCTCGAGGCATCGCTCATCGATCCCACGGCTATCTCGAGCGTCGTCATTTTGTTCGAAATCACCGGGACGAGCGTCATTTCCAAATGCGCTGGGAATGAGTTCGTTTACAACGTAGTCACCTCGCGTTCTCTCTCTCGCTTCCTCGCCTCTGCTCTTGCCGCTGCCATTGCCATTGCCATTGCCATTGCCATTGCCATTTCCATAACTCTCCTCCGGCGAATCGATCCTTCGCGAGCGAAAAGACCAAGCGCGGCTGGCGGACGAATTAGGTACGATACTAGCCGGAATCCAGAATTCCTCCTTGCCGTTCTGCGATCGGACCACCAATCCCGGACCATCCAGTCGAGAAACTACTACTTGCTCTCCGGCTCGCAACTCGCCCCAATCCGCGGCTAACTTTACACGAGCACCTGGAACGACCTGACGATTCTCCTCGTTAACCGATCGCAAGGGCACCTCTTTCACCGTGGAAGAAGGAGCTCCTCCTCTCTCCACCGACACGCTCGACGACGCGTCCGTCTTTCGTTACACCCGGCAAACCACGAGATCGCTCGACGATCGAGCGACCTGGACCGTCGATAGAGCCGATGCAGCCGCCGATGTCGATGCTGATTCCGATGTCGATGTCGGTGTCAATGGCGATGCCGGTGCCGAAGCCGAAGCCGATGTCGATGCCGATGCCGATGTCGGTGTCGATGTCAACGTCGAAGCCGATTTAGCAAACAGGCAAAGTATCGCGAGAAACACGGCAAACGGTTTTTCGGCGCGTAAATCGATAAATGAGACGGAACGCGGAGCCAGCGTCCAACGATAATCATTGCCTACCGTTCGAGAGGAAGATAGAGGCAGGGGAAACGAAGAGAGCAACGTGACGCTGTATCGGTCATCTGCATTGCATCCAATGTGTCGGGCCGATGACCACGGCGGCGATGCGATAGAACGACGAAGACTGGGACAAGAATCGAGAGATGCAATGACGAGAGAAACGTAACGGCATCGATCGAATCGGCAGACTTAACGCGAAGGTTGCGCTGGAGCGAACTCGCGTCGTCTCGGCGTCGGTTATTTTCAGTGACAAAAGTAAGAACAAAGCTTGTCGGCGCATCGGAGTAAGGTTGCGCGATAGAGAGCGAATAGCGACAGGCATCAAGAGGAAGAGGAAGAAGAGTCCCTTGGCTGCAATTGCAAGAGTTCCAATTACGAATGGACGAACGAACGAACGAACGAAAGAACGAGTAGCGGAGTAGCGGAGTAGCGGGAGAGGGAGAGGGTAAGAGAGGAAGAAAGCAACTGCTTCGGAAACGGGGGTCGAGGCGGGTAGGAGCGGTGTCCTTGAAAGATGCTGCTCACCGGAACGGAGTCGTTGCGGACTGGCGAGCGAGGACGGAGCGTGTTCCGGAATCCCTCGAGGAAGTTGAGCCTCGTTCTGGTAGGACTGGGCGTCCGCGAGGTGTCCCAATCCGAGACTGCTCCGACCAGAGAACGCTGCGACGGACGCATCGCCGGGGACGCTGGCTTCCCCCCGCTACCCCAGGCTTCCTCGATGGCCATCCTCTCCTCGTTTGCCGCTTCCATGACGGTCGACGTCGTCGGAGATACCGACGCTAGCGTGTTCCCTCGGCACGGAGATTCCGGGCTCGCGCCGCGACTGTACGCCAGTAAATTATAAATCAAACTCAAACGCGTAACTGATTCTCCTTTGATTTCTCTCGTTCCGCTCCCCGGAACTTTTTCAAAAAGAGCAAAAAAATTCGCGGAAAAAATTGAATCGTTGCGCAGCTTCGGCGAACGACGAGTTTCGATGGAATCGAGCGGCGTATGCCAGCGGAGTATCGCGACGTTCTCGATAAAAATACGTCGGTAAAAGAAAGAGGGAAAAAAGAGAGACAAACAAGAGACAGGGAGAGAGAGAGAAAAAAAGCAGTTAGTCGGATGAGCGTACGATGAGAAACGTTAATCGGGCGTAGGAAAAGGACGTATCACAGTCAGAGTTTTGATCAATGTACAATTTATTCTAAAGAAAATGTTTTGTTTTCCGCGAGTCTTTGTAGGTTGACTTTTCGTCGTCGTCTTCGCGAGTACGCATTTATGTACAGTACACTGTCGCCAGCTCGTCCAATCTAGATAACGTTCGTAGGTATCGTTCGAATCATTCGAAATACGTCATACATTTCCAGCGCTGAATCGTTCATTAATATGACGGATAGAGTAACGTTCAGTTCAGAGTTATTCGGACCCGAGGAAATGACAAAAGACGGGGCCTTCCGGTTAGGTGCAGCAGCGAATCGAACGCCAACACGTTTTACTCGCATCTTCTCCCTAACTACGCCGTTCCATTGATTCGAATCAACGTTCAGTCTTTACCGGGTACACGATCGTGAAACCGTCCTCATGGCCATGGCCATGGCCATGGCCATGGTCATGGTCGTGGTCATAGTCGTAGTTCGTTTTTGTCCAGGTCGTCACCGTGGTCACGTTCACGATCACGTTCATGACCACGGCCATCGTTCTGCCCAAGTATCCATCGACCAAATTTACGGATCGACGGGAAATTTGGAACGGCCAATTAGCCAAGTTCGAGGGAAAGCCTAGTTCCGTATCGATCCCCTTGCTTCTCGGACTGCTCCTGCTCCTTCGTCCGTTCCTCTTATGCCCTGCATCCGTCGTGTTCCTCACGCCCTTTCCCGATATCTTGCGGTTTTCTCGGTTCGTTCTTTCGTAAGGCATGTTTTTCTTGTCCGGGGTTCAGTCGTAGTAAATGTACAAGGGTGATAAATAGAATGGCACGCGAAGGAGTGCTCGAACGGAGAAACGGCATAACACGTGCAAGAATAACGAGCCGATGAAGGATGGTTCGATCGGCCGATGTTAACTACGATGGAGAGACAAAGAAGAGAAAGACAAGGTCGTGATACGTGATAATATATATGGGGGAGGGGGGAGCAAAGTCAAGTGTGCAACGCGATCGGAAGGGAAGATTCAACTGGTATGGTGTGGTGATGGGGGATGGGGGATGGTAAAAGGGGTGGGCCGCCACGCGACGCGGCACGAAGCGAGCCAAGGCGGAGGGAATCTCGAACGAAGGGGAAAACGAGGCAGAGTCCCTCCGACGGAGGGTTCTTCGAGAAACGTCCGAGGCTTTTTATCTGGCTCGCGGCGCATCCGTTTTTCCTTTCGTATAAAATATATAAAAATACGAGTCGGAAAATACTATTCGTAGGTCGAGGATCGAACGAGTTTCTATCGTCGTTGGTGAAATTCAGCGTGTTAGCTGGAAACTCTTACAATGGATCTTTGGTAAGTTCCTTCTGGTAGGCGATCGGTGACTGTATCGCTTTTAGGAAGTCGCGTTGGGTCTGCAGGATGGCAGTGATGGTGTCTACCCACTCCTGCCTTCCCGGTCCGTTTTCTTCCAGGGCGCTACACAAGAATCCGAGAGCAGGCTTTCGAGGATCCGTCGACCGAATGACAAACTTGTCGGGATCGTCGAAATAGTCTTCCAGACTCATCTTGTTCACCTGCGAATCGAAGAGACGCGTTGATCGCCATTCCCGCGTTCCTTCGCCCTCTCACTGCTCCCTCGCCCTGCGAGAAAGTAAGGCGATATTGCGCGAACCGTAAACTTACCTGGATGTGAGCCTTATAGATGTAGGCAGGATTCGTAAATTGCGTCTTCTTCCCGACAGCCTCGCTGAAGATGACGTTTTGCTCGAAGAGAAATACTTGCCATTCCCTTCCTCTGCTCGGCAGATTCGAAGTGAGTTCGATCACCGAGAGAGGCCCGTGAAGCAACAGTTTTCCTTGGGCCGTTATCTTTCCCTGCAGAGACGGGGTAGGTCAAGCGGGTGAATCAACTACCTTCTCCTTTCCCCTATTCTCCTTATCACCTTATCTATCTATATCTCACTCCTCGAATGTCGCGAGAGCGATGCACTTACGTCGAAACCCTGCAGTCTGCCAACGTCCATCATATCGTTGGCCGCTTTGGGAATAATTCGCATAACGTGAGCGGCCGCTCGCAGCCCCTCGATCTCGGACGCCCTTCGAGTTTGTTTGGTAAATCGTAACGCTTCGCGAAGGAGGAGCTGATACTTGGTGATCCTTTGAACCGGCTTTATCAGAAGATCGCACAGCTGCAGACGGTGGCCGAGCTTTTGTCTGAGTTCCTGAAAACGAGACAGAGTCGTAACCCAATGGCTAGGCTGGGCTGCAATAGGGCGCTCTCGCATTAGCACGATTCTCCGATTCGCCGATTCTCAAGGAGTCTCACCTCGAAGTAAGTATCTATATATTCTGATACGATGTACTCGGAAACCGGCTTGTTCTGGCAATAAACGACGTACATGTGCAATTTTCTTTCGTATCTTTTGAACAACGGCCCCAGCTCCTCCGGGCGTTCCAAACACCGTTCCAAAGCTTTCAGGAAAAAGCTGAAAAGTGGGAGAAGAAAGATTCGCTCGGCTTGCATGGTAATGTAATATAATGTATGATAGATATATAGGCAGACGAGCAGCCCCGTATAGCGGGGAAGCGTTAAACGCCGAGAAATGAATTTCGCAGGAACGACTCACTCTCTGTGCCACTCGTAAATCGCTTCGATGTTACCGAACACCATCTTGTCCTTTCCACCACGAAGGTCCTCCGGCAAGGGGACGTCGCACTCGGCATCTCGCATCAGCGCCATATAACCCTCGACGATCTGTCCGAGATCGTTGACGTAATCCCTCTCGGTGTCTACGAGCTCTCGAATGACGAACTGCCGTTTGGCCAGAATGCTCTTCTCCGAGTCGGATTCCTCCGGCAGACTCGTGTCGCCGGTGGTCGTGATTGCGATCGTAGTCGAGATCGTGGTCGCGGCCACGGTCGCGGTAGTTTGACCCGAGGCGGAGACGTTTCCGTCGTAACCCTCTTCCCGGCTGTCGCTGCCGCTCCCGCTCCCACTCCCGCTGCTGCTGCCGCCGCCGCCAACGGCGGATCCCTTGCCGCTCGGCGTTCGCATCAAGCTTTGCCTCTCCTGGTTTTCCGTGTGTTGCTCCTGCACAGATGTACTCGAGATGCGTAAACATCGCAAATAGACCTCGGCAATTCCATCCATCTACCTACCATTCTCTCTTTTACGATTTGCTCGATCTCGGCAATGTCGGCGGAAGTGGCACCGTCGAGGACCTTTGCGGACCGTTCCGTCGTCTAGGAAAATGGAACGGAACAGTGTCGTTGGTAATGTTCCTTGCCGAAAACTCCCCCTACGATTCTTTCGCGGATTCCGGTGTCCCGGTTCCGAGACTTACCCTCTTTCCCGGCAATTCGGTGGGAATTGCAGATCCCGGTGCGCCATTGCCGGCTCCAAGTATCGGCTCGGTAATGGGTTTCATGGGCGGTGGAAGCTCCAAGTCGTCCTCGACGTCCTCGGCTCCGTTTTGCTCGGAATAGACGGAAGCTTCGGTATCCTCGGCCTCCGGGAGTTCTTCCTCCGGCTTGGATCGTTCCGACTCGTCGTCCTCGTCCTCGTCGTCCTCCTCCTCCTCCTCCTCATCCTCCTCTTCCTCGTCCTCATCCTCTTCGTTCCGCTCGAACTCGACGTTGATCGCGGCTCGCGGATCGATCCGGAGTCCGACGGTTTCAGCGGCTTCGGCGGTTCCGATGGCGGTCTCGACGGTCTCGGCGATCTCCGCGCTCTCGGGGACGGTGGCAGCTCCGGGAAAACGGTTTTCATCACCGGCGCCGCTCGAAACTTTCAAGCGCCGTTTCTCCGCGACGTTCTTCTTCGAATTGGCGGTCCGAGGTCGCGTCGGCGAAACCGGGAAACCTCCGATCGTCGTTGCGGCATTCGAACCGGGCATCGGGCCGACGGTGGCGGCCGACATCGCGGTCATCGTCGTGATCGTTGGCGAGCCCGAAGCGATCGCCGCAGTTGTAATTGGAGTCGTCGACTTCTCGACCTTGCCCTGGCTGAGCTTCCGTAAAGGCGGAGGCAACCATTTTCTCCTAAGAATGAAGGATACGATGACGCGATGAGAGTCGGTACCGCGCCCAGGTGAATTCGTTCTTTACCTTCGGGATCGTGCAAACTTACCCGCTGAAACCGCGCTTCTTGTTTCCCGGAGAACTCGTGTTGGCCGTCCCGGTTCCATCTGAGACTCCGCTGACGTTTTCTGTAACGAGAAAAGAGAGAGAGAGAGAGAGAGAGTTCTCTTTGATCGTTGACGCGCGTACCCGCGCTCTTTGCCCGCCACCCTCGATCGATCAGTCTCCGCTTTCAAAAGGTACCGGCCGCGCGGTCTTCCGAGGCATAATTTCGAGCAAAGCGAAGGTCGCCGAAGGTAGCGTTCGATTCGATCCCATTCGATTCGGTTCGATTCTTGAAAGCAACTGAAAGATCTGTCACATCGTCGCCGGTATCGAGACCGCGCGCCGTACCAAAATGTTCTCGGAAGGCGAACACCGCGACTCGCTAACCTGTCTCGTCCAAGAACGAAGGGACGCTCGCGATCTGGAAGGGCGCTGCCGTCGATGTCTGAGGAAAAGTAGCCCCGGACGATATCGGACACGGTACCGCGTTCGATTGCTGACTTTGCGATTGAGGATTTGGCTGTTGCTGTTGGTGGTAATGGTGGTGATGATGGTGATGGTGATGCTGCTGCTGCTGCTGCTGCTGCTGCTGCTGCTGCTGTTGCTGTTGCTGCTGCTGTTGCTGCTGGCCCGGGATCTTCCTGGAGGGAGAGGTCTTCGCCGAGGCGGTCGGTGGTTGCTTGAGGGCGCTGGTAGGTACCAAGCCGTCCGGCGGAGGATCCGCTTGACCCGGAGCAACCAATAGACGAACGTGGGTCCACTCAGGAGCGTTTGGTCCGCTTCCGCCGCTCCCGTTTTCGAGAACCTCGACTTGCTGACCCTTGGTCACGGTAAGCTCCCTCGAGCCCGGTGCCGCGGAGTGATCGGCGATAACCCAGGTCACTTCGGCCACCCCGGTCTGAAAGAGACAAGAGGATGGTACGGATGAATCGAATCGAACGATCCACAGAAGTGGCAGAGGTGCCAGTGGTACAGCGGCTGCGGCTGCGGCTTGCTACCCTCTCTGCCTACTTTGCCTATTCTACCACCGATCGTACGGCCTTACGCTCGATATTTACGCGATAAAGGTAAAAGGAGAGAAAACGGTGAAGTGAGGTGAGGTGAAGAGGCGAGAGAAGGAGAAGGAGAAGGACCAGGAGCAGGAGCAGAAGTGAGCGGGAGGGACAGGCCGGGGGCGGGAAAATGGCAATGGATGGCAGCGGATGGTCAGTGGACGGGTACACGCTCCGATCGTCTTTGAACTTGCGGTCCGACGGAGCGGCTAATGGATTACGACCGCTTCGCTGATTTCCGTTCCATCGAAATAGCCTGCCTTCGACAAAAACACGGCTTCGTGACTCGCCTGCTTCTTTCTCAAATTGCTGGTTCCGACGACTTTGAAGCGCACAAGTACAACTTCTCCGTCGCGTACACGACTTGGCCTCAGCGCCGATGGCTCGGACGCGCGTGCTGGTCAATCGCGAGAAATCGACGAGCCTTCCGAGATCGGGAACGTCCGTTGGTTCCACAAAAGAGAAAAGCCGGCGGACAGTGCGAATCGTGAGATCGAACAACGGGCGATGACGTTCGGCGATGTCGATTGAGCTCCGTCGAACAAAAATACACGAAAGGAAGGAAGATAAAAATGTATGCAACTGGAAAACCATCGGGGGTTGGTCGGCTGGACAATTGGCCGCCGCAAAGCGGGCCGCCGTGTAAGCGACAACGGAGACTCTCCGTGCTCTTGCTCGCGCGTCGGCTGCTCTCGCTGGCGCGCATTCCGCCGACGAAAATAGACTTTTCGACGCGCCAAATTTTGCCGATTCTATCCGAATGTCCGCGCGACACCGACGATAGGTCGACGCAAACGGAACTCAATCCTCCGAACCTCCGAGGGGAGCGTATCTCGCAACGCCGCAGCGCGATGCCTGGATCCCTGGTGCGGCAGCGCGCGTAACGATCCAATGAAAATTCCATCAAAGTGCGAGCCATTCTCGCCAAAACATCGCCGTCGGAGGCCGGAGTATCCCCCTCTCCCCAAGCCCTCCCCGAAACTCCCGCCGCTTGTCCTTCTTCAGCCACCACCGCCTCCCGGTCTCTCTTATGAGGAAGGAGGAATCCTTCGATTCGCAGTCGGTTCCGCCAATCTCCCCCAACGTCCGCAAAGATCCGCGCGTTTCCGTGAAATTTCGCCGATACGATAGGATCCGTTCTCTGTCTCTCTCTCTCTCTCCCACCCTGCCAACCCTGACTGCTGCCGATTCGTTTGCGTCGTCTCGAACGAAAATGCGGCGCTTAAGCTCGAAGAATCGTCGAGACGACCGGACCGCTGGACGATCATTCGAGATCCTCGAACAATCGGAGGAGTCCCTCTTCCGATAGGACGGAAACGTTCGGGCGTTGAAATTGGCTCTCGGCTTCTCGGCCTTCCCGTTTTCGTTCTGGCGCCGGTTCTAGCTCCGGCTTTGACTCTGGCTCTCACTCTCCCATCGATCGTACGTCCGGGGTACGGGTCGCGTACTACCGCGATTTCGGCGAGAACGCGGACTCCCAATGGTCCGCCGAGTGTATCGAATATTACGCCCGTATTGCCGGTCAGAACTCGATGTAGGGTTCGAGTCGAGAAAGCTCCCGACATCGGAACGCAATTTTTCCTCATACGCAAGGAGCGGCGAATCCACGTCATTTATCATCCACGGACACAAGGAAGAGAAAAAGAACGCGAGAAAGATCGCCCGCACCGTTTGTCCTCCTTGAAGATTATCGACGACGATACCGTTCACCGCGTTTTCCTCGAAAGATATCGTTCGGACGATAACCCTGATATCTCGGCGAGCGATCGACATCGGACGCTGTCGGATATCAACGTGCAACCGCAATTCCGCGCCACGAAATCTCGAGCCCGGAAACGTGATGACGAAAACTGCTTTCTCTCCCGAGGGAACATGACAAATTTACAAAACTTATTACGCGCCACAGATTCCACCTGATTCTCTCCCATCCCCTCCTTCCTTAGTCTCTGCATCCATCCATCCACGTATCTATCTATTCGTCTACCTAGTCCCCTCCTTGTCGACCTCCAAACGTCCACCCCGCTCGGTCCGTTCAATTCGAATATTTATCGTAAAGCCTGTTTTTTCTTTTTGTCTTCGAGAATACCGAGAAACTGACAAATTAGGAGCTAGCTTCAAATGAAGCGGAGCCAAGAGGAAAGGGGGTTGCGAGAAGAAGAAGAAGGAAGATAGATAGATAGATAGATATAGAGAGAGAGAGAGAGAGAGAGAGAGAGAGAGAGAGAGAGAGAGAGAGAGAGCGCCGTGTACCTGGGAGAGGGAAGGCTGACGGTGCAAGAGCCGAGCTTGAAACGAGCCCGGAGTATCGATAGTATGTTGTCTGGACAGGGCCGCGTGCGGCGGTGCCACCGAACCCTGACGAAACCAGGGCAACGAGATCTTCCTACGGGCTTTCTGGACGATCGTGGCGGGTTTTCCCGACGGTGACGTCATGGCGATCTTGCCTCGCGCCCCTTCAAGTACACAAGCGCGACATCCACGGTCGGGAAGCGACGAAAGCGATGGTGATACCCATCGGACTGGAAAGCGACATCACCCGGTCGGCTTTCCAGAGCGACCACTCCGACGGTCTTGCTCGGCGACTATACCTCCAAACCACGCTCGAACGGACACGCGCGACCCGAGTGTCGCGCCCGCACTGAGTCCACTGCCTCCTCTCCGCGATATCCCTCTGCCCCCTCCGCTGGCAGTTGCCACTGCGCCCGCACCACCTTCCTCTGCCGTCCGTGGCCCTCCCTGGTGCGCGGGCGCGGGCGCGTTCGCGCTTTCGATCGCTCTCGAACCCCACCCGAACGAATACAGTTATGCACCACCGCGCGCCGTTGCGCGCCACCGCACGACACCGCATGCCACCGCGCGTCACGAACGCCATCGCCGGATCGATCCTTGCGTCAAGGAGCATCCTCCATCTCGCGACCATAACTATGCTCTCCCTATTTACATTCTCCTTTTCTTCATTCTTCCTCCCGTTATCCTTTCTCCAGCCCCCTCTTCCTTCTCGCTTCTCCCCATTTTCGCTACCTTCCCCTGTCCGTCGCGCCGATCAGCTTGAGAGCCACGTCGAAGGACCGATCTACGAATCGATGATATCCTCCCGACGCAACGTTACGTTTCTTCTTCTATGGAGAATTTCATGCAGGTGATACCGCTGCTCCATCGGAAACTCCTCGCGTCTCACGGCGCGTCGAAGATAAGGGCGAAAAGAGGAGCGGCGCGATAACGACTCGTAAAACGATGCTCGATGCGAACGTACGGGAGGAAAGTGGAAACGGAAACGGAAATGGGAATGGGAATGGGAATGACCGCACGATAGTACGAAACGGCTACGATTAAACCCATGACTAAACAATTGACGTCTGCTCGACTTACCTTGTCCGAATCGGTGGTATTGGTGGAGCCGAAAGACGCCAAAGAGTTTCTGTCCAAGTTCTCGACGCTGTCGTCCAGGGAAGCGCACTCCTCAAAGTCTCTGCTCGAACGCTGGCTCGAGCTCTTCTTGGCAGGACTCTTCGGCATGCTCAGACTAAAGTACGTCTCCTGAATGACCTCGCGCAGCCTCTTCACCCACAGTTGCTTCGCGTCCATCGAGTTTGCCCGAAGAACCACTCTTGTGTCGCTGGTCGGAGCTCGTCCGGTCCATACCGCAAACTTGCACTCGTCCCCTTCAATGTGCTCGGTCACTCCCAATTCCGAGGTCATCAGACGACTCTTGTAAATGTACTTAACCTGTCGCAGTTACGTTGCAAATTTTCCCATATTTTGTATCGCTTTTCGAACGGTAACCTTACACCGTACCTCCGTTCAATTACTATCGCGTCTCAGTTACCGTCCTGCATACGCGTATATTCGTCGATCGATCTATCCATCTCTCTATCCGTCCTTCCACATATCTCCGTACACGTGTTTACCGACGTACTTGAAATACGCTTACCTTGCCAGCAGAGTCCTTCACTTCCTTGCTAAACAAAAGATACAACTCGAAGAGGAATATATGTCGATCCCTCCCTTTTCTGATCAGCTGCTTCGGGTCCCAAACCGTGAACGAATCCTGCAGCACCACGTCGCCCAACGTGTCGATTCTCACGTCGCAGCCTTCCAGCAAACTCAAATGTAAAGCATCGTTTGCTTTTTTAGGCACGTTTAACATCACTTCCAGTCCGTCCTTTATCTCCCCTTGCCCCTCTTGACAGCAGGCCTGATTCGCCGAAAAAAAATATATCTTTCTCCTTCCCCTCCCGTCGCTTCACCTTCTGCTCCCGCTCTTTCCTACTTTACTTCGAGTAAGGCACATACGAATTTCTGCACCGCACCTACCTGAAGATCCTTCAACAAGAGCTGATACTTTGTGATCCTTTGAACTGGCTTGATAAGATATGCGGCGATCGGATGTTCGACGCGATGCTTCCTCTGTAATTCCTCGAACCATGTACCACTGTGGCTTACCAGCAGCTGATTGCTCTCTGGCTTGTTTTTGCAATACGTCACGTACATGTCAAACTTGGGTGCCTGTTCCAACGAAAGTTGTACTCTTAGAGATAGAGAGATAGAGATAGAGAGAGAGAGAAAGAGAGAGAGAGACAGAGAGGGGAAAACCTTTCGACTAAAGATCCAAGATGTAAAATCGGTTCGCTTACCCAAGTCACAAAACAATGTCCGACGTCTTCCGGCATCGTCTCGTATTTCTCGAGTTCCCGAAGAAACACGTTGCTGTGAAACTGATGAATCTCTTCCATGTTACTGAAGATTATAGTCTCCCGACCCTGTAGCCCCGCCGGAACGTTGCCCTTTCCGTAACGCGTCTCTTCCAAGAAGCAACGAATGCAAGTTTCCAGATCCTTCACGTAGGTGCGCTCCGTTTGCAATAGTTCGGCCATTATGAATCTGTCCAAGATCGAAGAACGGATAAGAGAACGACGTGTCGCAGTCGGGACGGCAATTACTGTTCGGGATACCTACTCTTTCCGTCGTGCCGATCTCCTTTTTTCCTCGTTTAGTTCCTTCAGATCCTTCCCTTTGATCTTCTCCTCCAACAGCGGGTCCGAGTTTCGATCGATCGACAGATCCTTCTGTCCATCGTCCGACTGTATACCCAAGTCGTCTTCGATTTGCGTCTTATAATAGTCCATCCGGGTGCTAAAGTCTTTGTATCGTTGATCGACTTCCGCGACGGACTGCTTGATCGCCGTCGCGTGAGCATGTCCCTTTTCGACCAGATTATCGGCGAGCTGAATCAACAGCTTTACTCTTTCTCTCGTTTCCTGCGTGCAAAAATTGATAAATCCTCAAACATCCGCAAACCTTCGAAAAGGTTCCAAGCGAACGCGGATGGTCGCGCAACACGCGTAAACACGCATAATTTGCTATCTACATGCATACTTTACCCGGCGCGTTTCAAATTCTCTCGTACGTCTATAATCCTCACCTTAGCCGCGCCTTTAAATTCATTGTGTTCTCGCAGCAGTTGCTCATTTTCGATACGATTCTTGCCAACGTTTGTGTGCGTCGCAAGGTACAGTTCCCCGGTTTCTCTTATCCACTCGAGAGCCTGCTTGGCGCTACGCTCGAAAAGAACGTACTGATGACACTGATCCAATCGCTTTTTACGCTGCGTCCAATATTCGAGCACACGATTCTCCTTACTGAGCAACTCTTCCAAAATACCTAAAACATTGTCCAAAGCACCTAGCTACTTAATACTTGGCGACACCGCTTACTTGCTTATTTTCTTGCCTGCTCGCTCCCCACGAGATACGCGGAAGGCGTATCCGTGCGATCGCTCTCAAGTCAAAGAGGCTGATGCGAAACTAACTTTTAACCTTATTTTCCGAACCGGCGCTATTCGCCTGATAACTGTAAAACTGGAGGCTGCGATTCGTGTATTTGAGGAATGTCTCCGCCGTCCGGCGCACCAACGTGCACGCTTTCAAAAAGGCTTCCTTCTGCTCCTGATGCTTGCCGACCAACGTCGGCACTTGGCCAGCTTTGTCGCCGGCCGCGCACCAATCTTCGTCCCTCTTGTATTCGCGCTCGAGGCTATCAAGGACGGAACGCACTTGTTCCGCGGTTTTATAAAAATTAATGCTCGCAGTTACTAATTTGTGCCTCTCTTCCGCGCAAGTCACCAACTGCTGCCACCTTTTCGTCACGTCCTCGGCCACTTCTCTTATACTCTTCGGATCGTAATGATTCGCGCCAACCAATGCGTCCGCTCTGTGTTTTACCTATCGATCAATAACCAACGACTCTTCGTTACTCGATGAAAAACCGGGCTCGATGGTCGACCGAACCCGACCCGCCTCGATCCGATCGTACTTCTCGGTTCTCTTCTCGCCAACCCTTTCTCGATAAATACCTGAACGGCGGAGGTGTGAGTCTTCTCTATGGCCACTTGAAACTGCTCGTGCTCCAAGCGAAGCTGTTCGGCGTCCTGCAGATTCTCCGGTACTCTCAACGACGCCAGCAACATGGCTTCACCATTGCGAATCCAATTGGCTACGTGCGTCGCGTCCGTCTGTAGCTGCACCAATTGAGACGCTTGTTCGAGCCTTACTCTTCGCATTTCGGCAAGATCCTCCGCGTCCATTTCTCTTTCATTCAAAAATTCAAGGAGCACTTGCACCCTCGCTGTGGCACTGTGCTGACCGTCCGCCATTATACAAACGCCAGCCTGCTCCAGTACCTGTTTCAACATCGATCACATCCTAACGTCTCCGACCAATTCGATCGAGATTTTCTGACACGAGACACCGGAACATTATCGGACGAACGAAAAGCCGAAAAGCTGAAATACTCGAATACCTGAGCCAATTCTTGGCCCTGCTGCAGCACTTGAAAGGCCGTATTTTGCATATGAGCGACACCGTCGTTGTGCACGCGCAACAGTTGCTCGGGCGATCCTTCCCGCGGTGGGCCCTGTAACTCCTGTGCCCACATTTCCAACTGACCGCTCGCCTCCAAAGCGTCTCGCTCAAATACGCGTAACCGTAAACATAGCTCCAAACGCAATTTTCTCGTTGCCCAGAGATCCTCCAATTCTTGCCTCAGTCCTGCCAGCCTGTCGAGGGCCGCTTCCACCGCGGATATCTACATGTTTCCAACATACACAATACATTTTTGCCCAATTCGGATGGTCGGCTTGCCCGTCCTTTTTCCTAAGAGAAAGGGAGAGAGAGAGAGAAAGGGAGAGAGAGCGAGAAAGAGGGGGGGGGGGGGGGGGAGGAGAGGCGAAATACTTACGGAACCAGTAGTATCGGGCGCGTCGGTAGATTCCCGAAGCTCGCGAAGCAACGCTTCGCCCTGAACGATAGTCGACGCGCATGCTTCGAGACAGGATGCTCTATGTTGGGCACACTGTTCCAACAACCTTTCCGCCGTTTCCAAGTTTTCCGCAACTTCGTCCTGCTGCAATTCTTGACGCAACTCGTCCACCCAACCACTCAGCTGCGAGAAAGGGACCGTTTATTTCGAAATCCGAGGCACTGCCCTCGCTCGACTATAACCAAACTTTTTCTCCCTCCATCCTCTTTATGAATACAACGAATTCCACGGATCCGTCTTATTATACCTCTTTTTCGTGCGTATAAAATACGACTGCCAAATCTAGCCTCCGACGACGTTGCTCCACTCTCGCGGCAAAACTACTGACATGTGCTTCAAGTTCTTGCGCCACTGCGTAGATCTCGTCTGCCGCGCACTCTCCCGTGTGAGCCAGCTCTTGCGCCGCTGTGAGCAATTTCGTGGCATTCGTGTAAGTATTCTGAAAGTATGGACACGATACAATTTAACGTTATTTCTTTATGCTTCCTTCGTTACCACGTATCGCTACACATCTGCTCATGAACGATGTCGCGTAACAATCGACTTTTACTACCTGAGCAACATTTTCAAAATGCTCGTGGCTCTTCTGGTACACCCTCGCTTTTTGAAGATTGCGTCCCACTCCAGTATTCTTTCTAATAAACACCTCGCCGTGATTCGTCAGCCAATCGAGTACCTGCTTTACATCCTCTTGGAATAACCTGGAACGAAATCGTGAATCGTAAAGACGAGTCGTGAAATCGTCAAGTCGGAATTCAGGAGAATACAAGGACATGGAATATTACGGAGCGGAGGAAAGAAAAATCCGTCAATCGTCCTTACCTCAAAGCGAGCCGTTGGTGTAACTTGACCTTACGCGCGTGCCAGCGAGCTTCCAGTGCTCTGTGATGACCCAAGATTTGATGAATGACCGCGAGCACGTGAGACGCACCCTCGCTGTAGTCTGCGGCTGGGTTCCCGCTCATCCCTGTATGTCCGTCGATACCGTGCCCGTCTTGATTCTGAGGAAATCACCAACGTTATCACGGCCACGCACATACGCATATTTAACACATGTATGTACAGCAGAGCTTTTTCACGAACCGCGCGCAATTTATCACTCATAATTCGCCGTATTCCCCGACCCGTCGGTCCGGGACGAAAAATGAGAAGAGGGAGCAACAAGCAAACGAGCAACGAGCAACGAGCAACAAGCAACGGCGCTACCACTTCGCGGTGTACTATAGACATAGAGACGTAAAGGTAGACATAAACACAGGGCATGCATCGCCGATTGCGCGAACATGCGATCGTTCAGTAGCGTTTAAATCGCGTTACCACGTAACGTTCGAACGGATAGCAAACGAACGAGACGTGGAAAATTCGCAAGGCCTTCGATGATCACGTAACGTAAGAACGATGTGCAGGAAGCAGCAGAAGAGATTAGTCGCAGCAAGCGCGTACATATGCACGCATGCATACCGATGAACGTACGTGTTTTCTGCTGACATGGTCTATCCCCTGCGGTTGGTTACAGACTTGAACGAGATGATCCAGTTGGTAAAGAAGCTTCTTACTGGTACTATGCACCTAAACAACAGGATGACCCAGAACCGTTTGAAAATGATTTCGAAAGAATCGGTGACTCGAAGGAGAAACTCGAGGTCGTTCCGATGGCAATCGGCCGGCGTGCAATTGCGTTTCGTTCGTTTATACCTGTCTCCGAAGCATTAGGTTTTGTACCGACGCCGTACAGACTCTGTTCCCGATAGCACCCAAATACCAAGCGATCATAACAATCCCGACGGTTAAAAGCTGCGCAAATGACAACAAAATGTAGGTAATTCATACGTAATCGATGCGAAAGGCATCCGAGCTCGAACCGTGGGTCGTAGCCGACCCGTGACAAACTTGCAGCATCGAACCCAGACCCCTCAAAAGTGCCTGATACGCGTCGTAAACCTGTCAAATAGTACATTACGCTTTACCACAAACGCGATCGTGTTCAACTTTTTTCCTGTTTCTTTTCCTTTTTCCTTTTCATTTTCATTTTCATTTTCATTTTCATTTTCATTTTCATCTCCCTTACATTTTCATCTTCGTAAGAACCACGACGCAAAGAGAAGAGAGAAACGACAAGAGGTCGGGGGCAAACCGATCGAGTAATTGGGTAAAAGTTTTCGCGTATCGCTGCAATTAGACGCGCCTTCAATTAGCCATTCGTAAGGTGGTAGAAAGTAAATTTACCTCTGTATAAGCCTGACACATCGCCTCGTACAGGGTTTGATGCTGTCGTATGTGGGACTCTAAAATCGGTATTTCATTTGGGAGATTTCCAGTATCGCAGGCTTGGCTCCATCCGGTAACGCTGTCGACGTACTGCTCGGCCTTGTGATGAAAAACAACGCTCAAGCCGAGTACAGCCGTACGCTCGTCAAGACCAGCCGCAAATTCTTTCCAGGCCCGATCCAAGCGACCAGCTACTGCCCGAACGTGACCAGCTGCATAATGCTGAGTTTCCAACAGTCGACTCGCCATTGTCAAAATCTTATTAATATTCACGTAAACGTTCATAGAACTCATCGTAAAGTGCTTATGTTCTTCTTGGAGATTCTTAGCCAACTGATAAGAACGGCCAATCTCAACGTAATTCGCAAGAAAGCCTTCTCTGTTGTGACAGATCCAGTCAAACATTTTTTCACAGTCCTGTTCGAATAGACGCAATTGAAAGCATTGATCCAGCTTCACTTTCTTAATGTGCCACAACTGAAGAAGATGCTGCTGCGCAGCGTGCACGGAATCCAAGTGCTGGATAACTAAGGCCGCTAATGCTCGTCCATCCGGATCGGCGCCACCTACTGCACCGCTCTCGATGCTACCACCTTCACCGCCGCCACTGCCGCCGTTACCACCATTCCCACCGCCGCCACCACCACCGCTCGAGACTACACCTGATAACATTTTACACAGCCAATATCGTTATCCTTCGAAACGGCCAAAGAGACCGACGGGATCTTTGTCCGTCCGCATCGGACGACTCGTTACCGTTATCGAAACGCTGAAGCAATCGCTGTCCAACCACCTCGATCTCCTCCACGGGAACTTTCATAATCTTCTTTTTCATTTCGTTATGCATATCGATTCCATGCTTCGCTCCAGCGACATCATCCGCAAAATCGTTCCGACTTAGATCCTCCTGCAAGTCGTCCAATCTGTCGAGAAGATCGGCCGCTTGCCAGGTAAAGTCTTCTACGGCTAATCTCGTATCGATCCATTGCGCGTGATCGTACTGTAACGAGCCATCCAAATCCGACGTCAATTGTGACGGATCGATGATCTTGGATAGAGCGTCCAAGCTAATGGTGTTTATCTGTAAACGTAAAGGGGGCATTATTGCTCCGAAATTTTCTCATACTCTCTTAAGATTCCATGTGAAATTTGAGTAACCGCGATATAGGAATTTATTTCGTTTTTCGTGAAAAAACGGCAAACCTAGAACCCTTTCAACCTTTCACTCAAAATTTACATGCTTTACCTCAAAATTATATTTCTTTTGTTTAGCCAATGACGTCCTCTGTTTCTGCCAAAAATTTTCAGGTTTGATGATAAAAGCGACGTAGATGGATCTATGGAAATGTTCGTGCAGCACCTTTAACAACAAAATATCAGAGACGCAAATATTATTTTCAAAGTAATCCTTGGAATAGCGCGCGGCCCGTGTAAATTAATATTATCCTAAATGTACGAATATACATAATTCAAACGTCGTACGCCTTGTTTTGCATTCTCATTCAGAAACGGATCGATGGTGTACATTGCGTTACCTTTAAAATAGGCTTTACGGAGTCCCAAGTAGCACCACGCATATCTACGATCACAGTGAATCTGAGGCCCCTAACTTCGTCGCTAGGAATGGCTAGTAAATATTGCAAGAGCCGTCGATAATCCTCGGGTTTGGCACGCTCGCGTCTCGGCGTAGTCGGGAAAACGAGAACAGGTCCTCCTCTGCGGTCTCGGCCACCCGGCAATATAGCCAAACGTTCTTGTAGCAAAGGTAAAACTTCAGCAGCTCTCGTGCCATCCATTGCCCCTGCCTTTGCTCAATACATTTGCAACCTGTACAAAGGAACTCGGGTATCTCAATTAAAGATTTCAATTCTATGCTCGTGTCGTGCAACTTTTCACAAAAGACACAAATATCGCGTATACACCCTACTTAAACGTCCTCTTAATTTCCCCACTTCTTTTTTACACAAGTCACGTGATACGGAAAAATAAAACTTACTACTCTCTGCTTTTTTACCGACATTGTCAGAATACGAGTTTTGTTTCGACTGCTTTTATTGTTAATCGTAAACAAAAAAAAAAAGGGGCAGCGTCGTCACGAAAAAACCGCGATGACCGGTCATGCTTTCCCTTTTTCACAGAAAATACGCATAGGACCGTTTAAATAGAGGTATATACGGAGACGTACATTTACGTGATGAATATCGAACGAAACAAAGAAGAAATAAAAAGGAACAAACTTATGATACTGGACAGAAGCACGCCACATATAGATGCAGATATGTACGTATAGATATAGGCATAAGTATATGTATATGCATTGCTAAAGTTTGAGCAGAACTATTATTTGGTTAATGAACTCGAAAGAGCAGAATATCTTCCTGTCCAGAGCATACGTTTTGTTTCTCACTTCTCATTAAATTTCCGTAACTTTAAATTATTCGTTACTAAAAGATCAAGAGGGAAACATCGTGCAACCGCAAAAGTGTTACGTTTGGAATATAAGTACGACGGGTCCGTGAGTGCGGTTTAATTAATTGGAAAAGAAATAAAAAAACCCTGTAGGAGACACGTATAATTGAAAAAGCATCGATAACACGATCAGAAATTTGTCCTACAGCACGAAACGTTGTTGTAACTGGAGGCACGATCGTTCGCACTATGGAAAGAATAATATAACGCCGAAGGCCTATTGTCACTGGCACTGCCGTCGCCGTAACCAGCCGTAACCAACCGTAACGGTCGCAACTGGTCACAACCACAACCGCGATCACTGCTATTGCTATCGCTGTCACTATTGGTCACTACCACCGTTTCTATTATCGCATACCCCGATTGACACGACCGCAAAAAGGTCCAGTTACAGTCGTAAACGTAACAACCGCCCTACAACTATACGCTTACTGTCACTATCACTGTCACTGTCACTGTCACTGTCACTTTCACTGACACTATCCCTGCCCCTGTCGCCGTTACTGTCACCACTGTCAAGCCGCAGACGCCGTTGCTGTCGCCGCCGCGATATAATTGTTCACCACTCAGCCACTGTTTTGCAAATCGCTATCGTATGTTCTTGCCACAGTCAGTCCGTCGTTGACGATCATTGAAATTCGGTAAAATTATTTTCAATGAAAACAAAGCGTTCACAGAAACCGGTGTAGTCCGGTATCCTTTGGGATACCGTGAATATCGAATCATAGCCATAAAACACAGTCGAGATGAAATGTAAATCGTTTCATTTACCAAGCCAAATCGACGCTGACACGACTCGATTGTTCCGTACGTTCTTTCCAATGTGCACAATGCATGTATACCTTTTATAAACTATGTCGCTGCTTACAATCTTCATTTTCCGACATTGAAATTTCTACACTCGTGAGCAGAACTCGATGGCAATTATGTGCCAATAACAGTCTACCATGTTCAAACAATTTGAACGGAACTAAATAAGAAATTTCGGCGATCTCACTCGTCCGATGACCCGACCGATGCACAGGATGGAAACGATGCAAGCCAATGCATTCGGCAGTAGTCAGCAGCAGTAGTGGTCGGCAGCGTCGGCGGATCTCGGTGCCATGGATGCCATGAACGTGGTCAGGTGCGGTGCACGACCATGACGGCGATGCACGGCATGCGGCTCACATCGACGCTCCATGCTCCATGTGTACGTGTAGATACAGTAGATACGGTGCATTCAGTCGTAATGATTGAAACGATTGAAACGATTCAATCCTAACGATTCAACGTCGTTGTACTCTACGACCGTGCAATCTACGATACGTTGTATTTGACTTTCGTATTCACCGATACGATGTTATTCGATTGATCTACCGATCGATATAATGGATCTATGGGGAGATACCGTTAAAAAGAAGAAACAGGGTAAATATTAAATATCCTTTGATGTTATTAGATACGATGTTACTAGACATCAAATTAGAATGTGATTCATCTTTCTCTTCAAGACCATAGACCCATAGGCCCTTTTAGACTCGTAAAAGCGGCTAACCGTCACGATTCAAATGGGTTTAATGCGATCAATTCGGCAGATCCAAGCAGATCCAAGCCTACAAGCCTTACAAGGCTAACACAATCGCAATCTTAAGCGTTTCAAATAGTTCGCGTGGTTTGCGTCGGTAGAGCAGTTCATTCCTAAAATCTTGCGAATTTAACGACATCGAATGTCTCTTGACCCATCTTGACCGTTCGAGGGGTTGGCAAGGCTGGCGAAGATAGCCGATTTTGGACAATTTTGGAAGCGCGAAACGAAATGAGCTGTAAGTGGTGCTTCTACGTTGTCACGACGTTCATGCTCTTACTTATCGTTGCTCGTTGAGGAAATTGCCAAGTTTCGTACGGTTTCATATGGTTGCAAACAATATGGTGCAGTTACGAAGGATTTGAGTATTTCAAATGATTTGAACAGTGTTTAGATTTCGATGCAATCACCCACGTAGAAGAATCAAGTGCCGTGCTTCGTAATCACATATTTGGAAAATCGATGTGCAACTGACTGTTCTGTAACAGGTTCCCCAATATCATTTCGTTCGTTCAACTTGTCCTTCGTTCTCGAACAATATGTCCACACGGTATATGAAAAAAGTGTACGGAGGCGATGGAATATTCGTAAGAGACGACGAAATTGGATGCGATGTGGAAAATTCAATAATTAGCGATGTCAAGTCGAAAACGTTCAATGTTTTTGATGTGGTACGTTTCAAATAATTCCACTCTAAATTCCATAGCTTCCCTCTTCCCGAATCCACCAATGTTACAAGTTCTTCCTTTAAACTGCATTTCTCAAATAACGTTGCAAACTTGTTAAGAAGCAAACGTTTCCAAGAAACTGTCTACAGTAGTTCTTACAACCCATAAAACATTGAGCGCTATATAAGCTTGATAAATCCCACATACGTAGCAATGTTTTATTTCATCTCTCTCGTTTAAATTAAATCTATCCGCAATGTTTCTAACGTGTCCGAGGGGGGAAACCAGTATTTAATTTTGCGTACGGCAAATGTGCTTTTTGCAGTTAAATGAGAATTCCGACAACGAAGGAAAGGAAATCGAAGAGGAACAGATCGAGGAGATAAATAGGTCGGATGATGCCAAACGTAAAAAGAAGAAAAAGAGGCGAAGGAAATTGGAAGGTCTTAAAGCGCAACAAAACGTCGGCCGCGTTAAAGACGAAAATATAGATGAAATTGAGAGATCGGTGAGAGAAGTCAATAAACTACTCGGAGAACCGCTTCCAGGATGTAGTTCCGAAAGTCTGGATAACGAGCAATGGATCGATCAAAGATGTAAAGAGGATATTTTAATGGTGCAACACAAACACTTAAATCCCTACAACGAACTGAAGAGAATCTTTGGTAGTAAAATTGTTCAAGCGGAACAGAGGTACATTTACAATGGGAAAATAACTATCTACGTGAGAGCGATACAATCGTAATGACCAAATATTATTTGTTAAATTTTTCATATCGACGGATACAGAAGAAACAGAGGACGTTCCGGTCATTTGAAAAAAACTTGGCTGGCTTCTATAAAAGATAATTGGCCCCCGATAGGTAAATGTGGCTTGTCTATGTCTCTGGACCGTTCCATAGAGGGTGCGGGTGGCATTCAGTATTTCGTATTCGATCACAGTCTTTCGTATAGACAAGTGCAATTACAGTTTTTAGAAGCTGTCGAAAGCTTAAATCCTGAACATATTGTTGTACGTTATCACGTTAATCTCATAGCTATCGTCGAACGGATCGTAACGCTTGTGTTATAAAACTGTAATGTCGTAATTCAGAATATAGCCAACGTGCACTCGTACCATGTGGATACATTGCTGCAGCTGGCAGAAGTCTGCAAACTCAGCGAAGATTTGGCAATGGCTGTCGAATTTACAGAACGAGCACTGTACTGCTTGGAATGTGCATTCCATCCCTTATTTAACGTTACGACTGCTCGATGTAGATTGGATTACAGGAAACAACAGAACCGTGCTTTTTTCATAACACTATTCAGGCATCTTAGCTTCGTCGGCGGACGTGCCTGTTACAGGTGAGAAAAGACCAGAAAAGAGGAACAAAAAAAAATACAGATTCGTATATGGTACTGCCATGGATGTGTTTATCTAAAAAATAATTTAACAAATTTCAGAACTTGTTTAGAATTTTGTAAATTACTTTTATCATTGGATCCGGAAGGTGATCCATTAGCTATCGTTCTGTCTCTCGATTTTTATGCCTTAAGAGCGAGAGAGTACGAGTGGTTCGTGGACTTCTGTAATTTTTGGAACAACACGAGAAACTTAACGCAATTGCCGAACATAGCGTTCAGCTTAGCTCTAGCCTACTTTCACTTGGGTAAACGAACTGTCGCCGATGAACTTTTACAAAATGCTCTTATAATGTTTCCAGGCGTTTTGATACCCTTGTTAGATAAGTGTAGCATACAAACCGATGCAAAGGTATTGTAAAATTGTACTTTTAAGAGTCCAGATTTGCTCGTACACGTCCAAAGGGGTATCTGTGACCTGTTAATACGAACGGCAATGTTCCAGGTAACGGGCCACGATTTCTTCAATAGTACAGCGACGCTTTTGACGTCGCCAGCGTTAGACAAATTACAAACATTGTACGTGGTGCGCAGTTTTCCCCTGTGGAAGGAAGCCGAAATTTTACCATGGCTACAAGAGAACGTTCATACAGTCTTAAAACGCGTCGATTCCAGTGACGTTTACGTCGAGTATTGCAAAGTAAAGCGAAGTCAACGTTATCGAGGAGCGCTGCCCAATAGTATTTTACGACATATTATATTATCCGACTTAAAAGATGTTACTGTTAACATTCAAGAGGTAGAGATTGTAACGCGCAACGTGTCCTGCTAGGAGATATACCTTACATTACGTGTACAGACATTGAAATACTTTTTAGACGCAAAATAATGGATCGGTGCTGTTACACGATCCGCTGCCGCCGGCAGATAGTATCGACATTTATAAGAGGCCTACTGGACAACCCATAACTACTCAAAGCGCCTCGAATCTTCTGTCTCATTTCTTCACGTCGTTATTCACGGATATGAATGGTGACGTTGCTGTCGCTGCACTCGAAGGTTTAAATTTATTGTAAGTATACCGAGTGCGTGACATAATTATGCATTTCAAGACAAGTACCTACCTATAAGAACAAATAGTGAATCATTAACGATCGTTTTAGTTACGATAACAACGATCAAGCATAAGATGAGGAAATTTTCCTGAGTGCGAAGTGGATGTATACATGGTAAGTTTCACCTTCGAAATGATAATCGTGTCGTCGAAAAGGAACAACAAAAGTTGTATACACATTTTACAGGAATGTTTGAACTTCCTAAACGACGTGTACATGGGTGTCTCCTATATAGGTAGTACGTCTATTGTTTTACGGTGCACAGATGTAAAATTTTAGCCCGTTTGAAATTCCTTTCATACCCGAAATTAAATTTATTTCAGTCGTATTTGTATACGGGCGAACTTCTCTGCATGCGTGTATAATCTTGCGCTGTTTATTCTAACCATTGTATTAAAATTATGAAACGTAATATGATTTTATGATTTTAGTTTACCGAGAAATTGTAAATGTTGAATAAAATATACATACACAAGTAAATAAAGTAACGAAATAAACCGAATATAATGTAGGGGATGTGCGCGAGTTGTCCTTTAATTACAATCGCAGACGATGCTGTTACACTGGTATTTCAAGAATTTTTATTCATTAAAAAGACTTATCTTTATTTCCCAATACACTTTTCTTATGTACAGATCTATACAGTGGCTCTGTATTTTTAATTTTCCTTTTTAAATTCTATCGTTATTGTGTCACTTCTCTATGCAGTCCTCTTTACATCTTCACTAAATGAAAATTGTCTGGCTTGCTTGTATTGGCGTTATGACAATTAGTGAGCATTGAAGATAGACTTGTGTTTCTGTGCGTTCTCCCATGCGTTGGGCAATTTCAATTCTTACGTTTCTTTTGCGATTTATAATTACATGGTAAAAACACCAGCACTCGCCAAAAGGAGGAAAAAGATTCAAAGTCGGAACAATATTATCAGAGTTATAGAATGTGTTGAATCTTCACCGTTGGTTCGTACAATTTCTCTTCTTATATTTTGTATGTTAAAATTCCTTTCCTTTATACCATACTGTGAAAGACGGGATTGTAACGGCAAATCCCAGGACCGTATTCTTGATAAGCTTTTTTAGTATGACAGACTCTGTAAAACTCTGGATCGCTCGCTAGTAATGCACCACCATACCAAACGGCGCATCGTTGCTTGTGGTGCGATATAACATGAACATCTACAGGCTTTGGCTAAAAGTAAAGAGAATGTTACTTTTACTTAATCAATCGCGCAATAACAATGATCATTAAACGTATAATATTATAATTTACCGTAATGTGACTGCCGCTTAACGTTTCACTGAGCTTTAAACGAGCATCGACGATTCTTTTGATGTCACGCTGTAATCGTCTACCGAAATCTTTAAACATCGTAGAACCGCCTGATAACACGATGTTACTGTACAATGGCCTCCTCACGTCTATGGGGCAATTTTGTATTACATCATCGACAATTTCGCTCAATGGCGTTGTGAAATCTGGATTAGAGAACTGAAAGATATTGTGAAAATTGAAATGATGAATTGTCCCAATTGAAATGTTATAAGACATACATACTTCAGGATGAAAGAATATTTCCGGTCCGAGAAACCTTTCGTAACCGACGTCCACGACGAAAGGCTGCTTCGTGACACTATTCATGCCCTCGTACTTTTTTATTTTCGTAGGATCACTGTCGTATTTCGCGAATTCTTTCGAGATGTCAGGACAAATATAGCAATATTTTTCTTTGATTGCCTTTGCAGTTTCCAAAGACTGCTCCGGCGGTATACCAATTTCCCGTTCCCTTAAAAGGCTTTGTATAAAGTAGGTAATGTCACGACCGGCGATTGGAATGTGTTTAATACAGCTTCCTATTACAAAACCTTCGGCCTGAACAGGAAAAAAATTCACGATATTATATGAATTTTAAACAGTTTTGCAGCTTGCACTTGTTGTTTCTTTTCACTTACAACCGGGATTACATGCGTCACTCCATCTCCGCTGTCAACGACAACGCCGGTTAACGTTCTGTCCTCTACGCTTTTCGCCGTCCAAGAAGCTGCCAATGCGAGCACTGCCTGTACCGCTATATAAAGTCCAGGCACATTGAACGACTCGAACATTATTTCTGCCGTATACTCCCGATTTTCCGGAGTATTTAATGGTGGCTCCGTAAGTAAAAAATAATGATCCTCGGGTTCAGCTCTGAGGTACTTGAAGATGCATTGTTGCAAAAATTTTTCCATTAAATCCCAGTCTTCGACCAGCCCGTGTCTCACCGGGTACTGTAAACATAAACTGTTTTACAAACAAATATACAAATTCCTGTTTTCTTCGAATCATTTATAATCGTTAGTTGGGTCTTACTTTCACCGAATACCCGGTAGCTTCGAAAGCTTCATCTCCGATGTAAGCGTCCAAATCTTCAACGCCCTTCGTGATTCTCCTAGCATTATTATCGCCGACCTTTGCTGTTTCTTTAATAGCAATTGCGGATGGTATCATAAGCTGGGGCTCTTTATTGCCAGCAAAACCTAGCTTCGTGTAACTATAAAAGTATGGGTGGCTGTAGCTTATCCTTCGATCGAAATAAATTTGCATCTAGTGCTAGCTTTATGGCATACGATCGTTTCAATAATTTTCTTCTACTTAATAATAAAATTTCCAGACACTGAATTCTACTGTCAACAATTAATTATACATCTTAACTGCGCAAGACCATATACGATATGTATAACGAAAATTGCAGTCTTTAATGGGAATGAAATCCTATCAAAGAGGCATTTCGAATCGATGCTTAGGTCACTGTTTGTCCAAAACGTTACAAGATGATTTGACGACTGAGCACATTCGAGAAAAAAGGAAAGGAATACTACACCGCCGAGGCTTTAATATTTGCTTTAGGACGTTTTTGACATTTATCAACGTTATCCGATAAATGTCTTAAAATTGAATGAAAGCGTGAAATCAGAGGGATTTTCGTAAGGATGATATTCTAAATGAGAAGAAAAATTCTTTGACATCGTTGAATTGGCTATGTAATTTTATTTCTCGTAAAAACGGTCTTGCTGTCGCGGAAAAACGTTATGTGTCACCGATGAGCTGTCTCCTAGCCTAATCATCGAAGCCGGGATTTAATCTTTCTTACACCCAAAGCTTACCCCGTGCCTACGTCAATTACACAAGCTGGAAGACGGCCGAGCATCTTGTTTTATGCCGGCCTCCGAAATTTAGTTGAAAGAAATACGCCTCGATTGTAACTACCGAATTTAACTTGCTCGGACAAACCACACCTCTCTTGCAGACAGATAAAATGCAGAGCCGCGCCTTAAGGTATACACTCAATTGCACTCAATGTACAAGTTCGTTCTTTGATAAAACAAACTGTAGAAAACAGGGGGTACAAGCGGTCAAAGCTTAAATGGAAGCGGAAGCAGCATTACCAATGTTTCGAGAAATGTTTCATGTTAATATTCGTAGGAGGCGGTAGGGTCAATGAATTTACAGCGGCGACACACAAAAATATATTTTCATTAATAACAATTTACTCGCCTCGTCGTCTCTAACCAGATTATTATAACAGGAGAAGAATTTTCATATTTCTTTCTTTCGCGCTGTTCGTCCAGTTGAAGTGTCAGGTTGGAGTGATCGGTGATCGAGGTGTCTACTTTAATAGTCAGCGGTAATCTCCCTCGTCATATCTCTTTCCTATCTGCCATCCAAAATAAGCGACGAATTCAACAAATGATTCGGCTGCAGCTACACATCTTTGGCAAGTAAACGAGCTCAGACAATATGTTTTTCTATCGAAAGATAGGCAGTTTAGACGTTGAGGTGCGCATAGAAATAATCTGCATCAAAATCGATCAGGAAGTAAGCGAGAAATAGAAAATTCCTGATAGTATCCGTCAGTGAAGGAAAATAAAATTGAAATATATTTCATATTTTAAAGTTTGGCCATAAACTATGCGAATGCCGGAAGAGTGGAAACTGTCTATTTTCAAGGGGGCTCTGGAGCCATTGCCTTCAGCGCCATCCAGTGTTTTGCAATTTTTCTGCACTTTCTCTGGCGGGAACTAACCCCTCAATGTAAAGACAAATATAGAAACACTAATATCTCGTTTATTTCTTGACCGATTTAGATACCGTATGTTTCAACGTCTTACGTAGTATCTAAATTATCGATCTACTAATAGGAAACACTGAAACACTACTGGCTTGCTCGCTATAAGAAAGTATATATTTCCCAAAAGTAACATCTTCCTTCTAAGAGGGATGGAACTTTGTGGTATATGTCATCCGAAAGAAAACTGCGGGAAATTGCAAAATGTTAGATGGCGCTGGCGTCGGAGCTTCCAGAACCCCCTTGAGAATAGCGAGCTTCCATTCTTTAAGTTAGACTTGAGAGACTTGCTGTATGGCAGGGAGAGTGTACGTAACCTTTTGTTCCCGATGTTCTCTTTCGTTACGAGATTTTTAATGGTCAGATTCAATATGATAAAATGAAATAGATACAGGTGTATGAATTATTTATAATACGTGTACCAGAAATCATTGAATTATTAGTAACGCTAAATTAGTAACGAAATCTCAGATCAAGAAGTTAGGTTACTGATCAGGCCAAAGTATCGATACCTAAAATCTCGACTGTAAAATCATGTACAAGGGATGTATGAAATAAATTATGAGTTTAGAAGATTATTACGACGTTCTTGGATGCACGGAGAATTCCACGCACGAAGAAATAAAGCGTGCGTATCGTGTATTGGCGTTGCAGCATCATCCTGACAAATGCAATTCAAACATAAGCAATGAAAAGTTTCAAAACATTTTGGAGGCTTGGAACATTTTAGGCAATTCCGTCAAAAGAGAAGAATATGATGCTCAGCGCAGGCAGGCGCAATTCGACATGGAAAGTGTCCCCATTTATGCAAAACTATCGCCCGATGAATTGGACGATGTCAGCAGCGACACCGATACGTTGACTCATCGATGCAGATGTGGCGGGTTGTATCATGTTCAAAAGGAACACCTTAGAGAAAGAAACCGCTCGATTCAAGTGCCATGTCAGGAATGCACGTTTCTTATAGTTATTGAAACTTAACAATTTAGATACATTTAAACGGTCGAACGACGCGTCGAGTTCTCTCTGAACGCACGGAAGAAATTTGACGCAATGTCTAAAATGCAGCAACATTTTCTATTTCTTATAAAAAATGATACAACAGATAACACATTATTACAAATATAAACTATTGAGCAATATACAAATAAAACACGACCCTTAGAATAACCTAGATGCAATAATAAAAGTTGCATTTACACGAATCGTATTGTATTATTTGTCAATAACAGAGTTCCTAAGGCGCCGGCCGTAAAACTTGATCTCTGTGCTGATTTATTAATGAGAACGTGATACATTTAGAGAAACTATGTGTATATCGTGTACAAAAGTTGATTACTCTTGGTATGACCTTTGTCGGAATAACCTTAGACGTCTGGCCGAAAGGTGAACAAGCAGTTTGACGTTATACATTTGTGTTCGAGTTGCCGATTCGATTGTTTCGTTGTTTCCACGATTCGTGCGTATTGCACAAAATAGGTCTACAACTCTTATTATTGCGCCACGGTGAAACCAGACTTGTTGCTAATTTCGAAATCAATAAGTTTTTTTCCTCTTTTAAATACAAGTTCTCCACGACGACAGATTCAGTTAAATTACTATCACGGTCATTTCGAATTAACGCTTCACTTCTGTTTTCACGCACCTTCGGTAAATTGATCCGTTTTAGGTTTGGATTAACTTCGGTCACTTGACAGTTAATGATACTTGGAACGCGTTACATATGCGTGGAACACGTTTAAACTATTCGAGAGGATATATATATATCATCATTGCTCTATGTTTACTTTTAAGTAGACCCAATGTTCCAACGATATATTTTCCATAGTCACATTTGTTGCGTGTATCAAAAGTCCGACGATTGAAATTCCATGCACATTCTCCAAAGTTAACGATATATACGTAAATGAACATATAACGTGATGATAGTTCCGAATACATTTTTTCCCCATGCACGATAAACCGACGAGGCGACAAGGTAACAAAAATATTTGATAATTTTGCTTTGCACGTTTTGAAATTTTTCAGCAGTTGGAATAGGTCACTTGATCTTATCGCAATCCAGACGCACCGAGGATGAGGATCGTACAAAATAATTTACAATAACGTGTCCTCGATGTGTAAAGATATGCGAAATATAAAATATAGAAAACTTGAAAAATGGAAAGTTACTGGTATCACGTAACTATGGCACAGTTGTATATATATTCCGCGCATGTGTGACACGTTCAGGGGCATTTGCAGTAACGAGTTACATGCTTTCATGCAAAGTGACACGATTACGTTGAAAGAAAAGGCTAAATTATTATAATTTACGCAGGGGCGCGTATTTGACATATAAAGACTTTGCTGCACCGTATCATCGTGCGTATTTTCAAGAGTAACGTTCACCGAT
Organism: Cerceris ruficornis; assembly: GCA_963989415.1. Lineage (NCBI taxonomy): Eukaryota > Metazoa > Arthropoda > Insecta > Hymenoptera > Crabronidae > Cerceris > Cerceris ruficornis. The sequence goes on from OZ022518.1 coordinate 33,061,539, forward strand.
AAAGTATAGTTTTACAATAGAAACCGATTTTCACGGAACTCGTAGGGGGAAAAAACGGATGCACAGCGAAGGCAGCAGTTCATTCAAAAAATGATTACACGACTCCTAAACAAGGCTATTCCTTTTTATCGATGTACAACTACGTTATCGAATAAATTATGCACAATTCCCATGGTAATTAATTTAAAAAATATTAATGGAAACTTTAAACAAGTCATACGAGATAAAAAGAACTTGAAGAACTTATCGTATTAGTAATAACAATTTCTTCGAATTACCGGGGCGCGGTCTATCCCGGTGGTCTGTTTGCGAATTTGAACATTTGAGATTCTTCGAGAGACACATTTCAATTGTATAAGCTTGGCAAGTATGGTAAGAAATCTTTCTGTATTTTAAAAATACTTTCCTAAATGCCCGTATAAACGATCTATTGTATTGTGATGTTTACGGCGGGCTGTCTTCATTTATATTACTAGTGCTTTTCTTTGAACCGTATAACAGGAATAGTAACGTAGTACACTGATAAGCTCCTCGTTCTCCTATAATTTGTTTTTGAGTCTTTGAAACCTCATATTTGTACACCATGATTAGTACACTCCGTAATTAATATAATTAATGCCTTCGGTTTAAAACGTATTACCGTTTCAGAGAGATCATTCGCAACAATCATCGAGCCACGACTGACTTTTCACGATTTTTCTCCGTCCGTCCGTACGTCCATCAGTTCGTTCGTTTGTTTGTTCGTTCGTTCATTCTTTCATTCGTTCATTTCTCTCTCTCTCTCTCTCTCTCTAGAATTTCAACACGCAGTCTTATCACAATCACACCATGTAATACACGAATCATTGTACAATACGGTAGATCGGTTATGCTATCTAATTGGAGTATGTACACAGGTTGTACAGATTATCCGTTCCGTCCGCGAAAAGATGCACTATTTTACCTCTACGTCAAAGTCGAGGACAAGAAGTTTGGTCTCCTCTGTGCCATTACGACTACCCACTGCACACACCAATTTCGTATCACTTGCACGTATCCTCCACACAACACCACCACTTCCGCCGCTCTCGAGCGCAACCAAGTTTCTTATAAAATCACCTAAAACAATGTGGAAAAAAATCTTATCAGAAAGAAGCGAAGAATTGTAAAAAAAATAATTGTTAGCTATAGACTCTTTTCGCGAGCGAGAGAAAGAATAAGAGGGACGGACGGAGGGAGGGGGGGGGGGGGGGAAGAAATGGCTTATCGTGAACGTACAAGAAGACAGTAGAGAAAGAACAGGAGAGAAATGAAAAAAGGAGGAAAGAGAATAATGACACAAAGACCAACCAGTTTTCACGTCCCAGAGTTTAACGGTACCATCGTCGGACGACGTGATGACAAAGTGACTGTTGAACTGAAGGCAAGTGACCGCGGACTGATGTTTGTTTGGACCGGAGAGAGTTTGAAGGCAGTGACCGCTAACGATGTCCCATACTTTTACCGTTGAATCCGCATTACCGGATACCAAAATGTTATTGCGTAACTCCATTCCCGAAGTGAGAGATTGATGTCCCATTAAAGTGTGTCTACACGCACCGGTTTCGACTTCCCATACTCTTATGCTTGTATCCAATGAACCGCTAACAACATGCACACCATCAAACTGATACGCAGGAAGAAAGAGGGAGAGAAAAACACGTATTAATATTTACTGACAATGCGCGTAGTGGAGTAGTGTAACGCAAATGACGTCCAAGAAGACGTCGGGAAGAACGTATAACTAGAGCGTTATACTTTATTGTACTTCGTTCTTGCGTCTATTACTTTGAACTTTGTATTTATTTGCAAGTTGAGCGTGATGCTTACTTGGAGGGAATAAACACGATTTGTATGTCCTTGCAGAGTGTGAAGGCACTCCTCGCGTTCTGGATTCCAAACCTTAACCATATAGTCATAGGCTCCACTGACCACTAATTTTCCATCGTATTGCACACATCTAACAGCTGCCAAATGACCCACGAGCACGTGCAAACATTCGCCTGTATCCACTTGCCACACTCTTAGCGTAGCGTCTCTACTACCACTGACCACTTTGTTACCGTGTAAGTGCATACACCTCACCGTCGACGTATGTCCGTACAGAGTGTGAATACACTGACCAGTTTCAGCGTTCCATACTTTTAAAGTACGATCTGTACTCCCGCTGATTACGGTGGTGCCCGACATTTGCGAAGACCACACGCCACCGGTGTGTCCGACTAACGTTCTTAAACACTGATCGAGAAGAACCGAAAGTCAGCGGAGAATCAAATTGACACGCTCGAAATTATTATTTTTATGGGATCGTTCGACTTACCTTGCCGGTAACTGCAGACCATACTTTCAGAGTATTATCGTCGGAGCCACTTACGATCCTGTTACCGGAAAACTGAAGACACGTGATCACATGATCGTCGTGGCCCTTTAAAACTTTCGGCGTGCGAATCGGCTTTGTCCTCCAATTCATTTTGATATTGTGTTGTCTCATATACGCCTGTTTCCACGGAGACGAGGAATTGCCAGAATTTCTGCAATTCTTCCGTTTCATCGGAGGCAAATCCTTTAAGTCCTCTATGCCGGCGGCCCTACACTTTTCTTTCCACAATAAATTATCATCCGCGAGAAATCGCCAATTACGACACGTTTGGGCGGCACGAAGAAGATCTCTTGGTTCTAGAAAAGCCAACACGGACAAGGCCAATTCTTTCGGCAATAACGAGATAAAGTCTCTTTGAAACTGGGGCTCTATCACCTGCATCATGTGCCGTACTTGCGTTGGCTCGCATCGTTCTATTAATTCGTCTATAGCTAACATTCTTTCAGCGTTTGACCACCTCTGCAATTAAAGCGAAATCGCGTTAATCGTTACGGTGCTAACTTGTAAGCGCTCCCTAATGACGAAGAGAATCTCTATACTTGTGCGCACCTGAAATTGAAGCAGCCAATTGCTCATCTCGGGTGGAGGATTATCTTTCGTCGGAATAACACACCTCACGTGTTTTCCCTTATCGTCCAATTTTTTAACGATCCTACAAACAACATCATAAAGAAAAATCAATACGTTAAACGTTCTCGGCACTTCACTTATTTCGTGTTCATGGAAGGTAAGTAAGTCCTACTTACATTGCGTGCGGTTTGTCTTCCGGATTTAACTTTTTACAAGGTAAACTCAATTCCGTCTCACTTTTACGCTTTCTCTGTGGCTGAACAACGTCGAGTGGCACGCAAGTATGTAAAACCGGACTTTGTACTCTCTGTGCAAAAGATTGGGACTGCGGCATGGAAGGTGTACAATTGTTATTTTCAACCTCAGCCTCACATTCGGCGTCGCAAAATAAACCGATATCGCTGATCTAGAACCGAATTATTCCGCGCTATACGCTACCGCTCTACAAACTTTTCATTTCCATCGGTATAACTTTTAAAAGTCCAACGCCGACTTACTTCGCTGTCCTCTTCGCTGCTATCATCTTCGTCCTCGTCGCCGTCATCTCCATAGTCTTCGGATTCTCCATCTTGCGGCAATGCGGAATGCATAGGATCTAAAGAGCTAGGCCCTGGGACACCTTCGATACCTTCTATAGGACTAGGACTCGTGCCGCCTGGTTTACTATCGCTTATCTTCGTAGACGATGAAGAAGGGACAGACATAACTGGCCTATGTCCGATATCTCGTGCTGTCTGAGAACAACGAAAGAAAAGTAACATTATCTTTTGCGTTACAACGTACCGGTACAAAGAGACTTTTCTAAGCGCTTTTAGAATAATTATGGGAAACAGGCAAGGCGACGGACAGTTAATTCTCAATGAAACAAAGTAGCGTTCGCTCGTTACATTATCTTTTCTTGAAAGAGAGACATTACTCATGACATGCTCCAACATTTGTATTCTTCCCTATAAGTGAAACTTTGGACCAGACCTTGCTACTTCTGGGTAATAAAGACCAACGGTCGCAGTTTCGATGTTTTTATCGAAACTCTTAAAATAAGAGGAAAAGAAAGAAAGACGTTGGAAAAAGTAAACTCGGAAAAAAAAACTTACATAGGAAGCAATGTATGTATAATTGGTGCTTTGCAATCACCCGATGTATAAAAGTAGAAAATATTGCGTAGCGAGTCGAAGAAAAGAACTGTCGAAAGGGCATCAACGTTAGTCATAACGATGAAAAAAGGAAGAGTTTCATGGAATACACGAAAATCCTAACCTTCATTGGCCGTCGAAGTAGCCCGAATTTGGAACATAGCCTAGAATAATAGAAGAAATGACCGGCCAGCCACACCCCGGCTCTTTGAATTTCACGAGATTATTCGAAAGAATGGGAACGTAAAAGTCGACAGACAGGAACGGAAAGGCGATTCATACTTAGTTCAGACAATTTTCTGCGGTGGCTCTCCTATTGTAAAACTAACGTCCGACGGTGATTCGAATCCTTAGTTTCGATTAATGTGTCTATCATATGGTCACGCGTTGCATTTTTCGCGTGGTGATATTTTGCTAGGTTAGATTATGACAGAAATAACTTCCCAAGAAAAGATTTAGGCCAGCACGAACGCCGAAACAAAAATAAGGGACTGATATAAACACAGAAAACGATCCATCGGTAGCTCCTAGTAGCTCCTAGCAGCTCCCGAGGTTTTTGTCTCTTCGGATTCCGTGCTTCGTGGGACAGGTAGCTGTTGCACATGCGTTGCCTTGACAAGCCGCGTGTTCATTGTTCATAGCATTGCCCATCCATCGGTCGAATCCTACACGTATCGTACTTCACATTTACAACGTCTGTCAATTGTGAACTGCCTTGTCTTTGTACTTTCAACCGTAATTCAACAATAAATATCTTTTCGATAAGTATTGCAAAACTGTCAGCTATATCTTTTTTATATACATACATATATATATATATATATATATATATATATATATATATATATATATATATTTTTTTTCGTCTTTTTTACATACTGCGGTGTAATTAATGCTTTAAAAGTTTCTCCTAGCATGTAATACATGTTTACGATCGGTTCATTTGCGCGGATTATGAATATGACTTTATTGTAATACAACCAGAGTGCGCCAGCGTATTATACAAGGAATAATTTTAAGAAATTTTCTCGAGGGCGTGCAGAGATCATAGCGATCATAGCCCATATGTACGTAAGTGTACGTTAGTGTACAGTACAGTGGGCAAAAGTGCGTACGGCGGGTCAATGGTGAGTAGTGTCGGTTGGTATTGGTTGATGTCGGTAGTGTCATGATATGTCGATCGGTGACGTCGAACGGCTAAATTTTGAAGGTTACCAAACGATAGAAAAGCCAAGAATTGACAATTCTAAGTGATCGAGCACGACGGAGAATATTTTGTCGATGCATTAAAACATCGTCTACGTTGGTTTTCCTGTATTTTGTCGAACCGTCGCGGCTTACCGTGACGGTGAATATCAATAGAGATATTCAGATATTTTACGGGAAAGCCCAGGTTAGAAAAGATTTATATAAAATACAATGGCAGCAGGAACGATATTGCAGGTAAACTGTTAAATATTTACTTATTTTCCCTTTCACATTGACCACTACTAATCGAAATACTTACGTTTCAACCTGTACGTAGAAAGCCATAGACCTGGTTACCAAAGCCACGGAGGAAGATCGTAACAAGAATTACGAAGAAGCGCTTAGATTATACGAACACGCCGTAGAGTACTTTTTGCATTCCATTAAATGTAAGAGCCGGCGTGACACACCCTGTCTCATAACTTCTTAAAACCATCTAAAGGAGAGAGTCTGTTGGAGATATAACGTACTTTTGTTTTAGACGAAGCCCAAGGCGATAGGGCGAAGGAAAGTATAAGGGCAAAATGTACTCAATATTTAGAGCGAGCCGAGAAATTGAAAGCTTATCTGAAAAAGAGTAAGAAAAAGCCAGTTAAAGCGGGAGAAGACAATTCCAAGACCGAAGATAAGAAAAGCGACAGCGGAGATAGCGATACGGACAGCGATCCTGAAAAGAAGAAGCTTCAAAGCAAGTTGGAAGGTGCGATAATTATCGAGAAACCGGACGTCAAGTGGAGCGACGTCGCAGGGTTAGACGGAGCAAAGGAGGCCCTAAAAGAAGCAGTTATTTTACCGATTCGATTTCCTCATCTTTTCACCGGAAAAAGAATACCCTGGAAGGGGATCTTATTATTCGGGGTAATTTATTAATTATACGACAAGAAATTTAGTGCCCTCGTGGGCGGCTTGAATCGTATATGAAATTACCGTCTTCCACTTCTAGCCACCGGGTACCGGTAAATCGTATTTAGCAAAAGCCGTTGCAACGGAAGCCAATAATTCGACGTTCTTCTCTGTATCGTCTTCGGATTTGGTGAGTAAATGGTTGGGCGAGTCGGAGAAGCTAGTGAAAAATTTGTTCGAATTGGCTCGTCAGCACAAGCCCAGCATTATATTCATTGACGAGGTTGATTCGCTGTGCTCGTCACGTTCCGATAACGAGTCAGAGTCTGCAAGGCGAATCAAGACGGAATTTCTCGTTCAAATGCAAGGTACGGTATGCTCGCACAACAATAAATGCTTGGCTCTTTGTAGCTTCTTACGAAAGCTCTCCATTGTGATGTCTAAGAATCGATTTACTAGGTGTCGGATCTGACAATGACGGTATACTCGTATTGGGAGCGACTAATATACCTTGGGTATTGGATTCCGCTATTCGAAGAAGATTTGAGAAGAGGATCTATATTTCTTTGCCCGATGAGCCAGCTCGTGTGATAATGTTTAAGCTTCATTTAGGTAACACCTCTCATCGTCTAACGGAGGAAGATTATAAGAGATTGGCAGCGGCCACCGACGGATATTCTGGAGCAGATATAAGTATTATTGTACGGGATGCTTTGATGCAACCAGTCAGAAAAGTTCAAACTGCGACGCACTTTAAGCGAGTGAAAGGACCGTCGCCGAAAGATCCTTCCGTTATCGTAGATGATTTACTTACACCCTGCTCACCGGGTGATCCAGCTGCCATTGAAATGAGCTGGATGGAAGTGGAGGGAGATAAGCTGTTCGAGCCGCCAGTAACTATGGTAAATATATTTCAGGCGTTCATCGCTTAGAAATTCTACGTAAATATTCGTAAATCTCGAGAATGATATCGCCGTTTTGTCAATATAGAAAGATATGCTGAAGTCACTAGCAACTACTCGTCCTACGGTAAACGAAGAGGATATGGCGAAATTAGAAAAGTTCACAGAAGACTTCGGTCAGGAGGGTTGATCTTTGGATATCTTTGAAGGAATCAATCGATTTACACTTCCGAGAGTATTTTCAGTTACACACGCTTGCCTTATACCTGTCTTCTTCTTAATTACCGCCACACACTATGATGCAGTGTTTGTATAAAAATGTCCGCGAACACGGCTCTTCTTTTTCACTTCTCCTTTTTTAAACGATGAAACGCGAAAACAATTATATTGCGACCTTACCGCCTGTTCACAAATATTATTTGTCAAGCCTAGTACGCAAAATTGCCGAATGAACTATGATATATTTTGAGATAAAGGACGATCAGACTACAGTCGGCGGAGAGATAGATAGATAGATAGATTATTTTCTATTAAGAGATAGAAGACGGATAGAAGAGATAAAACGTGGGCCATAACGGATGCGGCGTACTCTGCGTGTTTCTAAACTATCTTGTAATCATCACTATAGTTGTACCTAACAAATTAATTGTAAAATATGTAGGCTTAATAAGTATTTCTTAGCAGACTCCACGAACGGTAATTTCTTCATTCTTACGTTTTATAATTTCGGCCCGTTTGGAATTGTGCCGTTACCATTGGCCAGAAATGATCACGTATTAAGAAACGGCTGTTTCTCTTAGCCGAAAGAGCAAGACAAACGAGCAATGCGCGCTAAATCAAACGATCGAAATGGCACATAGTATGCGATATACATACACGTACGTATTGCCGATAATCAGAGTTCCCATGTTCCCATGTAAATTGTTTTTATTGTTAACTAAATAAATAACAAGCTGTACACTATATAATAAATCGATAATTTACAGTGACTTTCGCAACAACGTGACGTGTCAGTAGGAGAGAATCATAAAAATGTAATAGAAAATTGTAGTACATTCACGGAGGGCAGTGTCGCAAAAATTCAGAGTCCATATAAATAACGGTTATGGTGATGTCGTCGCGGAATATCCGTACGACTTCGCTGGGCAGAGTCAAAAGTTGCGATAGCTTTGAGTGATCGATTCCATACTCTGTACCACCGAGAGCATTTCTCAGTAAATGCGTTGCCGCATTGCTGTCGAGGGGTTTCTTCTTCAACCCTTCCTTACGTTGCAGTAACAATTCATTTATGTCTGTGAGCTTCATGTTTTTTCGAGGTAATCTCAATGGACTCAGCGTTACTTTACCGCTCATATGTTCACCCACTAAGCGTACGGCTTGCAGCGGTGAAATCAAGTCCCACAAGCCGTCGCTGGCTATTATTAGAAACTTGTCTCTCGGCGTTAACCTGTGATACTTGACTTCAGGCTTTGCCGTCAAGTACGGAGGCGTGTGGTAGTTGGGTGGAATTGCAGCCTCGCCGAAAAAAGGTACCGCCACTTCCTTCAGAATATCTTTGCTCCATTTGTAACGAAAATCACCTATGGAACGAAGAGGCGCCAATTGCCCGAGCAGTCGTTCCATCTTAATTGCGGTGGACTTTTCGTTGAGCGGATGTTCCGAAAAAATCCTCTCAACCTCTGCCCGATTATCGCTGTTGTGTTCGACGGTCATCAGCTTGGCGGACCATCCGTCGTTCTCTGAAGTTCGTCGCACATCGTGACGAGCGTTACTCTTTATTTCATGAAATGTACGAAGAAAGAAACGCAGAACGTAGCTTGATACATACCGGAAAGTATACCGAGTACCGCTTGACAATCACCAACTCCAGCGACGTGTAGATGAGGACCGTCTATATGGGCGACAGCGGCTACGGCACCCGACATTGCAACTGCCAAAGTTCTTGCAGCATCCTTTTTGTTTAGTTTTAACAATGCCTCGTTCGAAAGATCGTTGTCCAGCCTGAGAAATGCATTTTCCAATGCACTTTCCATTTGAAATTCTCTCATACACTCGGTCTCTGCTAAATTTCTCAAAAAAGTTATAAAACTAGTTCGATAGAGATCCCTAATTTCAGAAACGAACTCCACTTTATCGTTAAATGTCCGTAGCAGCTGGAGTTCATTGTCAGAGTCGATCGAGTTCAAATACCGCGTCAGTAGTTCTGTGGGTAGCAAACAAGCAGATATATAGTGGAAGAGCCGTTTCGAGATTACTTGCGCGCACGCTCCACCTCCGTGACCGTCGAACACTCCTAACAAAATTCCTGGAATAAACGAACGTACGTATTAACAGCGAGCACTCAAATTGCTCGTAAAGTATCGAGGTAACAGGCTCCGAGACTTTTGTGTCCGTACCTTTTGTGAGTAAACATTGGGCTTCCGAGCGTGTATCTTCTATGGGATTATTAGACGCTAGTTGATTCGAATCGTAATACTTCACCGAACTTTCTCCCCCAAACTCTTTGGTATATTCGTTGGCTTGTAAAACCGTCGAAACCTTTTAACGTACAGATTTTTACTTTACAGAACGTTTATTTGCAGCTGTAAAAGCTTTGTTACCTCTTGCGGCGTGAGCCGCGGTAATGCCATGTACAGTCTTTGGGTACATTTGTTACTGGTGCGTTCCCTTCGTCTGATGCAGCAGGCATTACTGACAGTTTTAATCAAATTCCGACTGATTTTCTGCAGGACCATCCTATTCCTCTCTGCTCTGTGCTTCGGCACTATGTTCGTGCTAGCGTGCTCTCAGATTTTTGCTTTTGCGATACATTTTTCTTTCCTATCGTTAGGTTAAGTTGAGCATCAACTTTTATAATTCAGATATCCGCGTTGACTTTCGCATAATATTACGTCTACAGCTAAGCGTTCATCCGTACTTGACGAACATTAAATGTTTCAGGGGCACGGTTAATTATGACTTACGCAATTGTAAAAACACCTTTTACTGTATAAACTCAGTTTTTAATACGATTATGCTGATTTGACAACGAGGCACAATGCCAATTCGGAAATAGGTACATCTCTATTAATTCAACAATAATGTATACCAACGGATATTAAACGAAATAATTTGGTCGATACTTTAGCTTTCCCTGGGAAAAGAGATCGCGCCGAATGGAATTTCAAACGTTAAGAATTCTACAGAGTGCAGCGCGATATTCTTTACGTAAATGTGTACGTATGCGTATGTAGAGAAAAACTTGGAGAAACGATTGCTGAAATCAAGGATAGGACATGTTCAAATGTTTCAACCAATCCCCGCCTATCATTTATCTTGTTACATGATTGTACAGATACTCGTAACCTTATTTCTTTCTCTGCCTTCCCTTGTAAGATATATTTATACCGCGATACGATTGCAAAGGAGGTGCGCCGAAACTACGACTCGCCACGGTCGTGACGATACTTCGAAGTAAGGGCAAAACATAGTCTTGCCTTTACGGAATATCTTTACAATATGAACACCTTGATGGTACCTCCATAGGGCCTTCTAGCATAAATTCGTATAATTTATATCTTTACATTTCATATAAAATTATTTCATTTCTTCTTCGGTAACAACGACTGAACGTACCTACTACGATGCATTGAAATGTATACGTATAGGGACATTTATTTCTTCTATATAAATTAATTCGAACATTACCTTACACCGCCTTACACAATCGAGGCCTACTTCTAGACGATCGAGTCTAAATCTAAATTTGAATTAAGAGAAAAATAATAAATTATGCGGTAATAGTGGTATAGGTGGCATCCAACTTCTGAATTCAAATACGTATCCGAAGGGACCCGGGCAGACCCGGGGTATATACTACGGGGTATATACCCAGGTACACGTAACTGCACGTAACCAGTAACAGTATAATGTCACTATATGAATTCTACATATTACTATAATATCCGTCCATTCTAAAATATAGGCATTTTTTACGTAAATTTAAGTAAATGCAGTTTATTGAAATTATATTTAACAATTACTTTGAAACTTAATTTTCGGACCTATCAATAAGTTCGTTGTTAAGTATAATTGCCATTATCTTTCTTATGAAAGAAATTTGTCTTTATGAAATTTTTGGGCACATTAACAACACAAGATTTAATATATGTGATTATTGCTGTCGTTATTGTTATACCTTTACTAATTTAAGGTAAATAAAACTGATTAATAGACGTGCGGAGGAAAGTTCGCAGATAAAAATAAGCGAATCGTTGACATAGGGACTTTGATGTTACAGAGGGGGGTTTGAAAATAATCCCCGCCTTCGAGGATAACTTCAGTCGGTATCCCAATTCGTTTTAAATTCAAAATCGGTGTATCGTCAACGGTCGGGTATGCGTGTTTGAATAGAAACAGCTATGGTGTTCAATAAGAGAGATTTGGCGAAAGCCTTTTCGCCAAATAAAGTTAAGAGAATCGCAAAGAAACGACCAATGATCAACTGTACGAAGCCGAGTACCAGCGGGAAATCAACTTTCTCGGAGCAAACTGAATCTGGCTCGCAGACGAGCATTAAGGTGATCGTAAGAGTTAGACCGCAAAATGAACGCGAGCTGCAAGGGAACTTTAGGGCCGTTATTAAGATCGTTGACGACAGGATGTTAATTTTCGACCCGAAGGAAGAGGTAAATCCTTTCTTTTATCATGGCGTAGCACAAAAGGGTCGCGATCTACTGAAAAAGCAAAACAAAGAACTTCAATTTATATTTGATCGAGTTTTCGACATGTCTTCGAGTAATAACGACGTATTCGAAGGAAGCACGAAGGAACTGATCAGTAGTCTTCTCGACGGCTATAATTGTTCTGTATTTGCATATGGCGCGACAGGAGCCGGAAAAACTCATACGATGCTCGGCAGTAGCAACGATCCTGGTATTACTTATCGTACCGTCGCAGAACTCTTTTCTCAGATCGAGGAACAGGGAGAGCATCGGGAATTTAACTTGGGTGTAACGTACTTGGAAATATATAATGAAAATGTACAAGATCTTCTGCATAAGTCCGGACCTCTTCATCTCAGGGACGACGGTAGGCAGGGAGTAGTAGTAGCCGGTCTCAAAATCATTACAATTTTTAACGCCGACGAATTATTGACCCTTTTGGCAAAGGGTAATAAAAATCGTACGCAGCATCCCACAGATGCAAATGAGGAGAGTAGTAGGAGCCACGCAGTTTTCCAGGTTTATATCAATATCACCAACAAATTGGACGGACAGGTAAGGCAGGTAAAATTGTCTATGATCGATTTGGCTGGATCGGAGAGGGCATCGGCAACAGGCTGCAAAGGTCCCAGATTTAAGGAAGGTGCCAATATTAACAAATCACTATTGGCCCTTGGAAATTGCATCAACAATTTGGCAGACGGGGCAAGACACATCACTTACAGAGATTCCAAGCTCACTCGTCTGTTGAAAGACTCTCTCGGTGGAAATTGCCAAACGGTCATGATAGCTAATATCTCGCCGTCCAGCATTAGCTACGAAGACACTTATAATACCTTGAGATACGCGGACCGAGCTAAGAAAATTAAAACTCACATTAAAAAGAATATCGTGTCCTGCGCGATGCATGTAACAGCATATATAAAGATGGTAGAGGAACAGAAGAAAGAGATAGATTTTTTGAAGCAAAGGCTGTTAGCCTACGAAAGTGGCTCTTCGCGTGAGCTATTGGATGTGGGAAACGATAAGATTTCGGGAGAAATGGAAAACTGTTTTATGGCGAAGAGGAACAGGCTGATCGAGTTGCTTCGAAAGAAGAAAAGTTTGAACGAAAAGATCTTGGCTTTAGAAAGCGCGGATAAAATACTGTCCTGTAGGATACAGTACAAAAAGGCGGCCGATCAGAGACTGCACAATTTAACCAACTCCGTGGATGCCTTGCCACCCGAAGAGCAGAATGCCAGTGGCAAAACGCGCCTAAACAAATCTTTACATTATTTTCAACGACAAAGGGATTCTCTGAAGGTACAAATAGAGGCACTGTGGGAAGACCTGTGTTCGGTGGAGACTGAATTAAATAAATTGAAGCAAGAAATCGAGTCGAAATGTATGCAAAAGCTCAAGGACACAATCGCATTGGAGACTTGCGAGATAGAAAAGTCCAGCATACAACAGCAATACGAGCATGCAAAGAAAGTAAGTAATCTTCAGCAGTGTGAAATGCAATCGGTTTATTCGATGATCAGAGCTATGAGTACCACACTACAAAATTATTATAACATGATGAGAGGCTATGGAACAATGACGGATAAGATGAAGGAAGAATTTAAACAATTAATAAAGCTATTGGAGGGTGTGAGAACTATCAAATGGTCCGATATGGAAACTATGGATCAAGACGAACGATTTTACAATCTAACGTGTTTGAGCGTATCTCAACTGATGGACCCATTGAACAATAAAGTACCCATTTATGAATCGTATCACGTCAAAGATGCCGAAGTTCAGGATAATTGTATCAAAGACGTTTTAAACGAGACCTTCGACGCGTCTCGGCCGGAGACTGACAACCAGCCAGGTTGTGACATTCACGATACTACAATTACGCTGCCCGAGACCGCTGTGATCATTTCTAACAAGGAATTCAATGATCAAAGAATAGAAGAAACTGTCGGAAACGCGTTAGGGGTATCGGAAACAGTCAAGAAACGTGTACTTGCCGACAAAACACATGTCAACAGGACACCCACGAAACTGGTGAAAAAGGCATTTTCAAAACAAAAATCCGCTGTCAATACGACGAGCAGTATGGGCAAAGAAAATAAACAAGTGCAAAAGCTGCATGTGACAATGAACGCAAAAAGTATTGCCATTTTAAACAAATTGAAAGCCGACAAACTAACGAAGGATATCGTCGATGCGGGCATTGGCGATGGAACGTTGAAAGTTATCAGGGGGAAAGAACGGCGCGGATTAATGACGACGCATCCTTACCAAAAGCCTGGTGCTAAACAAAAGTAAGTAAGTATTTAAATGAAGTGAGTAACGACACAAATACAAAAGCAGACTGAAGCATTGTTTTCATATATTTTCATCGTACTGTACAGAGATAAATCTGAAATGTTTGTTAACTGAACGTTAACAAATTCATAGTAGATTAGGGCAGAACTCGAAGTAGATTAAATCTCGAAAAACAGTATATTTGATAATGTCTTGCACTGTTGGAATTTTGTCGAGACAAGCGCGTATTTTAAAAGTATTTTAATTCGTGCATTCGGCATTTATCATCGTAGCTTGCATTTGGGGACACCATGTACATACCGTTGTATGTTTATTATTATTATTATCATCATTATTATTATTATTATTGTTGTTGTTGTTGTTGTTGTTGTTGATTCGTTGCTACGGTGTCAAATTCTGCGGCCGTTGGCTGTATTATATGATTTTCCCTTCTGACGAAATTCTAACGTCATTTTTGTATCATTACAGATTAAATTCCACACCGTCTTCATCCCGAGTACCATGGCAATAGTAGTATAACAACAATTGAATAACATATTATAAAATATTCTATATCGGTCGAGCCAGTAAATGAAATTACTGAGAACTGGCAAAGTGCGTAATGTATTGTCATTTACCATCGGAATGTGAGCTTTTCGCGGCGAGTCACGCAGCACAATCGGTTTCTTTATACGAGAACGAAAAGCGCAGAATGTCTGCCTTTGAGATTTGTCTTTGAATAAAAACTCATTTACTCATCGCATCATTACCGATCGTTATGCAAACACGATAGTGTTTAACACGCTAACTGAAAAATTGAAGTCTACGAGGAAGTACTGCGAATTTACGAACATTTTTATCTCTTTACGACGACATATTTCTGCGAATACCGCGTGCTGTAGTGCAATAGCACAAGAACAGATTACACGTAAAGTCAAGCTGTAACTAAAGCCCTAATGTATTACAGTAAAATAAATGTAATAGGTAAGAATAGTTATAAATTATTATTATATTACTTGTGTACTTTTCGAATTTTCGATGTATATTTTATAGGTTCGCAACGAAATAAATATATTATCTCTTCTTTCGAGTAAAGCCACGAAAAGATACCGTCGTTTTTCTTATAGCCGATGTGTTTTTACGCCTCTTTGCAGCGACTTTCGTTTAATATCGGTTTGTAAGAATACGATTTTCAAGGGATATCAGAATACACGATCTGTCCGCAAACTGATATTATGTTGTATCGCCCGGTATGTGTGTAACAGTATCTCCAGTGCGATTGCCCTAAAATTATAAGTGGCAAGCAATTAGCTTTTTTGTCATTTGATTATGTCAGCTGCGAGTAACATGTTCGTCAAAATGAGACACACACACACACACACACACATTCACATATATATTTTATTGCAAAGGAATTGATATACTTTCTTCTGTTCGTTACATCTTATTATGATGTTACACGCGGTACTCACGTATTTTTTCATAGCACGAAATACTCTTCTCGAAATTTCTGAAGTTCCGAGTTTTCCAGATCGTTGGACAGGGACGGTCGAAGGTATAACTGACCTTGATCGATCAAATAATGATGCAAACGATTGCAGGAGAAACGCCAAGAAGGCTAAAGATGCCAGGACACTCAGAGAATCGAAAGCTCTGAAACGATTTTAAACCTTGGAGTGACACTTGATTCACTTCAATTCTTCAACGATATTCTCATGCGTCACAGTTAACCCTGATACAAATCAGTAAGTTAGTGTGGTTAGTAGTAAGTGGAATATGCAAAATTGGACCTTTGCCTCTATTTTAGTATCGGCAAATATGATTGATAGTAATGCAATGGTAGACGTAGCGTGATTATTCGATGACCAAGAAAGAGAGTGACTCTCTCGATTGATGTCGAAGAACAAATCTGTATATTATTGTATTATAGCTATTATGTCTGTATATGATAATATTAAAATTTTTTAGACACGACGAAGCGCAAGCATCGTTTCGTTATTCCATAGCCTGAACGTTACTGTGCTTTCATCGTATATTGCAAATGTAGATATATCATTAGTTTAGTCATTCACTCGTATCATATAAGAGAATGAAGTGAACGATACTGCCGGTAATATAATGTTGTAATGCAGAGGCAATATTTGCGCAAATATTTATATACCGTTATAAAAACTGATGCTATGATATTAATTTCTAAATAAATTAATAGGAAATTGTTGTCGTTGTTTCTTCTTTGTTCTTCATTCGAATACTCACGGATAGTATGCGGGGCTCGTAACTGACCCGTATCCATTGTAATAACTTCTTTCCTGAATATCCGACGTTTTCTCGTTACTTTCCGTAGTTTGCGTGTGAAGCGATGTTAGTACTCCTTTCGATAATGCTTTAATCGCATTAATAATCTTACAAGTAATGAAATTTTCGCAGCAAGGTGTTTCGCGAACAGTTCCAACGACAACCGGATAATCTTGTCGATTTCTAACAGTATCCTCATTATACGAAAATTTCGTTAGCACGCGGCATAAGATGGTACCGAATGATTCAACGATCAATAATATTCGAATCATTCTTTCTTTTAAATATATGCCTGACAAGTTGACTATTTGGCGTTGGTGTGACGCAACGATTTTTAACGATTAAAAAACATTTTATCGACCCCGATAAATTGCTCGCTTACTTTATATAATCTTCCATACACATCCCATCCGATACACATCAACCATTTATTTGATTGAATTGCAATATGCAGAAGGTACGAAGAAGTACTCTGTTACACTGAAGGAAACTGAGTCCAAATTTCTCTTATATTTATGAATAAAGTTTCACTATATTTCGAATCAACGAAGCGCGTCGAATTCCTTCCTGCACGCTCTAGTTGTTCGTCACTCGACATGTTTACTATGTATGATTTATAGTACATATGTACAATATGTTATATATAAGAAGACCGAGAAAAAATGATGAACGATTAAATGTAAGAAATTTCAATTTATTTACAAACACTTACTGAGATCCATATATCTGCGGCCATATCTTATCATGATATCTTTTCTCACGCTTTCGAAGCTCATTCTATGATTTATTTAGCCTTCCTTGTTACCATCGTCAAAATTTAAAAGATATTTAACCGCCTTCTTGTACTCGTCGATGGAAAACTGATCTTCACCGTTATTGATAAGGTTTGATACCGCCGCCTTGTATTCAACGGCATGAGGTATGGAATCGTAATCGTAACCGATGGGTGCAGTCGGCCATTTATACATAGTCACCAAATTCTTTCGACTCGTGCTCTTGTCCCAATCGAAATATTCCATGTCCGCTTCAGATTTCTCAGCTTCCCACGGTTCGACCCGCTAAGACAAAGAATATTATTGACATCGAGTGACAAGCGAAAACTTATTACGACGAGTTATATAAATTGCTCACCCAGGATTCATGAAACACAGCCGTGAGAAGATATTTTGCATAATTTAAGTTTTGCTTTCTGGTCGGACACCTGTCAGCGACGATTGTTATTATGTCAGTCTCAGGATCGTATCTGTTACCCAGTAGCCGTAACATTTTGTCCTTTGCGTGTGTGTCTAATTTCAAAGTGGACAGTTTTACCTTTAAACTCACTATCCTAGCAAGAGGTTCTCTTATCGTAGGAGAAGAATAACAATAATCGGAGGAAATTATTTCAAGCGGGAAATGTTTCTCGCATGCTTCGTCCGTATGTAAACCATCGGGCCACTGCGTACAGAATCGTTTCAATGCTTCGCAATGTCTTTGCACTGCCGGAGGAGAAAGATGCAAAAAGTTTGGAATTTTCATAAGTTCGGCGTTCCCATATTTACTAGGAACAGCATTTTTATTATGCTTATAACCCTGTCGCACTGGTACAGGTACAGACCCTGGATGGAAGGTACGTGCAACGGGCCAAACCGACGGCCAATCTTGATTTACAGGCATTCGATGTTCTCTTTGCTGCTGCCTCATCTCGAATTTTACGGCAGGTTTGCTCCGTTGAGTTCGACTTGGTATCAGGCGTAATACACGGAATTCTTCTGCAAGTATAATGTTGCAACGTTCAACGATTTGCATTTCAAATTTCAGAACATCGAAATTGATATTTTATTCTCTACTGAGAAAAATAGTTCATTATGGCGAAATAACAGGTTGGCGGGGCGATTCATTTAAGCCTTTTAACGTTAAATTGCCACTGGAATAATGGAGACATAAAGAGAGTGCAAAGAAAGCAAATAATACCATTGTCCTCGTTGGCTCCTGATTTCGTATCGTTTACCGTAGAGTATCTCAAAGCTTTCGACACAGTTCGAACGGTACATGATTCGCAACGACGTATAAGCATCATTTTCTACGATTCGTTTAGGTACGTATGGGTACGTATGACCTGAGAGAATCTCAAACGGCGCTGTCCTACCGGTCGTGGATATTAAACACGATAATCAACCTCGTTGGAATCCTTTTCCAAGAGTTCCTTCCGATCACGATCTAGGTTACGATCACGTATATATATACAAATGTTTTCGATACTATATGCGTTAAAAAGCGGTAGGCGGGGTAGGCGTATAGAATGAGCTTAATTGGCGGGAAAAACACAGGGAATTCGATTTTTGTGTATACATGGCTCTCATCCGTATTATTGTAACCTTCAAGTACTAAGATTATCTAATTAAGGCTGCTAGAATGCATTGAAACTTTTATTAGAAATCTTAAGTTAGAAGAGATATAGATATTTGAAGAACTTTTATGCGAATAATGTGAGAAACATTTCATTTCTCGGTCACAGTGGGTCACAGCACTTTCTTTCCATCGTATAAAACTGTCTCAAAGTTCCTAACAAACGTCGTAGATAAATTTCCGAAATTTCTATCACGTTGTGTTACAACTTGACTACAAAGAGATAAATTTTTCGTAGTGGAAGAACAGAAGAAAAGAATATCGATTTTTTAATGTATAGAAACGTAGACATTGCGATGTATTAATTTATTAGAATAAGAAAAAATTCTTGAAGGAAGATTCAAAGTTGGTATAACGTATTTGGCTGGCGATCAGCGGAGAGGGCCGAGATGGGCCGAGAGGAAAGGCCGCTTATTTTCAGAAGTGACGTTTCCATAGGACTTCCCAAAGGATGGGTAGGTGAGAACTGGTGAGAAGTGTGAGAAGGGCTAGAACCAGTGCAGTCCTGTGAGTCAGCCAGCAGTGAGCTGAGGAAGTTCCGAACTGGTTAGAATTTGTCAGAATCAACGAGAAACGACAGATATACGTTGCACGATGGCGTCTCCCCGTCCCAAATCTCCGCGACCTCCGATTTCTGGGAAAAAGGACGATAAGGAGGAGAGCTTTTGGGACAAGATTGGGACCTTGGGCCGAAAAAAACGAATCAAAGAAGGTGTCGTTTTGTGTTTAGCGTAACGTTAAGAAATAACCAAATAATCTTGCCCGTTCTCATTTCCTGTGTAACCACAGAACTTATTCCCTTATATGGTGCGTGTAGTTCCACCCACCAAGTATCTTTATTGCATCGAGGCATGTAGTTCCGCAAAATTTAACTACTAGTTTTACTACTATAAAAAGTAGAGTACTCATCCGGTACGTGACTTTTCGGACTATATAGAAATTACTCCGAATCATTCCGTTTTTCCACATGCGAGATTTATACGAAACTGTAATTTCCGTATGTAGTACAAGAGGTGCAAGAAGAAGGCAAGTACGCGATCGATTCTCCGGGATACGCGGCTAATCCCGAAACACCACCCGAGGAGTACGCGTTGGATGAGAACGAGGAACGGTCCATGATAGAACCAAGATCGTTGGAGGATTCCAAACTGAAAGAGCTTATATTTGTTTTAATCGAATGGATCAATGACGAACTAGCCGAACAGCGTATTATCGTAAAAGATATCGTGGAGGACCTTTACGATGGACAGGTATTACAGAAACTATTAGGTATGCTCAAAGTCTTGTAAACGCATCGACCGGTGCATACGTACAAGGGGGGGGTTCTGAGAATCTGAGAATCGGTGAGTTTAATATCTTTCAGAGAAATTGACGGGAGAGAAATTAGACGTGCCGGAGGTGACTCAATCTGAGGAGGGTCAGAAGCAAAAGTTGGCCGTCGTTTTGACGGCGACTAACAGAGTGTTGGGCCGATATCCTCCTTACAAATGGAGCGTAGAATCGGTTCACTCCAAGAACATTGTTGCAATTCTACATTTACTGGTAGGTTTGGCTCGACAATTCCGAGCACCGGTTCGATTACCGGAACGAGTGGCTGCACAGGTCGTGGTGGTTCGCAAAAAAGATGGTCAACTGATACACAGAACGGTGAGAGAGGAGCTTACTTGTACGTACGACGACCTGGGAATGCGTTGCGAGCGCGACGCTTTCGATACTCTGTTCGATCATGCACCCGATAAGTTGGCTGTCGTGAAAAAGGTACGTATGAAAAACGGTAAAACGAGCGTCTGTACGTACGTAAATATGAAAGGTAGTGAAAATATAGAATGCAATGCTTTTGCAGTCGTTAATCACTTTCGTTAATAAGCACTTGAGCAAAGTACACCTGGAAGTTACGGATTTGGATACGCAATTTCACGACGGTGTGTTTTTGACGCTCCTTCTCGGGCTGTTGGAAGGCTTCTTTGTGCCATTGGGTAGTTTTCACTTGACACCAAAGACCCACGATCAGAAGGTTCACAATGTTTCGTTCGCTTTCGACATCATGCAAGATATAGGACTACCAAAACCCAAGGCTAGACCCGAAGGTTGGTTTTGATTTTGATTATTTGTGGCTGTCCGTTTGGAAGAAGAATGTTTCTTCTTTAATTGCTTACAAGGGGTTCCGAATCTGTTGACAGATATCGTTAATTTGGATCTTAAATCAACCTTACGAGTACTGTACAATCTGTTCACCAAGTACAAGGGTATTAACTGACGTTACAAACTCCAAGATGGCAATAAAATTAACGACGTAACATAAGGAAGAGCAGTATGGAAAGTCGAAAGATATAAAAAGTACTAACCAAAGATAGGAATGCTTTTCTATGTCGCGAGTTTGCGGAACATCAGTCTTCGAGATCGGACACAGAAACACAACATCGACGATGCGAAAATATTTGAGACTATTTGCGCAGGACAAATTGCCAGAGCAAGTTCGTGATGAATAAATAATCTCTCTCGCAACTTTGTACATTCGCTATATTACTTTATATTCCGAATAAATGTTATTTAATGTTGAAAAGAAAGAAAAAGGAAGTATGATCGAAAGAAGCATAGAATTTTCCGTCCCGTGCACACAATTTCGATCATTCAACTATACATACTATGACGATGAGATTCATCGTATTTGCGTCCGAGAAGAGAAATACTTTTGAAAATTCCACGATTGCCGGTTTTTCTACGAATTGGTAGGTCTCTACTGTACAGTTGCTCAAGAAAACGTCGTATGATTCGATCGAAGAATCGGTGTGCCGGGGTATATCGTATAAATAATTCGTCAGCAGTCATCCCGTGCAATTTCGTGGCGCTGGATTGCAAAACTATTGCCTCAGCTTTCGAAAAGTTTAACCATCGGTTAAAGCCGAACGATCAATGGCCGATCGATGACACG
Source organism: Cerceris ruficornis (assembly GCA_963989415.1). Taxonomy (NCBI): domain Eukaryota; kingdom Metazoa; phylum Arthropoda; class Insecta; order Hymenoptera; family Crabronidae; genus Cerceris; species Cerceris ruficornis. Next base: position 33,083,231 of record OZ022518.1, read on the forward strand.
GGCCGACAGTTGGCGTAGACGAAGCGTGTATGGTTACTCATCGACTCAGGGGAAACGACTGGAATGAAACGGCGTCCGAGGATGTCAGATCACCGGCAGCAAACTTATCGAACGTACGCTCGTTTCATAAGACGTTCGCTTTTCTTTGGCGGCATATATTTGGGGAAGAAGAAACGGGGTATCGTATATCGGCATATCTCCAGCGTCACCATACTCTCCGGTGTGATGGTCGTTTGCGCCTTGGGTAACCGCTGCCTGCAAAACATAAAAAACTTGAGCCTCTTGATGAACTCCCTCGGTGTGTTAGGTAGCCTCTCTATCGTAACGTTAAAGGTACTCCTAAGGCGTATGCCTCACTGCTGAAAATTCAATGGAGTCAGTCGTGCAAGTCCAGGCAGACGAAACGAGATGAAAAACTGTTGAAACGTTCACGTGATGGAATTTTCAGGCGGTACTTTTCCGGGTTCATCGAACGGAATTACGCAAAGTCACCCAGGTTCTCGACGGTCTCTTCGAGGATGCTCTGCAGGAGACGCGTCTCAGACCAGAGCTCCTTTCGCTTCTTCCCTTCTTTCATCGGTCGTCTCATGCTATCATGGCTTCGGTCGTCGGCATCATGTCCGTGTATATCTTGAAACCGCTGATAGCGATCGCCGGACAAATGCGGAGTAGCGGTACCGTCGACCGTTACTTCTTGCCGTTCCCCACGACTTACCCATGGCCGACGGGAGGGTCAGGGTCCCTCTATCGCTCGCACTACCTCTTCGAGGTGCAATTTTCGTGGTTTGCAGTTTGCTACACAGCCGGGATTGATAACCTCTTTGGTTTTTACGCTTTCCAAATTTCGGTGTTGCTCCGAGCTCTCGTTCTTGAATTTCAAACTCTTCACACTCGGGAGAACGTTGCAGAGGCTTTTCGGGGCTGCGTCGAGAAACACGTTCGGCTGCTGAAATGTCGGGACATCCTCGAGAAGATTTACGGCCCGATCGTTCTTTTCATGGCATTAACGAACGCTCTGATAATGTGCGCTTTCGTATTTCAGGTGGTCGAGGTAAGAATTTTCCCGCGTAGAGTTACGATACGGCGCCATTAGATCCGGATCTTGGATGGTGTATATCGAGTGAGAGTAGAGTGAGAGAGAGAGAGAGAGAGAGAGAGAGAGAGAGAGAGAGAGAGAGAGCGCGATCGTTTCGGCTCGAGTCTGAGTGAATTTGAAGCGATCGTGCGCTACGCAACGTATCGTACTCGGTAGGAGACTCGACGGAGTCTGCCTGAACTCGATCGAGGAAGAGTAACATGTTTTTCCATGACAGACGGGCGGAATGAGCATCGACAAGGCAGCGTTGTTTGCGTTTTATATGGTCGCAAAAATTGGGCAGACGTTCATGTACGCATTCTGCGGTCACATCGTTACCTCGGAGGTTCGTATTCATCGGCGATAGTATCAGCGACCAAGTGCAACACTCTGCGTTTTTGCACGTTTCGTCGCGTTGGTAGCCCGGACGGGTTACCAGGTATAACTACGATTTGCTCTTTCCTCGGGTAGAGCGAAACGCTTTGCAACGAGGTCTGCTATATCGGCTGGTACGAGGGCAAAGAACGAAGTTTGGCGTCGAGCGTCCTCATTGTGACGACGCAGAGGCCGATCGTTCTAACGGCTTGTCGATTTTTCGTCATCTCGCTGGAATTTTTTGTTCGGGTAAACATTCGAACGATCTACAGCCCACGTTCCGTTCGATGAGCAAGTTCGGCTCACTGCTGGATCTAACGTACTTTCAGATTCTCAACACGACGATATCGTACTTTTTCTTGTTGAAAAGCTTCGAAGATGATGACGAGTAACATCGGTGACGCTGTCCCGATCGGATAGCTCGCTCCCTTCGTGTCGCAATGCTTATCACTTGTCACAGCCTTTTACCATCTCGACCTGGCTAGATGATCCGATCGTGGATTTCGGTAGCTTCGCAGGATCTTCGGTATAATAATCGATACGATTCGAAGACGAATATTGGTTGAAAGAGAAATACACGTTCGACTATCGATCACTGATTATATCGATTATTTCGATTATTTCGTATTGACGTGTCATGTTATACGGTAACAGTCTCGCCATTTGTAATTTGCATCATTCAAATGTACGCAAAGAGGACGCGTGAGCGACGTTCCGGGCGCGGAAGATGGCGAAGAGATGAGGCAGCAGCAGCTTATCGTCGGGATTGCTAAATACGTGGCATCTTGGCATCGCATAGCACGGCATGGTATCCGAATGTGCCCTTCGTCACAGTGGGACACGGTTAATATCGTCGGGAATGCTTTCATCGGCGGAAAACTGAAATGCGCAACAGCCACCGAAAATATCAAAAGCAGCATGCTTCTTTTTACTCGAACTCGTAAGTCTGCAGTGTTCGCAGGGATGAAAAATTGGAATGGTTTTACCTAGCATGGGTATGTATAATATATTTTCCGTGGATGGGCAAAGCGGTTTAAAGATCTTTCACTTACGTTTTACGGATAATCGTGTGTCCTAACGACGTTCGAGCCGGTCTTTATTCCCTGCTTCGTCCCTATCGTTTACTGCGTCGGGGCAGAAATTATTAGCCACAAGCTCCAAATAATGCGTATCATTCGTTCGAGATACGGCCTGAGATACGATTTGCCCGTCTATTGCCTTCTGCCCGAGGTTGGCTGGCGAGTGTGTTCCTAACTGGAAGAGCGAGGCCGTCATACAGCCATTCCGACGTGCGATACGTCGAAGCTGCCGCCTGGTTTGTTTCACCTGGGAGAAAATGCCATTATCCGTGGCCTTCTTTAAACAAAAAATTCGTAGTCTACAATCTCACTGGCACAGGTTTCGGAGTAGAGTCGCCCTTGGAAGAGAAAACGCGCCAACCATAATCCTGGTACGAGTTTGCGTTCCAGGGCGCATATGGCTCTCTACCTTGCTATCTCTCTACCTCTGTACCTCTTTACCTCCATAGCTGTAGGCTTTGGAGGTTACTCGCGAAACTAGGAGGAGCTGCAATCGAAATAAAAAAAGAAAAAAGGAAAAGAAAATGCGCCTTACCGTGGAATTGTTAGGAAAGGGTAGTCGTATTACCGAAGCCCCGTAATATCGTGTGATTAGGTAGGAGAATCGGTGAGCCATATAAATTATTCTCTACTGGCAACGAAGCCGATCGGGTTGATACGAGTGGGTCGGTGGGTCGTATAAAAAATTCTAAACTAGCGGCGATCTCGGAGAGTATAATACGAGCGTCGGTGCGTCGTATGAATAATTCGACAGGAGCGATCACGCGTAATTTTACGGAGACAGGCTTGCGACAGCTGTACCATAATTTCCTGAAGCTTGTACAAACGGTTCAAGACGGACGATAAATCGGTCCGATCGATGCTCGAGCCGACGATTAGAGAAGGCGAAGGGCGTGCTCATCGATACGGGAGAGACGGCCTGACTCGACTCAAACCGCGTTCGAGGATGTCGGATTGCCGTCTGCAAAGGTATCGAGCGTACGCTCGATTTGTAAGGCGTTTGCTTTTCTTTGGTGGAATTTATCTGGGCAAGAGGGAACGAGGTTTGGTTTATCGTCAAATCTCGAGCTTCTCCATATTGTCCGGTGTGATCGTCGTTTGCGCCTTGGGGAATTGTTGTCTACAAAACATTAGCAACTTGAGCCTTCTGACGAAATCGCTCGGCCTCTTCGGCAGCATCGTCGCCGTAACCCTCAAGGTATGTACGCCGTACATGTGTATGTTTCTAACAGAAGATTGATATAATACAAGAATAAAGTCGTTGAGCAAGAGGGTAAGCGAGAAGAAGAAACGTTGAAGCGTTCGTGTGATCGTTGTCAGGCATTGCTTTTCCGGATTCATCGGAAGGAATTGTGCAAAGTCTCGGAGATCCTCGACGGTCTCTTCGAAGATGGTCTGCAAGAGGCGCGTCTGAGACCGGTCCTTCTTTCGCTTCTTCCTCTCTTTTATCGACCGGCTCACGTTCTCGCTGCGACGATGGTGGCAATCATGTCGTTGTACATCGTGAAACCGGTGATTGCGATCGTCGTTGAAACGCGCAGAAGCGGTACAGTCGAGCATTACCTGTTACCCTTCCCTGGGACTTACCCCTGGCCGACGGGGGATTCCGGGCTCCTCTATCGCTCGCACTACATCTTCGAGGTGCAGTTTGCGTGGTTTGTAATTTGCATCACATCCGGGGTTGATAACCTCTTTGGTTTTTATACGCTTCAAATTTCGGCGATGCTTCGAGCCCTCGTTTTCGAGTTTCAAACCCTTCACACTCGGGAGAACGTTGGAGAGGCTTTTCGAAGCTGCGTCGAGAAACACGTACGGCTGCTGGAATGCCGGGACATCCTCGAGAAGATTTACGGACCGATCGTTCTTCTCATGGCACTGACGAATGCCCTGATAATGTGCACCCTCGTATTCCAGGTCTTTCAGGTAAGAATTCACGGTCCGTGGGTTAGATCGGGATACTCTGGCACATCTACTTCCTACTTCCTACTTCCTACTTCCTACTTGCTACTTCCTACTTCCTGCTTGCTACGGTGAAAATGACTTTTCAAATGAGACGTAAAATATCGAACGGCAAGGTTCTTGTTCTCGGAGAGCAAGGCTTTCGACGGAGGAACAACGAAAATCAGAAAAATCCCGAAAATGATCAGGGGAAGCCTCTTAGAAAGAGATATAACATCTTATCGGAGTCTCTCTGCCGGGAATGAAGTTAAGGGCTCGGACCTGAATTATTGTGGGCAATTGAGCTTGTTCGGATCTCCGCTGCTCCTCACCTCTAATTCTGAGACATTTTTCGTGAATTTGATTAGTAAGTCGATGTATCCGAACTTGGGCGGTCGGAAGCCCTCGGTTCGTAGATGGTAGGCGAGATGAGCGTAGTATAAGACAATAGATAAACTGAAATTCGAAAAACAAGAAGAAGGAGGAGAGCAACAATGTCTTTTTCCCCGATAGGCGGGTGGAATGAGCGTCGATAAAGCGGCGCTGTTCGTCTTTTACATATCCGTAAAAATCGGGCAAACCTTCATGTACGCCTTTTACGGTCACATCGTTACCTCGGAGGTTCGTATATGTTAGCGGTAGGAAGCGGTAGGTAGCCTCAGCGATCGAGTACAGCATTTATTGTTTTCCCATAAGCCGCTTTAACTCATTGGTATTCCGCGCGAACCAGAGATAACGACAAGTCTGCTCTTACTTCGCGTAGAGCGAAACGCTTCGCAGAGAGGTCTGTTATATCGGCTGGTACGAGAGTTGCTTCAAACGACTCAACTTGGCGACGAGCGTCCTCATTGTGACTACGCAGAGGCCGATCGTTCTGTCGGCTTGCCGTTTCTTCGCGATCTCTCTGGAGTTTTTTGTGCGGGTAAATTTTTTTCTTTCTCCGTCCTCTAGCCATATACTCCCGCGACCGAGGATTTCATCTCCGGCTCATTGACAGATTTATCGTGCTTTCAGATTCTCAATACGACCATGTCGTACTTCTTCTTATTGAAGACGCTCGACGATGATAGCGAGTAACCTCGATGCCGCTCCTAATCCAGACGACACTCGTTACTCGGCTGCATCGTGGCTCTTGCATACCGACTCCTTCTGTCTCTTATGATCTCGGTCTGGGGAAAAGATCGTAGATTCGCAAGCATTGCTGGTTTGTCGTGGGAAATACTGTGGACGCGGTTCGAGAAGCCGGATATCGCTTGAAAAAGAAATATATATTCGACTACCACCTACCGACCATAGATCATTTCCTATTTACACAAAAAGTATAATTTTCGCAAAAGGAAAGTTTAAGGTGAACATTGTATGATGGAACATGTTGTGATGGTGGAAGGGGTCAGGATCGGGATCGGGATCGGGATCGGGATCGGAGGCGGGGGCGGGCGTGAGGGCGGGCGCGAGGTATGCATCCATCCATGATTTCCAGAGATGCTTAGAAAGTGAAAACTGAAAACGGCCGAGTCCGTAGTCCGGCGGGTCAGCGGCTCATGTTCATTCGGAGGACGCCCATATACCTGCGCGTGCTCTCCACTCTCCACGACAGACACCTTGTGATCGTATAAACTTTTGCCCGTTCGTGGAGAGCATCAGGACTATTTTTCGAGGAAGACCGCGACGAGTCTGAGATTTTTCACTTACGTTTAACGGATATCCGTGCATCTCCGTGATGGCAAGGTCCTGCCCCGCTTCTCGTTTAGCTGGTCGGACGGTCGAAGGTGTGCGAGAAATTAGTTGCATTATTGGCATTTCCTCGCGATGCAGATCGTCACTCTCCTGTTCTTCCAATCTCATTGTATTGCTTCTCGGCCGGCAGGTTTGGGTCGAGAGTCGGTACGATGATCCATTCTACCTCCTTCCGTCGGAGAACGGCTGTTTTAGGAGAATCGGTAAGAGGGCGAGCATCCTTTGGCCACTACAACGCGTAGCTTCGCGCCAAGAGAGCAGAGTCGGACAAGCCTGGCGGTGCCCCGTCGATTCGCGTTCGCGTCCGCTCGATGAAAGCGCGTATTATCGATGCCGTTCTTGAAAAGCATATTCATAACGGATAGCCTCAGAACCAAAATTTCTTCGAGCGTTGTCTCGAGAGACAACGAGTACCGTGCACGTTCCTAGTAAGTGTACAGTCCCCCGTACAACATCAAATAGCTCTTCATTCCCGTAACTGTAGGTAGTTTCTTTGTTCGAAAGAAAAGGAAGGAAAAGAAAAGAAAATAAGAAGAAATGCTCCGCTCTGAGGAATACTTGGGGAACGGATATTCGTATTGCAGAAGCCCCGTAATATCGAGTGATTGGATAGGAGAATCGCTGAGCCGTATAAATTATTCGATACTGCGAACGATCTCGATTATCCTGACACGTGTGGGCCGTATAAAACGTTCTATAACAGCGGCTACACGAAAGATCGTGATACGAGCGCCGGTGCGTCGTATAAATAATTCGGCATAAGCGATCTCGCGTAATTTTACGGAGACAGGTTTGCGGCGGTATTACAATAATTTCCGCAAGCTTGCACTATTCGTTCGAGGCGGGCGAGAATCGATGACGCTGATCGATGGCTACCGAACGCAAGGGGTGCATTTACGGTACTGCTCGTCCTAAGGCTGAGGGCGGACGGACGAGTCGACTAAAACGGCGATGTCGGATCGCCGGCTGCAAACTTACCGGGCGTATGCTCGATTTATAAAGCGTGTGCTCTTCTTCGGTGGTATATATTTGGGCAAGAGGGAGAGTGGGGCGGTTTACCAAAAGGTCTCGGACTTTTCTATAGTGTCCGGTGTGATCGTCGTTTGCGCTTTGGGCAACTGCTGTCTGCAAAACATTACAAACTTGAGCCTATTGACGAAATCCCTCGGTCTCTTCGGTAGCACCGCCGCAGTAACGTTAAAGGTAACGCTAAGGCGTATGCCTTGCTGCTGAAATTCCAAACGAGTCTCGTGGCAATCGTGCCATTAGTTCCAGTCCTGCGAGACGAAATAAGAAGAAAATACGCTGATGAAACGTTCAGGTGATGGATTTTTCAGGCGGTGCTTTTTCGGGTTCATCGAAAGGAATTGCGCAAAGTCACCCAAGTCCTCGACGGTCTCTTCGAGGATGCTCTGCAAGAGAAGCGTCTCAGACCAGGGCTTCTTTCGCTTCTTCCCTTCTTCCATCGGCCGGCCCATACTCTCGTGACTTCGGTCCTCGTCATCATGTCGCTGTACATCGTGAAGCCGATGATAGCGATCGCCGGACAAATGCGGAGTAGCGGTACCGTCGACCATTACTTCTTGCCGTTCCCCGCGACGTACCCATGGCCGACGGGAGAGTCGGGATTCCTCTATCGCTCGCACTATCTCTTCGAGGTTCAATTTGCGTGGTTTATAATTTGCATCACATCCGGGGTTGATAACCTCTTTGGTTTTTACACTTTCCAAATTTCGGCGTTGCTCCGAGCTCTCGTTCTTGAGTTTCAAACTCTTCACACTCGGGAGAACGTTGGAGAGGCTTTTCGGAGTTGCGTCGAGAAACACGTTCGGCTGCTGGAATGTCGGGATATCCTCGAGAAGATTTACGGCCCGATCGTTCTTTTCATGGCATTAACGAACGCCCTGATAATGTGCGCTCTCGTATTTCAGGCGTTCCAGGTAAGAATTTCCCCGCGTACAGTTACGATACGGCGCCGTTAGAACCAGATCTTGGATGGTTTATATCCAGTGAGAGAGAGAGAGAGAGAGAGTGATGCGACACGATCGTTTCGGCTCGATTCGGAGTGAATTTGAAACGATCGTGCGCTGCGCAACGTATCGTACTCGGTAGGAGACTCGACGGAGTCTGCCTGAGCTCGATCGAGGAAGAGTAACAGGTTTTTTCGTGACAGGCGGGCGGAATGAGCGTCGACAAGGCAGCATTGTTTGCGTTTTATATGTTCGTAAAAATTGGGCAAACCTTCATGTACGCATTTTACGGTCACATCGTTACCTCGGAGGTTCGTATTCATCGGCGATAGTAAGTATCAGCGAACGAGTGCAACACTCTGGATTCTGCACTCTGCACTCTGCATTATTGCACGTTTCGTCGCGTTGGTAGCCCGGAGCAACTACCAGCTATAACTACGGTCTGCTCTTTCTTCGGGTAGAGCGAAACGCTTTGCAACGAGATCTGCTATATCGGCTGGTACGAGGGCAAAGAACGAAGCTTGGCGTCGAGCGTCCTCATTGTGACGACGCAGAGGCCGATCGTTCTGTCGGCTTGCCGTTTCTTCGCGATCTCTCTGGAGTTTTTTGTGCGGGTAAATTTTTTCTTTCTCCGTCCCCTAGCCATATACTCCCGCGATCGAGGATTCCATCTCCGACACATTGACAGATTTATCGTACTTTCAGATTCTCAATACGACGATATCGTACTTCTTCTTATTGAAGACGCTCGACGATGATAGCGAGTAACCTCGATGCCGCTCCTAATCCAGACGACACCCGTTACTCGGCTGCATCGTGGCTCTTGCATACCGACTCCTTCTGTCTCTTATGATCTCGGTCTGAGGAAAAGATCGTAGATTCCCAAGCATTGCTGGTTTGTCGTGGGAAATACTGTGGACGCGGTTCGAGAAGCCGGATATCGCTTGAAAAAGAAATATGTATTCGACTACCACCTACCGACCATAGATCATTCCTTATTTACACAAAAAGTATAATTTTCGCAAAAGGAAAGTTTAAAGTGAACATTCTATGATGGAACATGTTGTGATGGTGGAAGCGGTCAGGATCGGGATCGGGATCGGGATCGGGATCGGAGGCGGGGGCGGGCGTGAGGGCGGGCGCGGGGCATGCGTCCATATATGATTTCCGGAGATGCTTAGAAACTGAAAACTGAAAACGGCCGAGTCCGTAGTCCGACGGGTCAGCGCCTCATGTTCATTCGGAGGACGCCCATATACCTGCGTGTGCTCTCCACTCTCCACGACGAACACCTCGTGATCGTATAAACTTTTGCCCGTTCGTGGAGAGCATCAGGAATATTTTTCGAGGAAGACCGCGACGAGTCTGAGATTTTTCACTTACTTTTAACGGATATCCGTGCATGTCCGTGCATGTCCGTGCATCTCCGTGATGGCAAGGTCCTGCCCCGCTTCTCGTTTAGCTGGTCGGACGGTCGAAGGTGTGCGAGTAATTAGTTGCATTATTGGCATTTCCTCGCGATGCAGATCGTCCCTTTCCTGTTCTTCCAATCTCATTGCATTGCTTCTCGGCCGGCAGGTTTGGGTCGAGAGTCGGTACGATGATCCATTCTACCTCCTTCCGTCGGAGAACGGCTGGTTTAGGAGAATCGGTAAGAGGGCGAGCATCCTTTGGCCACTACAACGCGTAGCTTCGCGCCAAGAGAGCAGAGTCGGACAAGCCTGGCGGTGCCCCGTCGATTCGCGTTCGCGTCCGCTCGATGAAAGCGCGTATTATTGATGCCGTTCTTGAAAAGCATATTCATAACGGATAGCCTCAGAACCAAAATTTCTTGCAGAAGCCCAGTAATATCGAGTGATTGGATAGGAGAATCGCTGAGCCGTATAAATTATTCGATACTGCGAACGATCTCGATTATCCTGACACGTGTGGGCCGTATAAAACGTTCTATAACAGCGGCTACACGAAAGATCGTGATACGAGCGCCGGTGCGTCGTATAAATAATTCGGCATAAGCGATCTCGCGTAATTTTACGGAGACAGGTTTGCGGCGGTATTACAATAATTTCCGCAAGCTTGCACTATTCGTTCGAGGCGGGCGAAAGTCGATGACACCGATCGATGGCTACCGAACGCAAGGGGTGCATTTACGGTACTGCTCGTCCTAAGGCTGAGGGTGGACGGACGAGTCGACTAAAACGGCGATGTCGGATCGACGGCTGCAAACTTACCGGGCGTATGCTCGATTTATAAAGCGTGTGCTCTTCTTCGGTGGTATATATTTGGGCAAGAGGGAGAGGGGGGCGGTTTACCAAAAGATCTCGGACTTTTCTATAGTGTCCGGTGTGATCGTCGTTTGCGCTTTGGGCAACTGCTGTCTGCAAAACATTACAAACTTGAGCCTATTGACGAAATCCCTCGGTCTCTTCGCTAGCACCGCCGCAGTAACGTTAAAGGTAACGCTAAGGCGTATGCCTTGCTGCTGAAATTCCAAACGAATCTCGTGGCAGTCGTGCCATTAGTTCCAGTCCTGCGAGACGAAATAAGAAGAAAAGACGCTGATGAAACGTTCAAGTGATGGAATTTTCAGGCGGTGCTTTTCCGGGTTCATCGAACGGAATTGCGCAAAGTCACCCAGGTTCTCGACGGTCTCTTCGAGGATGCTCTGCAGGAGACGCGTCTCAGACCAGAGCTCCTTTCGCTTCTTCCCTTCTTTCATCGGTCGTCTCATGCTATCATGGTTTCGGTCGTCGGCCTCATGTCCGTGTATATCTTGAAACCGCTGATAGCGATCGCCGGACAAATGCGGAGTAGCGGTACCGTCGACCATTACTTCTTGCCGTTCCCCACGACTTACCCATGGCCGACGGGAGAGTCGGGATTCCTCTATCGCTCGCACTATCTCTTCGAGGTTCAATTTGCGTGGTTTATAATTTGCATCACATCCGGGATTGATAGCCTCTTTGGTTTTTACGCTTTCCAAATTTCGGTGTTGCTCCGAGCTCTCGTTCTTGAATTTCAAACTCTTCACACTCGGGAGAACGTTGGAGAGGCTTTTCGGAGTTGCGTCGAGAAACACGTTCGGCTGCTGGAATGTCGGGATATCCTCGAGAAGATTTACGGCCCGATCGTTCTTTTCATGGCATTAACGAATGCCCTGATAATGTGCGCTCTCGTATTTCAGGCGTTCCAGGTAAGAATTTCCCCGCGTACAGTTACGATACGGCGCCGTTAGAACCAGATCTTGGATGGTGTGTATCGAGTGAGAGAGAGAGAGAGAGAGAGAGAGAGAGAGAGAGCGAAGCGACACGATCGTTTTGGCTCGATTCGGAGTGAATTTGAAGCGATCGTGCGCTACGCAACGTATCGTACTCGGTAGGAGACTCGACGGAGTCTGCCTGAACTCGATCGAGGAAGAGTAACATGTTTTTCCATGACAGACGGGCGGAATGAGCATCGACAAGGCAGCGTTGTTTGCGTTTTATATGGTCGCAAAAATTGGGCAGACCTTCATGTACGCATTCTGCGGTCACATCGTTACCTCGGAGGTTCGTATTCATCGGCGATAGTAAGTATCAGCGAGCAAGTGCAACATTCTGCGTTTTTGCACGTTTCGTCGGGGCTACCAGGTATAACTACGATTTGCTCTTTCCTCGGGTAGAGCGAAACGCTTTGCAACGAGGTCTGCTATATCGCCTGGTACGAGGACAAAAAACGAAGCTTGGCGACGAGCGTCCTTATCGTGGCGACGCAGAGGCCGATCGTTCTAACGGCTTGTCGATTCTTCGTCATCTCCCTGGAGTTTTTCGTCCGGGTAAACGTTCCCCCGACCAATGGTCGCGGCCTTACCTCCGGTGAATGCAGGTATGGCTGAACATTCATGTGCTTACAGATTCTGAATACGACGATATCGTACTTCTTCTTGTTGACAACGCTCGACGATGATAGCGAGTGACGACGTCGACTTCCGATAATGCCACGACGCGTCGCGACGCTACTTCTTGGTGCCTGCTGCCGGCTTGTCCGGGTTAGACGTCTTTTACCGCCTCGGCTCGGGTAGGGGCGATCGTAGATTTTTCTCGCCGATACGACCACGGACACGCGACGACGGCTGTCGACGGCTGTCGACGGAAGAGAGCCAATACTAGTGGATTAAGAAATATAGATATGTTCTTCGCTACTCTCTACCCGTCATTCATTATATTTCACTTACTTACGAGATGGGATCTGCAGTGTTCCAAGTAGAAGACTGCGAATGAATTTGAATCGTACTTGCAACGGGTGTGATCGACTCGGAGCGAGACCGGCAATCGTTTGATACTGTCGTTCCAAGAGGCCGTTTCAATCTCATATATTATATATTATTCCTTCCACGGCAAGAATGAGACGTTTCTCCGAGGCTGACTCCAGCGATAAGGGTATCCTGCGAGACGTAGCGAAGCTGCTTGGATTATATGCATTTACATTTGCATTTCAATTTTCATTTACATTAACATTTACATTTACATTTACATTTGACAGGCAACCATGTAACATCGTATGCCTACCGTTAACCCCCTCTTTTTCTTTCTATCCTTCTCCCGTGCCGTTTCTCTTTGGCCTCCTCTTTCGTGTCTCTTTCTCGTTGTCACGAACTTACTGGGCGCTGTTGAGCCAGGGACGAAATACCTTGGAAGCGAATAATATTCATTTTCGGCCAAGACGCGTCGTTCGCCTCTTGGATCGTGTTTTGCCTGGCAGGAGGAGAGAAAGTGTCTGTCGGGAAGAGTCTCGAATGTAGAGAAGCCCCGTTTGGTTTAGTTTCCCTCTGACTGTAAGATGGGCCCGTCAACGCTACCCACGACCGACGTTGTCCGAGCGATATATCTGGCATTATAGACGTGTTTCTTTAAAAGCAAAGTCAAATTCATGTTAGGACTGCCTGGGTTTTCCAAAGAGGTCTCATTCAGGGCACAAAAAATGCGTATTCCGATCTTAACTAATATGCAAAAATCTAATTGTAAGTTTATGTTTCAGGTTAAAGAATTATCGTCGCTAACGCTGCACTTGTAGGCACATGCACACACGCGCGTGTGTGTGTGTGTACGGGTGTAAGCGTGCGCGTGCCTACCCTTACACATGTCATATGAATTACATTTTTCCGTAAAAGAGAAAAAAATTTGATGCTCGAAGATGGCTATCGACGACAATTCGTTTGAACAGACCAAGCAAGATCGACCGCTGTGATATGTGTTATTGCTACTTACAATTAGTAGAAACGATCCCGTGTAACTTGGCTTCGATAGATTTGCCGATAATGGTTCCTTACAGATTCCGTCGCTTTAACCACCTCGTTTGTTCGAACCGGAGGCGGTCGCGATCGCGATCACGAATGAGCGATCGTGACAGCTGTACGTACGGTTAGCCATCGATTTGAAGGAGGTACATTCAACGGGTTTTGTAGCGAACCGGATAGCCGATTCACGTACCGTGGGCTCATCTTCGAAGGATTGCGCATACATTTAAGCTTACTCCGCAAATGGATGTCGATCATCGTGCCAGAGCTTCACGATTTATGGAGGATCGCGTCGATCGGAACAAGCGTTGACACGAAATCTCATCCGTTGGCACGGGACAGCGTAATCGAAGGACGAAGACCGAAGACGATGGCACGTATAACGATAACGATTGAGGCAGAGGGCCGAGAGGCGTTGAACTCGCGGAGGAAACGGAAGGATGGTTCGCGATGGCGCAGGTTTCATTGCAAAGCAGGGAGGTTGGTCTCTCGATTAAGTCGCGAGACGCGATTTCGCGGAAGATGTTACCGTGGCACGCGACGTCGCGACGCGATCGTGACACGAGCGTGACGGGAGTCGAACACGTCCGCTCTTCTAACGATCGGTGCTCGCTCGTTTCTCGAGGCACGGCAAAAGGAAACGATGTCGCGCGCGTGCAAGATCCACGAGTAGAATCGCAACGGTCCCGCGGCGAGGAAATCGGTCCTCGTTCGACTTTCCCTCCGGTTCTCGTCCTTTCCATCTCCGTGACGCGGCGGTTTGGCAACGGTTCCCTCCAGTCGCGATCACCGGGATTCGGACTCGGATTCGATTATGCCGTCGACCGCTTTTCCACAGCAATCGCCACTCAAGATCGAGTCGGAGAGATCGCGACGAAGCTCGTTGGTTCGATACGCCAATGTCTTTCGCGAGGTGACAGCGAAATTGATACCGCGGCGTGTCGCCATTACCGACCACGAGGAATCGGAAGAATCGGAACGACTGATTTTGCCGAGCAACGCGGACTGGCGGCATCGGGTCTACTACGGCCTGGTAGAGCTTCAGAGGGAATGCGACGCCGAAATTGCTGTGCGCTCAAGCCGGCTCAACGCTTCGGCTGATCCGTACGTACGTGTTTATGTATTTATGTATGTATGTATGTATGTATGTATGTACGTACGTACGTACGTCGAATCTTCTTTCTTCCCAAAAATGAGCGAAAGCAATTGGCTAGGAAAACGGTCCGTTAGATAGCGAGAAAGACTAGGAGAAAATGGAGAATCGACCCAGATCTTCGATGAAACGTTGGCGAGTATCCACCCTATTGTATCGTTTAAAGTTTTCCACGAGCGTCGATTCTCCTTCGATTTCACGGTTCAGTCGGAGCAACTATCGATTTACTTTCGCGTGTCTTGATTTACAACCGACTGCAGACTGTTATCGAGTCCCCTTTTTCAAGCTCGCGTAACCTCGCGAAAGCGACTCGAGCTATATTTCGTCTCTTCTGGAATCGTCGGGCGATCGAAGGAGCGAGTTCAATCGGTCCAATTGGCCTCCCACGGTGGGGTCAACGATGAAAATTCCTCGACAACGCGGCATCCACCGTTGCCCATTGTCCGTGTCGTCGAAGCGACGTCGGTTGAAATTGCCCAATCCTCCCTTTGTTTTCCAAGTACGTTCCCCGAAAGGGGGCTAGTGCGATGATAAAATAAGAAAAGTAGAAAAGTAGAAAGAGAGGAGGCGGTTTCTGGGCGAAGATATGAAGGTTAGGTAAAGAGAGAGACAGAGATGGGGGGAAGGGCGTTGATCGTGCGGAAAAATCGGTCGCCGGCAATGCGGCCGGTTGTCCGGCGGCGGTTCGGAAGCTACGAGGACGACTCGTCTCGATCGGTTCAAGGGTCGAGGAGGATAAAGATCGTCATCGACCGGAGGGAGAACTCGCGAAGGGAGCTTCGTCGAAGGAGGCGATCTCGAGGAGGCGGGTGTGGGAGGAGAGCGCTGACGAGGGCCGCCAGCGCGTCTACCCGTTGAAGGCGAGAGCGATCCGAAACGAGGAGTCGGCGGGCTCCTCGGCGGCCGTTGGCGAAATCGGCGGCTCGATGACCGAGGCCCGAGTTCGTACCGGCTGGCGGCTCCAGGACCTCGTCCTCGCGGCTAGGGTCCTCGGGGCGGAACCCGCGCCCTCTTACTCCGATGAGGCCGAGATGCGAAGGGTCTTCGGCCTTGTCTACGACGTTCTCAGATGTGAGTCTAGTCCTCTCAACGTTTTACCGTTCATCACCCTCGCTTCCTCTCCGTAGACAGAAAAGTTCTGACTCGCGTCCTCGAGGAGGTCGGATTTTGGCGGCGCAACGGGGCCAACGGGGCGATCGGGTCGCGCGAGAGGATAGTTTGGCTGTTGCTGTACGACATGCTGGGCAGAAAATTCGCGGGAAGAGGAGATCTCGCCGCGGTGAAGGACCGCGAGAGAATATTTCAGGCAAGAGCCGATGCTCGTTTATCGATAGAGAGGCGACAGGACGACGACTCCCGACGGTGTCCGATCGTTTCGTGCGGATCTTGTCAAGCTTCTGACCTTGCAGGCCGTCGTCGGACTGAGGGAAGTCGAGAGAGCTCTTCTCGAGGTCAAGACACGTCTCGCCGCGAGTTTCTCTCGCCTACGCATCGGTGGTTCCGCTCTCAATCTTGGTAATTACCGTATTACGTCGCACATCTCCATAGAGATATGCCTAGGTAGACGGATGAGTAGGTAGGCAGGTAGAAAGGTAGAAAGGTAGAAAGGTAGAAAGGTAGAAAGCTAGAAAGGTAGAAACGTAGAAAGGCAGACAGGTAAAAAAAACAAATGTTATCTACGCTCTCGGGCTCGGGCCCGACGTCGACCTCGACCTCGACCTCGACCTCGACCTCGACCTCGGAATTGAAATCGGAATTGGAATCGGAATCGAAAACGGAAACGGAAAAAGACGAGCTACTGCCTGTTCGCCTCCGCGTCATCGAGGGCGTCGCTTGGGGTGCGGAGGGCTCGACTGCCTCTGGCTGGATCAACACCCTCAAGCTCCCCGGGAAGGATGAATTTATCGCCGAGATGTCGAAACTCGGCCTGGTCTTTCGGGAAGATCGACAGCTCGCGGAACTCGAGCCGGCCGATTACGTGTTGGATCCGTTCTGTCCGAAGGTGGTAATTTTCCACGAGGGAGTCAGGGAGAAGTTGGCCCTTTCCACTCTCGTTCGCGAGCATCGATTCGTCTTCCTGGTAAGAAAGCTCGTCTCGAGTCCATCGTCCATCCTGTTAGCGCCATGTTTCAACGACTACCCCCCCATGGACGGGTCTGTCCGAGGGACGATCAGGAAAGGTCGATGTGCGTTGGCGCGGCGGCGATGGCCCGAGCGATCCGCGCGGCGCGTCTCTGCGGCCCGGTCGTCCTCACCCACTCGGTCGCCCCGCGTCACACGGGATACCTGGCGGGACTGTTGGCCGACATCGAGGACGCCGGAAGGTTGCTCGCGTTCGGGGCGGCCGATCGTCGGGCCGAGTACGAGTCCTACCTCGAGGACCTTGCTTTCGCTCCCCAACACTGTCGAGTTTTCTCCGAGAGGTACGCGTGGAAGCACCCCAGCGAACCCACACCTATCGAAGAAACAACGGCGCACGATCGTTCAGGTACGCATCGCCGCCGGTATTGCCGGAACTCGAGAGGGCCACCATCGTTCTCGCGGTTCCCCCGTCCAGCTGCACCGGCCTCAGGGACATCGTCGATCTGGCCGTGGCCCGCGGTGGTGACGCTCGCCTCCTCGAATCCGTCACCGACGACACCGACGACATCGACGACACGCCACGGACTCTCCTCGCCGACCAGCTCTCGACTCTCAAGTACGCTCTCGCCAGGCCGAACGTTCAGTTTCTCCTCTACGAGGTTCACACTGTCCTCCCCTCGGAGACCACGGAGATGATCGGCCAGGTGGTAGATTACGCCAATCGAGTCGCCACGGAGACGTATATTCGCGATCACCCGGTAGGTAACCCGCTCTACCGTTCGACCGCGTGGTCGCACGCCGCGCCCCGTCGCGATCGCGTTCATGTTTGCCGTTTTTCTAGCCGAGGAAGAAAGCCTCCCCTCCGACGGAACAAAAGATCTTCAGGCCGGAAAACTCGAGTAGACTCGAGGGGCCGCGCAAACAGGACGCCGAGGACGAGGAGGCGGACGACGGCGACGACGGACTCGACAAACTCGACGAACCGTCGGTACTCACCGCCGCCGAGCTTAACGTGAGACAGCCGCTCTTTCCCTTAAGCTATCGGGATCGCGACGACACGAGCGATCCCTCCTTTACAAGGGGTACTCTCCTCTACGCTCCCTTTCAAAGATTCCAGCCAGCGATCTGTTCGAGTTGGGAAGCATCGAGGATATCTACGGCGAGAACACCGGCCGCCACCTCGATCCGGGATGCTTTCTCTCGGTCGTCAGGAGGAAAGAAATGATGCAGTTTGACTCTCTGTTCATGATAAAAGTCGCAGAGTCGAAGGGACTCTTTGGCGATCCAAACGAGCAGCGCCAGCCCAAGCGGGAGTCTCCTCCCGCTCGACCGGTTCACCGATCGTCGCAGCCTCTTCGCAAGGACTCGAAGCGATTCAAGGTTTTCTCTTTGGATTATTTATCTTTCTGCCCATCGATCCCCTCTTATTACTTTCCTCTGCTCTCTTTTCTCTTGCCTCGAAAGTATGACGGAGAGAGAGAGTGAGAGGGAGAGAGAGAGAGAGAGAGAGAACAACCATGCTTCCGACGATTGGCTGCCGACAGGTGGAGATGGATCGAATAATGGCACCGACGCATGCTTCCTTGCAACGAAACACGAGCGAGAGTCAAATCTGCCCGCGACACCATCTTCATGACACCCGCCGAGAGAGAATAGCAAGAACGCAGGCACGCGAGGCGAAGAAGAAGGACGCGCGCCGTTGGTGGCCGGCCGCCGCCGCCGCCGCTGCGCTTCTCCTCGATCCTCCCAAGTTCTCCCCCTTTTCCGGACCACGATTGACTCGAACGGATCCTCGATCCTCGAGGATTCTATGCCCCTGTCGCGTCGCGACTCTTCGCTTCCCGCAGAATCCCCCGAATTCTCAATAGTTTCTTCTCTCGGACAAATAAATTTCTTTCCGCAATTCTATAGTTCTATAGTTCTATAGTTCTATAGTTCTATAGTTACATAGTTCTACAGTTCTACAGTTCTACAGTTCTACAGTTCTACAGTTCTATAGCAAAATAAAAGTAAAAGGTTAGGCCTACCGCACAAAAATCTTGGAGGTTTGTCGTTCAACTCGCGAAGCGATCAACAACGGCGCCGAGCATGGAACCGATCGTGAAACCGATGCGCCCGCAACAGCAAAAAATAACCGAAAGAAGAAGGAGGCAGAGCAGATACGGCAAAAGCGGTAGGACGATATTTTCCATAAGACTCTTCTCGGGGTGTCGTCGTTTCGTCGCTGCACGGAAGGAATCCTCGGCCGACGATTCCGTAAGGTACTTCCAGAGGGTCGTCCGATCGAAATCTCGGACTCGCCCGAGGAACTTGGGATCGAGCAAGTTGCGAAGAATTCGATCGGCTCGCCGAGGATCGTCGATCCGTCCGATCTCGTCGGTCAGAGCCGCTATCATGCCGTCCTTCGTTCGGGACTTTCTTTGCAACATCTTCACCGTCCCGACGAGGTCGGCCATTCGTTCCTCGGTGAGCCGATCGCTTCCATCTACGATAACGCTGGTAAAGTCTTCCTCGCTGACCTTCGCCGCTTCCCAATTTACCTTCCGACAGTCACATTTCCTCGCCGACAGCTTCCTTAGCCTGCGATTTCGATTTTTCGCAAGCTCCAGCTCCTCCAGAAGCTTGGCGTTTCTGCAACTCTAAACATACGTGTAGGTATGTATGTCGGAATATACCGGAGGGGGCGCCGTTCGACTCTTTCGTCGACTTTTCTGTCTCGTCTCGCGTTGCCGCGATTTTTCTCGGAAGATGCGCCGGAGGAAAGAATGAACGTTTACCCAAGAGATTTCCGGGGGGACACGCGGATCGATCCTCTCCTCGAGGACATATCCGTCGGGACCCAATTTGTCCGACGAGTCACCTCGCGGTTTCGATGAGCAGCGAAAAGCGGAATCCTGAGAATTCTCGTTTCTTGCTTTCCGGAACTCATGAAAACAGAGACCAAGAGCACATTCGCAGGAAAGTTTGGCGAAGCGGCAGATATCTTCCGATTCTTCGGCGCGCGATACGGCTGCTCTTTCAAACGGCATCGATCTCGATACTTTCTTCTTCCAGCCGATATCGTCACGATACTTTTCTTCTCACCTTTCGTATTCGGTGTAAGGGACCGATGAAAAGCATGACCCGTTTCTCAACGGAGGATTCGAACGCGACGATCGACCTTCCGCGACGGTTTTCGCGTTTCTCAAGATACACGACGATATCCTTCGGTCGCCAACCGACGAGACATCTCCTCGGTGATCCCTGCTAGCCTCTAATCGGGGGGACCGAACACGCCTTCGTGCCCCATCGACGTCATCGCTCCAACGGAAATTTCGTTTATTCCTTCGTGAAGCTGCCTCCCTCCTTGGACGCGAAATTGGTAACCCCGTCGGTTGCTGGATCGATAGATCGATACATCGACAGATCGGTCGACCAACGAGACGACGAAACGTTGAGACGGTTGGAAAGTGAAATCTCCGTCCCGCCGAGCACCCGCACGACCTTTCCACCCCTTAGCCGTACTTCGTCAACGTAGCGCGACGTCCGGAAAGGAGGATGCCTTCGACCAGAGCTTTGCGACGCTGCTCGCCTCTCTTTCCCCGACTTTCGATCAGTCTCCGTCGGGCTATGGCGAACCAAGTCACCGTACAAACGGTAAAAGCCTCACTTCCCGACGAATTCGTCTCCCAACGAGGTCGACCCGGTTCGATCTTGGTCGGCAATTTCGATCGACTCGCGATCGGTCTCTGGGTCGTAGAATTACGAGCTTTATCGATTGGAGACCGGGCCACCCGAGAAGGCGACATTGAACGCGGACGAGGCAACCTATGCGCTCAAAACGATGAGCTACATGAGAAGAATGCAGAATAAGGCTGCGGAATTGTACAGATCCCGGCTGATCAACGGCTTCCTTCACTTGTACGCCGGCCAGGTACATTGTGCTCGGATGGTTTCGAATTAGTCGAGAAGGGAAAGGCGCGGCCAACTATACCTACAGCGAGACCGACTTTTCAGGAGGCAGTCGCGGTAGGGCTGAAAATGTCGACCAAGGAGGTGGACAACCTAATAACGGCCTACCGATGCCACGGTTTCGCGGTGACCTTTGGAATTTCAGCGCGGCAAATTCTGGCGGAGTTGATGGGCCGGAAGACCGGAGCGTCCAAGGGCAAAGGTGGCTCGATGCACATGTACGGTCCACAGTTTTACGGCGGCGAGGGAATCGTGGGTGGTCAGGTGAGAGATGCTCGACGGCAAAATCCGCCGATATCTCGGAATTATCGTTCGGTGATGGTCAGGTGCCACTCGGCGCGGGAATGGCTTTCGCGCACAAGTACAACGGGACGGGCGGAGTGGCGTTCGCCCTCTACGGAGACGGGGCGGCTTCGCAGGGCCAGATTTACGAAGCCTGGAACATGTCCAAGCTCTGGAGTCTCCCGGTAGTCTACATCTGCGAGAACAACCGATACGGCATGGGTACGGCGACCCATCGACACTCTGCAAACACCAAGTTTTATACGCGCGGAGATCTCATCCCAGGAATCAAGGTAACTCTCCCGCTCCGTTCTTTCTCGCTTAACGGCCATCGATTAGCCCACGACAACAAACACCATTTCCCTCAAGATTTTCACCTTACCTTTTCACTACTTTTCCCACCTGCTCGATCCAATCGATGAGAAATCGGCCTCGTTTGTCAGGTGAACGGAATGATGCTGATCGAGGTGCGGGAAGCGGTCAAATTTGCCAGAGATCATGCCCTGAGAAACGGTCCGATCATCATGGAGGTGGAGACTTATCGATACTTTGGGCACAGCATGAGCGATCCCGGTACTGGATATCGCTCCAGAGAGGAGGTCACGGCCATGAAAACCGAGCAAGATCCGATCACGCTGCTCGAGAAACTCGTCATGAATGCCGGTCTCATGAGCGAAAAGCAGATTCAGGTAAGCTTCATTCAGACTTCTCCTTCGCGTTCAAGAGAGATTCGTCGCTAACGCGGAGATCGGCCGCGATCGGCCCAACGAAACGCAGGAAATTAGGAAGCAAATGTACGACCAAGTGGACGCGGAGCTCGAGCAGGCCAAGGCAGATCCCTGGCCAGAAATGACGGAAATATCGACCGACGTTTACGCAAAGCCGCTGGAGAAGGTGCGCGGCAAGGTGCCCTGGCAGATGCATTGACGCGTCTTTACCTCTATTGTCCTCGACCAACCCCGTTCCTTACGCTTCTTCTCAGCAAATAAACTTTTACCTTTCCACGCTCCGATTTCACAATGCTTCCGCTTTCGTTGTTTCTCATTTCACCACGATTATTGCGTCCTTTGGTTTCCTCACAATCAGTCCCGACATATAGATAGAAATAGAGATAGAGATAGAGATAGAGATAGAGAGAAGGATTACAACTTGGCGGAGGAAGAGGACAGTCATTCGCTTCCTCGAAAGGCCCACTTGGCGAGAGGGTGAATGAGAGCAAAAATTATTTATACGTTACCCTCTCGGTGTCGACGAAAGGTCGACGGATAAGAATCGTAGAGGGGAGACCTTTGCGGGAGTCGGGTTAAAGAGCGCCCACGTGCCGCTTCGTTGGATGAATTTAAAGGAGAGACAGAAAGGGAAGAGCCCGACGATAGCCGAGCGAAGGAAATAGTCGCGCGCTCGATTACGCGACGCGTCTCGCGCCGACCGCCGACCATCAATCGCCAACCGATCGTTTTCGCGAATTCTCTCCCAGACGATATCTAGAACGATCTCGTCGCTTCGTCACAACCGTCGACGACTTCCGACTGTCAATTTCGAGCTTTGCACCGTTCTCCCGATTCCCAAGGGAAGAAGCAAGGAGAAGGAGAAGGAGGAGAAGAAGAGGGACGCGTCAGGGAGTCGGCTTCGGGCGACAACGCGCTCCAAAGACTCCGAGAGGCGGGCGCGGTCGCGGGCGGAGAGAGGAAACGTTCGTACGGGAGAGTGTAAGCGTCGAAACGCGCCAACGTGAATCGTAAGCCGCTAATGACGCTCGACGTCTTCCAGTGACGAGCCACAAAGCGGACGTAAGGCTCGAGCCGCGAGATCTCGGCGTGCGTCATCGACCAAAGTGCTCCGCGAACGATCCCTTCATCGATCCTGCAAAAGCGAATCTGCCGATTTTCGCCCATCGATCGAAGATCGGAGGTAGGAAACCTCATCCCTTCGACCCACTTGCCCGATACAACCCGATTCGTCTTCACCCGCGCTCACGAATCTACCATCGAAAATTCTACTTTTGCGCGTCTCATTTGACCGGAGATAGCGGCTTATCTGCCGCTCCCGGCGTATCCGCGCGTCCTGTCCTACCGGAAGCATCCGCGATGTCAACGACGGAAATGAGCAACGAGAACAATTGCGCTCGTATAACGTTCGACGGAGCATTCGGTACGCGGTCGGAATAAACGCTCGGGAAAAGACTCGGGAAAAGACTCGGGAAAAGACTCGGGACTCTCCGAGATCCAGGCTGATCCAAAGAACACCGAGGGAAGTCGCCAGCATGAGCCCCGACGCGGACCTCACCGGCGTACTTCGCGGTAAGTCCTCTCTTTTCTCTTACGGCCACCCAGTCGTTCGCGGCTCGACTCGACTCGACGCGACTCGACTCGACTCGGGAGGAACGTCAAGACTACGATTGCTCGTAGAAACGATTCAGTTCCTGGAATGCCTACGGGAGGTAAAGCTTCCGGTGAGCTTGGAGAGCATTCGCGAAAACTTGCTGATACGATCCAAGGATACACTCGCGAGCTTCGCGGTCGAGAGGATCGCCGGACAGAGCTCTCCAGAGGCCTACTTGAACATGCACGTCGGAACGAAGGGCCTCCTGTCGGCGAACGGAGGGGACACCGAGCTCCAGGAGTACGTTGGCGTCGAGGAACCGACTCGCAAGCACCAAGATTACTACGAGACCTTCCAGGAAACGACCGGCGACCCCGTCGAATCTACTCGCTCGACCGACGATTCCTCCGCGCCGTCGTCGATCGCAAACGATCAACGATACGATCAAGGAGCCGAGGGCACGCTGCTTCGAGTTTACGCGAATCTCTCCGCCGCGCAGACTAGAGACAAGTGTCTCAAGTGTGGACCGCTCCTCAGGAAGGAGGGGAAGAAGCTTTTCGTTTTCGAGCAATATCGCGCCTGTTGGATCGGTATGCCCGACAGATTTTTATCTTTTTCCTCCACCGTCTTTCCTTCTTTCTCTCTCCTACTCTTCTATTTTCTCGCCATTCGCCGCGATCCGCTTCCGGTCAGAGAAAACGGCCCGGTGCTGTCGATTACCGGCTACCGACTACCGACTACCAACTACCATCACACGTACATACCGAGTTGCACGAAATTAAAGACGCCTCAATCTACCTAACGTATCGTCAGCGGAGTTAATTGGAGTCAATTTCAAAGCTCGTTCTCGCGCATTCCTCGAGTCCTCGCTCTCCGCTCTGCGCTCGACCGCGCAGGCCAACTATCTCGACCAAAGGGGATCTTGCGTTCGGCCATCTCGAGAATATTTTCCTTCAAATTGAACGGCGATGCCTGGGCGATCGATTCACAGGTTTGGTGGGCTCGTATCTGCTGATCTACGGAAACGACCGAGAGAGCCGTCCGTGCGCGATGCAGTCGATTCACGGATTCATGGCAAGACCCGCGCCCAATGTCGTCCCCCGGGATCAACGCAGAGCAGAGTCCGCGTTTGAGATTTTTCGACCCGGTAGCAGAACCTTGCAGGTAGGTAGGTCGAACCGTGCGCGACCACCTTGCTCTCGCAATCCGCAACCTCTCTGGAGAAACTTGGGCAAAATTAATTTTACCCCTCTACCTTTCAGTTCGTCGCAAGGACCCCGAAGGACATGGAACAGTGGGTGGCAAAGATACGCGAGATCGGCTGCGCCGGGAAAGATCTCGCTTCCCCTCGGCTCGACGAACGCGTCCCGATCTCCTCGGTACCGACGAGCGCCGCCGGCGGACTCCTCGAGCTCTCGGCTTCCAAGTCGGAAGGGCGGGACGAGCCTCGAAGGCGGCCAAACGATCGACGGGACGACACGGAATTACCAGCTCCCGAGATAAACGGCCAACAAGCACCGGGAGGACCTCCCGCCATCCTGGAAAATTCCTCCTCGCGGGACCTCCCTCCGTTGCCCGCCCGAATTCCTCGAAGATTGCCTTCGTTGCCTTCGACCAAGCCGACGGCCACCTATCGTTTACAGCCGGAGGACGAGGAGGATGATATTTATCACAAGATCGACGATTTCCGGGGGTCCGGGCGCTATCAGAATATTACAACGACGGCCGCCGGCAAGGCGAACGAGATCGGTCTTGCCGAATTGCCAACCTACGACGACGTTCGCGCGTCCACCACCGCCAAAGAAACGAGGGGCAGCCGACCCGAGAATCCGTCGACACCGACGCACCGACCGAACAAACCGGACGAGAAAACACCCGACGAATCCTCGAAAAACGAGACTTACGACGACGTAGCGAACGCAATCAACAGAAACGGCAAGACGATATTGGCCGATCATCGGCGCACCATCGTCGTCTCTTACGACGACGTCGAGGTAAAGCTTCTCCTTCTTACGAGTATCTCGGTATCATCCCGGAGGAGGAGGAGGAGGAGACGAGCCTCCGATGATGGTCTCTCTCTCTCTCTCTCTCTTTCCCTCCCTCTCTCCCTCTACACCCTTTTTCTTACAGGATACATTTTATCTTCTTCCCTATCGGTCCGCAGCACTTGCTTCCGAAAGGAAGATCGCCAAAGGAACGCTCGACGGCCGCGACGAATACCGAGGAATCGTCGAAATCCCCTCACAAGAGGTCCTTCCTGGATCGAGTGAAAAGCCGGAAAGGATCACCGCGTAAACTTGACAAAACACCCACGGCTGTAGCGTCAACGACAACAACCTCCCCGAATAATCCAAGACTTTCCACCTACGACGACGCCTCCGATTTAACCGGCGCTCGAGGAAACGGTTCTTTCGACCAAGAGATACCGGAATACAATTTTCCTCCACCGCCCAGACAGGTTTGCGCGATATCATCGTCGACCACGACACCGAGGATCGCCACCGAGAGTCAAGAA
The DNA here is from genome assembly GCA_963989415.1 of Cerceris ruficornis. Lineage (NCBI taxonomy): Eukaryota > Metazoa > Arthropoda > Insecta > Hymenoptera > Crabronidae > Cerceris > Cerceris ruficornis. The sequence continues at coordinate 33,108,985 of OZ022518.1, forward strand.
TTGTACGACGATGTTGCCTCTTGTCGAGAAACGTACAAGGACGAACGTGTCGAGATCAAGGCGACGCAGGTGAGACTCGATTCGATTCGATAACCACGTTATCGAATGCTCCACGGTTCGGCCTTAACCCCTCATACCGAACTGGCTACAGTTACAAACAAATTTTATCGAATTTCCAGAGAACGTTAGGAATAGAAAATGTTCGCGAATTGACTTGTCTCGAGAACGAGGAAAACATCGAATCCGTAAACGCCGAGCAGCGACATCTCTCGCTTCCGCCCCAAGACCCGGAGCATTATCAGACTCCGAGGAAAGAACTGTGCGCGCGAAACCACCATCCGATCGATCAACGGGAAGAACTCTACGACGATGTCGCCATTCTTGCCGATTTTACCGCACGGCAAAAGGGTTCCCACTCGAAAAGGGACGAGGAGGCTTCCAAGTCTCAGGCCGATGCCGATAAAAAATCTTGGAATCGTTTCGTCGCCGGTAGAAAGTTGAAATCCAACGAGTCTACGGAGGGCAACGGTCGAATCTTTAATGCGGTCGATGACGCGGACGAGATCAACCAGCAGTTAGGTTCGACTCGAATGAATACCTTTCAAAAGTTGATCAGCAAAATGGAGAGTTCGCTTGGTAAAGCATCCGCGAGAACCGTACCCTCGTCCATGCTTTCGAACAAACTGACCGACACTCAATAACGATCGTCGGTAAAATTGGCATTTCTCGTAAAATTGGAACCAAAGGACAAGGTGTATTCCCTACCGAACCAAAGACACGATTCCTACTTTCCCGCGAATCTTGCGTCGCGCGCGCGAGCTTCAACTATTTATAACAATTCTTTTTATTTTGCATAATAAAAAAAACTGTCTTTCATTGCACGATACGCATAATGCGTCGTTGTTGCCTCCCGCTCCAACGACGAATTCGTTGAAAAGTCGATCAAGTTGCACGCAAAGAGAGAGTGGTTCGAGCTCCGATCGCGATTCGAGCGTCATAGGAAGGCTATGTGTTATTTAAAGTATGCCACTGCCCCCCGACGGTACTCTACACTTTGTTTGCCATTGATTCACCGCTGCATTTGCAAATAATTACTCTTCGCTCTACGAAACGTTCACGCTTCCTTTAATGTGTTTCTCGTAAGTGGCGTTCAAAACTGCGTAAATATTTTTACTCCATGCGCTTGCGACCTCCATGACGAGGTACAACGCGTCCGTGGTGTTCTTCTGGAATGCCTTCACCGGCATACCCGTGCGCGCTTCCAAGTAGTTCGTCAAAATTTCCGACTGTTGCTTCGAATACAATGGAAGAATCGCCATCGTCAGAACAAATACCAAGCAAAACAGCAGACATCGTGCAACGATCGAGGCGAACGTCCGACGCAAGCTCCGCCCTGATTTACCTAAAACACGGGACCAATAATCACGGACCATTTCAAACAATAACGAAACGTTGAAACGAATTTCGACGGTACACGTTGCGTCGAGTGCCGCATACCTTTAGATGCACGGTTCTTAATCGTATTCTTATGATTAGACGTGGATTTCGATTCTGTCGCTTCATTCCCATTGGCTTGCGATATCTTATCCGACGGCTTAGACCCGTTCTTCTCCAAGCTCTTTTTACCCTCCTTTTCGCCAGACTTCTTCTTCTTCTTTTTATTCTCTTTCTTCGACGACGCGATATCTGCATTCGTTTCTATCGATTATTATAAAAGAAAATCGAATTAACGTATACGCCGAAAGAGTTTCCCCCGACTGCCGGCAGACATAATTTATCGTATATCCATAACCGAATTACCCGTAGCTATGTTCTGCCGCCGCGTTTTCTCTTCCTCAATAGCGAGCTTGACGCGCGACAGATAAGCTACGATATTGCGAGCGCAGGCCTGACATTCGCTTAGGTTGCTGCAGGGACCAGCTACGCTCGCGACCGCCGGCGTCAAAGGATTTTCTTTTAAATCCAACCACCTTAGATTCTTCAATTCGCTCAAGCTAAGCGGCAGTCTGCTTATCTAAAAAAAAATCAATTCGGCGACTCTCTTTTATCCAGCTTTATTTTACTTCTCCTTTTACCGTCGCAGCGGGGTCGCGTGTGCGACGACACTTTGCAAAACAACTTCGCATTACCTGATTGGCGTATAGATCCAAGTGCTTCAGTTGTTTCATTTCTCCGAAATTTTCGGGGATTTCTGTCAGCATGTTTTTACTGAGATCCAGTTTAACGATCTGCTTCAGATTGATAAAAGTACTCTAAAAATAAAAAGAAACATAACGAGCAAGAGTAATGATTTGTAAATGGATAAAAGTCTCCTCTATACGCTTACCGGCAGAGAAACCAAAAGGTTATTCGACAGATCCAAATGAGTCGCCTTTCTGACGGTCGCCTGCGACATAGTAAACCTGACGTTTTATCGATGTCTATTTAGGTATAATAATCATTTCACCAGAAGGGAGATTAGACAGAGTAACAAAGTGTTAACGTACGATTTCTCGAACGGGTACATCTTCTAGGTCGCACAAACTAAGGTCCAATGTTTCATCTTTCAATCTATCCTTAACATTTTTTAACTTCATTGTTACGGTAAAAGTATGAGGTTCTTCTACTTCTCCAACAACTGTCAAACAAATCGATAAAGCGCAAAAATCCTTCCAGGCTGCTTATAATTCTTATATCATGTTCCGACAAAAGACATTACATTAAAATATTCAACGCAAATACTATTTCTGCAGAAACGAAGCTACTTTTGAAAACTAATAAACTATATCTTGATGTCAATATTTAACGAAAAAATGAAACTCCAGTCGTAAGCAATTCGAGACGCGTTTTGACAACTATAAAGGGTGCACGTGGCACGCACAGCCCCACGGCTGACACGGTCACACGAACACGAACCACACGAATCCAAGATTGGAAAATTGTCAAAAGCCTAATTCATGCCATTCGACTTCCTTTTGTTCCATCATTCTCACCTAATTATTGAAATGTCGCATTCCTCGAGTCGGGGTTTAACCTTTTCATGACCCTACCCGCGGGACGAATGTATTTCATCGAGCGCAACAGTAAATAATGTTATCTAGGAACGAGACTTTGTACGTTCAATTTCATAGAAAGAGAATTCATCATCTAATCTAAACAAGAGATACATTTCCAGGGAAATAATCTAACTGATCTAATGTCAACAATGTCAAGTAACAATCATCGAAGGGTTCAATTTCCCTTAACCTTTACGTTTAAATCAGTTTAAATCTTAGTAGGCATTGAGGTACATCGAAGCTGCGGTTCGCATCTCATCCAATCTCATCACAGACGTGCACAGGCGTCTTCACGCGATAGCGCAACAGCTTGTTCCGCTAATACCGAAAATCCCTGGAATCAACGTGTTACTTGACATTTGGAAGCCCTGAAATGGAAATATCGTGATCTACGACATTTTCAGACATCGAGCATTTCTTTCATCGTCGTTAGATTTTACCGGTTTAGATATACATTTACGGATCGACCGTAGCCATTCCAAGTTCATTAGGAAACGTCGAAGTTGGTCGTAGCTGGTCAAAGCCCATTCCAGCCTCTAATTGGCTTTCATGTTATTAGAGTAATTGCTCAATAATCTCGGGGAGGTTAACTTCCCGACTTCAAAGGAAAAATTCATCGATGAAATTATTCAGATTATGGCAACTAGAATTTTTCATGCGCTTGCAAACGAACTTTTTTCCATCGTCAATGTTCGTGTTCACGTACGACATGGCCATCGATTAAGAGGAAAGCCGCCAACAATTGCTCGAAATCTAAAACAGCGTCTCGAAGGTAACAGAGGAAAATTGTGACAATGCGCTTGTTAACCCAGTCATGGATCTTTTTAGAGCTAAACAGAAAAGATCCAGAGACGTCGTTTACGGTAAACATCGGATTACCGGTACCAAAGGTTTCTCGAAAAGATGCTACGAGCCAAATCAGATTACGAAGGTCAGACCCCGAACTGGAAAGGCAATCGAGAAACCGAACGTGTAAGTAACATCTATTACGTCGTTTGTCGGAGAAACACTTAGAAATATTCCTTGCCAGTGTTGATAGATTTGGACAAAGAAAAAGAAGCCTGGCTGAAAAGTTCAGCACCGTTACATATCCATAAAATCGCCAAACATTATGGAATCTTTCAAGATCTTTACGGCGATGCTTATTTCATGCCTGTTACACCCTTACAAATAGATTATTTGGTTCAAAATGATATCTACAACAGAGTTTACATGGGTAATGTAATAAAACCTGCCGTGGCCCAAGAATCACCAGCCGTTAATTACACTGCCGAAGATGATACATTGTGGACATTGGTTATGAGTACTCCGGATGGTAATATGCAGAATGCGAGTAATGAATATTGTCACTGGTTCATGTGAGTTCTACTTCATCTTTTTAAAGCGGCGAATAAAGCCCACAATCGTAACAGGTGCATGCTTCGATCGAGCTTGTATAATTTCGTTATACTTTTCATCGATTTTCTTGCAACTCCTACAGTGGAAATATTCCTGGTAACAGAGCTATGGACGGTGAGGAGTTAATAGATTACATGCGACCGATACCACCGCAAGGAACCGGATATTTTCGCTATGTGTTTGTATTGTACAAGCAAACCAAACGTTTGGACTACGCAGAGTACAAGAAGGATCGACCATGGTAAAATTAGAGAATCCTCAAATCTAACACCACTTGTATGTTACGACTCTAATTCGTTCTGTTTGTACGTTATAATGCAATTGCACGATAGCCTAGAACTGATAAATCGCGACTGGAATACATTGGAATTTTATCGAAAGTATCAGGAATACCTTACTCCAGCTGGATTAGCATTCTTTCAAGCGGACTGGGATCCATCGGTGAAGGAATTTTATCACTCGAAATTAGGTATTCATGAGGAATGACAAATAGTATCTAATTTCACAAGCGGCAAAGCGTTGTGTTCAATTTGATTTATGTTGCAGATACGAAGGAACCGATATTTGAATACGATTTTCCAAAACCATATATCAAGCCGCAAAAATGGTTTCCACTCAGAGAGCCCTTCAATTTGTACTTGGATAAATATAGAGATCCGTTTGAGATTAGAAAAGAATTTCTATTAAGAAAGTTGGAAAAAGTCAATCCGTTCAGAGTACCGGAACCTGCACCGAAATATCCGAATGCGTACAGTTTGGACAAGGATATACCTTCTTGGCTCAAGTTGGAAAAGAAAAAGTCACGTCTTGGATGGGGTCGTATAAACGATATAAAATAAAGTATCTTTAAGGAGTCGTTAAACTTGGAATTTTGTAAATAAATAACATAGATCGTTCAGATAGAAAGTTTTCCGCTCTACGTATATTTCGTTATCTGTGATATCTCTGAATGAAAATATCAAATATCTCTGATTTCTCTGAGTGCGAAAATAGTGACGGTGCTGTCATCGTCGTCGTCGTCCTCTTCGTCTTCGTCTTCGTCGTCATCGTCATTATATCTTCATACGAGTTTCTATAATTTGTTTGCTACGCAATTTAATTTCCATACGCGTTGGCACCGATGAGTCTGTTGCTTCATGTTCCACAAAGAATCCTGAAAACATATTGAAAGTACAGATATTAGAATTCAAAGATTTATCAAATCAGCTTTAGAAATGCCTGCCGGACATTGATAATGGGGGTTACTTCTTCTTAGAGCAAAGAGACTAAAGTGTATTGCAACAAAACTCCACTCACCTATTTGCTCCAATTCGGGTTGGTCGAATTTTAGCTTGGAATAATAATCCGACATGTAAGTTCGATACAAATCTTTTGCCCTTTCGTCTCGATCTACGTCCAGTTCGAAGTTGCTCATTCCAAAAAGTGCTCCTACTTTTCGAGCAACTGATGCTAGTAGCGCTAAACCTGACGGTATGCCGAGAATCGTAAGAATTATCAAGGAAAAATATGTTTCCTGGGAGAAATATAGAGCCTTATAGCGGGGCCCACAGGACGCTCCGGTAAGCTTCCGCGATAGATACTGGTTATTACTGTTACCGACCTTCCACTTCGACTTTCTCCATAGAAGGAAGATCCGCTTTTACAATTCGCTCTTCCGAATCCTCGATGTCGTCCTTATCTTCGATCTCTTTGACGGTCGATCTCTTTTCGGTATCTTTCGTTATACGCTTAGTCCCTTTGCCCCCCTTTTTCACGCAAACCAGCAAAGCGACCATGCCTTGCAACGCTGCTCTCACTTCCATCAGTAATTCACCTCGTTTTTTTCTCGAATTCCGACAACCGAGGGTGCGCTTCTTTTCAATTGCGATCTGTTCCCGTAACGCAGATTCGTCCGCATTGTATCTGGGATAAAAGTTTTTTACGTCCCGATTCCTTTGAATCCGCTTATCGGAGAAAGAGTGCTTCCGAAAATGCTTGTTAAACCAAACTGGGCATATGAAAATCCGACGATCGTCCGAGAAAGTGGAAAAGCGGCTTACTGTTCCATGGCAGCCGTGACCGTATGTTTGGTATTTGATAGAATCAGCAAAGCTTCACTTTTCTCATTCAACAATGCGTCTCGATCCTTTACATTGCGATGGAACTGGTCGAGTAGCCGATTTCTTTGCTTCGTCTGTTCTTCCAGCCTGATCGGAATATAGAGTAGACGCAGTTTGCAGGTTTGTCCATAAAATCTTTCAAGATATTGGTTCTCAGTTTCGAGGAAATTATCATATTCGGTACCTCGAAAATAATTGCCCGTAAGAGCGTACGAGCAACGATTCTTTTATAGTATCGAACGTCTTCTCCAACGATCTTATACGTTTCTCTAAGGCGACAGCCGTGTCCACCGACGAGCGCAGCTTGTCCAACGTAAAATCAGCATCGCTCTCGAAAGATATTACTCGTTGAATTATGAAAGTTTTTTCTCACAACCTTCCGAGTTCCCGATAGTCTTTTGTACGGCACTCTTACCTCGCTACGTACGAGGGACTGCGCGTACATCCACAGGTCTTCGACTTGCTGGCGTACCGATATTACCGCATGTTCTCTCTCCTTCATATTGTTCCAAGTAGCTCGTGTCAATTGGGCATATCGTTTCTCGGCATCGTCCGACTGTTCGGCAGCCAATTGGCCCATTACCGTTGCTCTCAGCATTACTTTACACTGAGACTTGCGGTCTTCCTTGAGCGCAGTTAACAGTATTTCGTGGCATACTGCATCCTGGCAATGTATTTCATCGGAAAATACAATATACATACGTAAGACGTAGTTCGAAAGTGCAAACGATTTCGTACGTTTTGAAGGACTTGGTCGGTCCAATCGGATGCCTTACCTTTCTTAAAATATCGATCATGGAGAGATACGTAGCACGTATCGCCTTGGCAGCGTTCTGCTTTGCTATGAATTGTTGACACTGCATTATTAATCGTTGATCAGCATGGTTCGCATCATTCGGCATTTCTTCCTCTGCGCATTTGCGTGATAGCTTGGCATGCCCCAACTGTAAATATCGACGATAACGACGATAACGTCGGTAACGTGTTCATCTTATCGAGTGCGCGTCAATTTTCCTGCTCCTCTTACCTGTAGCTCGAAACAACGTTGTATTTTTTTCTTCTTTTCATACCGTAGCTTGTCCAATTGACGACGTTTCAAGTAATTGTCACGAGTCAGTTGGCAGCACAGTTCCTATCGATCGAAGCGTAATATTTTCGTAAGAAAGAGAGAAGAGTGAAAGCTTGAAAGTTGAAGCGATCAAAAAGCGAATTTACCTCTGCTCCTCGTCGACGATAGTCGAGCGGGAGATGTTTGGGTGATCGGTGAAATGCACTGACACGGCTTCTCGCGACTCCGTCCTTGATCTCTTTCATGGCGTCGCGGTATCTCTTGACGTCCCCATGGAGGGATTTCAATTGATAGGATATCCTTCTTCTTAATTTTACAACATTTTGTGATTTGAATTTTTTCTCGCGGGCTGTAAAATGTTATATAATTTGCAACTATTAATAATGAAGTACGTCAAGTACAATAAGAAACGAAGACAAGAAAGTTGAGTGTTGTTAATGGAGGCTACAAAGGTGAAGGAAATGTTATTTGGGAGACGTCGCTGAAAAATGTTTGGTTTGAGCGAAAACGAAGGAGAGAGCGAGAGAGAGAGATAGAGAGAGAGAGAGAGAGAGAGAGAGGCCTCTTAGTCCGTTGGATCCAACAAAGAACTGTTGAAAAATAAAGAAAGGAAAGGAAAGAGAAGAGAGAAAAAAAGAGATTTCACAAAGTTTTAGGAAATTTCAGTTTGGAGCGATAAGCGTCGTTCTGTTTTAAGGAGTCGGGAAATTTCTAACCGTATAATCGAAGGATTCCTCGATATTGATCGAGCTTATCCTTCGTTGTCCAGCTCTCGTCTCTTATCTTGCAAATTGTGTTTTCCCCACCACGAGTAGCCATGTCCGGTTAAAGCGAAAAAGATATCACGGAAAAGTAAATCGTCCTAAAAACTAGGCGTAAAGTTGTTTAAAGATGTCCGCCGAGACAGAAGAAGTGAAAAAATGAGTAGCTTCTCGATTCTCTACTGTTCTCGATATCGAGCGTTCGAGTAACCGGAGTAATCGGAGTAACCCCGGTGTTGGTCTAACCAGGTAGTCTTTTCTCTAGATAGTCATTTTCGTAGAGAATAATGCTATTTTATTAAATATACAAAGTTACAATCGGGCGTACAATGGAGATAAACTAGGCAAGATTCTAGGCGCCTCGAACGACTATACCTAGGGGATACTGTTATGGTTCGTTTGACATTCGGGTTTTCGCTTATCCATCGCGAAGCGGGATCCCGATGTCCGCCAATATCTTCTTCTCCTTTCCTCCGTCCTTGGCCAGGATCATCGCTGCTACGCTTCGCAAGTTCTCGTCGTTTGGCTCTTTTGTCGGACAGTTATTCGACTTTCGAGGGAATAGAACGCTCCCTTACATCGATATACGAGAATCTGTCGCGTATATCGGACAACTATGGACAGCTTCGAAGCTGATTCCAGCCACGATTTCCTCGTGGCCAGCACCTTCGAACCTCGGCTTTTTTTCTTTCTTGTCGTGAATTCCGCACAGGTTATTGCGTTCGGGGACAAGAGAGAATCGGCCCATCGATATTTCGGAGTTTCTTCTTTTCCTCTTACGTTTCCCTTCTTCCTCCTTTCGTTCGTTCAAAATTCATCCAAGTAGGGCGTGGGCATCGTTGTACGAAATAGTTTTACCATAGGTGAATTCTCGTCGGGCGATCGAACGGCACGATAATAATTGTGAGCGTGCTCCTGTGGCATTTGAGGCACGGTGGCCGCGGATCGTCTCTCGGCCGACGACACCGCACAGATCGAAGCATCATTCCATCGCGAACGGCGGCACGGCTTTTTAAACGTCTTTGTACGACCTACAAGGAGGGGGCGGAGCACTCCATATTCCGTTCTCTCGGCAAGTGGGCTTCCGCACGGGTTCCAGCGGAGTCACGTACCCCGGCGAACAGGTTACCTTTTTTTTGGGCAACAACGAAAATCTCAAATTATATTATGCGTAATGGTATCGGCCATCGAAACGTTACGTTTGCGAGAATTCCTGGGAGGCCGAAGCGGGAGTGTAAGTCGAATAGAAATAAGAATAATGGGAAACGGCACCTGTATGTTGTCGCCTGGCTTGTACCAAAATTTCAGAGGAGCAATTCGTCCATGAGGAGGATCGCCCGGATAGGGGCATCTTACTTTGCCTGAAAAAGGATTAAGGGAGAATTCGAGATTTGTCATTTTCGACGGGACCCGTTTGCGATGGTACTTACAGACTGGCGATTGATGAGACCACGTTCCATTTTCGGTGCATATAACGGAAGCTTCTCCCAGAAGCTGATGACCCGGCAGACAGGCGAACCTGACAAGCGCACCAACTTTGTACGCTCGGTTTCGTTGCTGTTTCCTATTTGGTGCGTGTCGACGGGTCTGCTCGACGATGCGTCCGCTTCTTGGAACGGTCGGAGACGGACAAGTGATTTCTGCGAGTAGAAAGAGCAGAATATCGATCGTATGTATGTACCTCGCTCCCCTGTTCAACTACGCGTTTGCTAGTCTCGCAAATCTTGCTGATATTGCCATTCTATCCGGTCGAGCAATCGTTCAACGATGATCGCCTTACCCGAGCAAGTCGGTACGGCTCCGCTCCAATTGCCGTCTCCGGTGCACTCTATGCTCTGCGATCCCATCAGCTTGTGACCCCACATGCACGCGAACACGGCTTTACCGGCGAAAGTGTTGTTGTACTCGAGAAGTTGCAGCCACGCGTCGTCCGATCCGTTTATCACTGGACATTTGATGCTCTCGCAATGCGGCATCTCGGCCGACCATTTACCTAAAACAACCAACCATGTCCTGGCTTCGCCTTTGCACACGTACATCTCTCCCGTTTCGAGAAATGCAACGCTCAAGAGGCCAATCACGATCGTCCTTACCGTTGTATTGGCACATTATGCCGGAAGCACCATTCAGTCTGTATCCGCTGGGACACTCGAATATCGCTCCGTGACCCATCCGTGCACCTTCGATCTTTCCGATCAACGGTGGTTCCGGTGGACTCAGAACGGGACACTGAACATCTGAAACGTGGAATCTTCAACATTTGGCTAGCTTCTACGACGCTTTCTTCTCGTTCTTCTTCTACTCGCGGGGCGTACCGTCTCGCGCCCTATTCCGCTTCGGCCGACCGACCGAACGGAAAACCGGCCAAACGAAGCGTACATACTCCGCTGTTCGCATAGTTTTCTTTTCGCCAAGTGAAAAAGTTGACCGTTGGAAACTTACCTACTACGCGAACGCGTATCGCATTGGCTAGTCCGCGAGGCGTAGAGCACGTATAGACTCCAGAATCTTGAGCTTTCGCGTAATATATCGACAGGCGATATTTCCAGTCTCTCTCGCGTGCAGCGATCGCCCATCCTGTGGCATACGTAAATCGCTGATAGTGAGTAACCTGTCATCCACCCTCAACGCTCCCCGGGCCCGCCGTCCTACCGCTCCGATCGCTCCGAAGAGACGCGAACGCGCGTCAAGCGTCAACGACGTTCCTCTCTATCGAAGTTGCCGCTCCGGCAACTCCCTCCTACTTATTGCGTATTACGACATCCAGTCAGGTTACCAACGACCGGAGCCTTACCTGTCAGGTACTGCCGGAAGCTCGAGGTCCAAGTCCATTCCGGATTGCCGAGCCTCCTCGCGAAAAGGCACTCCAGGTGAAGAATGCTCCCTGGAAAGACTGCGAGAGCACCCGACGGTTCGACGGTGGCCGAACCGGCCGGTAGTCCAAATACGATCGTCGGCGGTACGTCCTCTGTTTCTCCTCGAACAATCACCGGAGGAGATTGGCTAAAGGCAACCGGTACTCGAGCACGGAGGAAGCAAGTCCGACGCCTGTGTCTCTCTTCGCTTCCTCGGAATTTATCTATGTCAAAACCGGAGACAACTCACCGGTGTAATTCGAGATCGCCGTCGTCGGCACGCAGGACGGTACCTTGCCGTTCCAGCTGCCGTTTCGGCAATCCAGCGAGGAATCCCCCACCAGCTTGTATCTTCCGAGTTCTCTACATCTCACGGTGACGCGTTCCCTGTTCGGTACCGTGATTTTGTCTACCTGAGAACAACCACGGATTATTACCATTTTCGTTCGTTCATACGCCCCTTTCTCCTCCTCCTCCTCCTCCTCCTCCTCCTCCTCCTCCTCCTCCTCATTCACCTCCTCTTCCTTTTCCTCTCAAATTCGAACCGTGATTCGGATCGTGATGTCGTTTGTGCCTTCGAGGCGCTTCGCAACTAGGAGGGCCGATGCGATAACGCGCACTCGCACTACATTGCCCTTTCTCTTCTCTTTTACAAGATTCGAAAGAATTCCTCCCAATCGCACAATATATATATATATACGTCATAATGATACTTACGGAAATGGTGATGTTTCGATACGTCACGATCACAAGCGGATGAAGACCTTCGAGTTTACATCCGTGCTGTAGGCCATTGGTATCTGCAAGTGAAATATGAAATCAACGCTCATCCGCGACTCGCCGCTAATTCCCATCTTTCGGCTATTCCTATAGACTTCGTCCACGCGGAAAGTTCGAAGGAACTTGTATAGAAATTTGCGAAAAGTGAAAAGTACAGCATCCATGGAACCGTCGTCATCGTCGACGATCCCGATGAAATCGCAATGTTTACGGGCCGATGAAATGGGTGCCATAGAAGATGGAATCTACGATGAACGCGCGCGGCCTGTGCACCTTGCGTTATTACATTCGCAATAGCCCCTTCCGATCTGCATCGCCACTCGAGGCGAGCAATTCTTAAGGAAATATTTACAAATACTCGTTCTCCCCGCGAAATTCGCTCGAGTTTCATCGAAAGTGCGCACAGCCACGCGCGATTTGCAATTTCGCACGAATCTGCGAGCGCATGCGCGCAGAACATGCCGAACGGACAGGCGCGGTGCTATTGTCGCGGTTTCTCGCAGAATTCCTGCCGAGTTTTCTTCGAGGTGATCTTTGGAAGCCGGATTACGCGTCGATATGCCGACGGTATTTGTATTTAAGACCGCGCATGCCCGTCATGACTCCGCCGAACGGTCAATAATATACGGCCGTTTGTAAAATAATCAGACGCGCACTATTGATCCGTTTTCAGTTTTCGCAAAATCTTGTTATCCCCTACCGCAAAATCGCATTTGCCCTCGTCGTTTAAAAGTCCTCGTATAAACGTCAACTACATATATATCACTATATCGTTCACCGGACGACTACCCTTTCTGCGTTTCGCGATCGCCTAGCATATTTCGGAAACAAGGAGAAGCAAAGAAAATACGCCGAGGAGGTATCGCGCGCGCACGCGCACGCGCACACACATACAGACACACAAAAACAGAGAATATGTCTGCAAACGCATCCTGCAGACTCTGCGACATCGGCAAAACGAATGAAATTAGATTGGCGCTGCGGAAGAAGCACCATGGAAACACTTGTGTCTTGCAATGTCTATGCGCGGTCCTTCCTAACTAATAACGGGCGTAACGGAACGTAGGAGGGAAAGAATGACCGGTCATCGTGAATTTCATCTATCGCTAAAAGGACTCGCTGCCTCGACATTTCTCGGACAACATCGTTGTTTTCTGAACTCGTTATCCTCTCAGGCTTTGCGCGATTATCGTCATCATATCGTACCACACGTATCGTATCGACGCACCTGCTTTTTTCGCGTTGCAAAATCCACCAACGGTCAGACCGAAAAGCAGGAAAAAGCTGCTCGCACGGTAGCATGTCTTCTTCCCTGTTGTTCGGTGCACGCTCTCTAGCGATGTTCCGTTCTTTTCCGTCTGGTTCGACATGTTTATTTATTTTTTCTTTTACGTGTCAAGGCAAGACCGGGGCCGAGTCTTCGAATTTTCTTTCGCGTCCGAATTCACTCCTTCGGGACGATGAATTCCGTTGCGACGTAAACTGGACGGTATGCCGTGCGTGGTGAAGTTTTTCACTCGACCGTTATCCATATCAGAATCACATAAACACCATTCCCATCGAAAAAGACGGAATTTTGTGGGAGGACCACTGTGAAACAGCTCGATCGGCTCGCTCAGTTCGCTCAGTTCGATCGAGTCATCGGCCAAACCACCAAACACAGAACAGACCTACCTACGCTATCGCGAGCGATCGTCGGACGACCCAACGACCCGACGAACCCAACGGTATCACTAACTTCATTGCTAACTTTCCTAAACACTCTATACCACCACCAGCGGGACTATAACCAGATGTACAAACTACAGCACCGTCCCTCTTCCAAAAGCGCAGGCGTCTACCGTGCTACGTTATTTCTTCGCAAATGAATCTCGCTAATTTTAAAGACTACCGGCTTTTTCCATCGTTTTCCATCTTTCTTTTCGACTCCTTCTTCTATGAATTTTCATCAACAGCTCGTCAGCGTTTCTAGGGTGAATCTAAAGCTTGTCTTCACAAAAAGTGCACTTACGCCCGAAATTCGCGAAAGCGAACGATCGGTGGCTGTTATTTCTGACAAACTGGAATAACAGCTTGGGTTCCGGTCGATCGTGCAGGATCCTGAAACACCATTCTGAGCTTTGAGCTGAATAAAGCAGGAATTCGGTGATCAAACAGGTCCCGGTGAGATAAGCAGGTTACCAAGGAAGGTAACGTAGGGACCTGGTCGGTCATGTAGAATACCGTTCGGCAAGAAGGTTCCTGAGGTCGGTGAAGCAGATCAGTCATGCATCTCATGCACGTTAAAGCAGTTCGAAAGCAAGAAAAAAAGCGGTACCACAGATTGAATATAAGACTTATAGATGGGGAAGTCTCGAAACAAAATATGCTTTATAAAACAAACATAGATCGGGAAGTCTAGTAAGAAAATTGGTACCATTGAATATAAAACATATAGATGGGAAAGTCTAGGAACAAAATTGCCGTCATTGAATATAAAACATATAGATGGGGAAGTCTAGTAAGAAAATTGGTACCACTGAATATAAAAGTATAGATAGGTAAGTCTGTTAAAAAATTCGGACCATAATTGAATACAAAATATGTAGATCGGTAAGTCTGCTAAGAAATTTGTACTATAAATCGAATGTAGGGTTTAGAGATGGGCAGATCTGCTAAGAAACTCGTACTACAGATTGAATGCATAACAGAGAGATGGGTAAATCTGTAGAGAAATTGGTAGTATAAATTAAACGCGTAATGGAGAGATGGGTAAATCTTTGGAGAAATTTGTAGCAAAGATTAAACGCGTAATGCGGTGACGGGTAATTCTGCGAGAAATTTGAAGTATAGATTAAACGCGTAATGCGGAGATGCGTAAATGTGCTAAGAAGTTGAAATTGAAGAGCATGTATTTAATTTCGGCGGAAGAGGCTTCGTTTCGGATCGGTTTCGGTTTCGGTTTCGGTTAAATTTGCTTTCTTCTTGGCTCGGTTATAAGTAGTCTCGATATCTTTTGGGTGGGATGGTTGCCTTATTTAAAACTGGCCAGGAGTGGCTTTATGAAGGTTGAGGTTGAGTTTGAGATTGGTTTGATTTGTAAGAAAATGAAATACTACATGAGTTTAGGGCCTTTTAATCGGATACGGTGAGGATGCAGCTAGACCGTCGACTTTGACGGTGAGCAGGGGGTGAAACTCTTATGCACAACCTTGGACAGACAGTTTTAGTTGAGGGTTCAACTCTAGATGGCGCCACGTACAAGAACTAAACACGTACAGCTTTCCAATCCATAAGAAACCTACTGAAATCTACCAGCCTCTTTTCAAATAATACGTGAGATGTCATGTGCGCGCGACTTGTTGCATCGAAGCGCATATACAAGACGTAGTATAAAAACATGTGTATGCCAAATGTTGCTAAGAAGAGAAAAGATAAAATTAAAAATTCAGCGAACTTCACAATAATGAAGCGAAGTTCAGTATACCTCTGTAAATACTATTATCTTTAAATCAGTAAGCAATAATACTATATATACGATATATATAGCAGAATGTGCTATATATATAACTATTAGTTGCGGGTTCCAGGATAGATGGCAGCACATTGGCGGTCTGAATTTTTAACATAGGAGTTTCCACCCCCTGAATAATACGCGTAAGGGGTTAGGATGCGGCGAGTGATGGAAAATACAGAGAGAATATAGAATAAAAGTTTTTTATTATTACTTATCCTTTACAGATTTATAGTTTTGGGAGAAGATGGTTATTTTGCAAATTGAAGGTTATAATAGACTATTGAAGATTATTTAACTTTTAGAAGTATGGATGGTACGGTTGCATTCAAATTTGTGAAAGATACCTGCAAAATATAAGGAGGTTATGGGAAAGGGTGAAAGCATAGGTGAGATTTTGAAAGAAACACTGGTGGCAGGTAGAGGTGGATTTTGTAGAGACGCGGGGTGCAGAAAGTAAGGATACATGAGAAAATATGTATGGGAAAGGTACCATAGCGGAGGGAAATATGTTTGTAGCGGTATCTGTCATTATGAGAAGCGGAAGAAGGGAGAGATGTAAGCAGCAGAATTCATTAGTATCCAATTACACGTATTCTTTCTCCAATCTGAAAAGGGAAATAAAAATGGAATGATTTATATAATACAATATAATATAATAGAAAAGAAATGTAATTTATGGCATGGTTTTCTTACCAAGTAGAGTAGAGGTAGAAAAATGTATGTTGTTTAAAGCATCACTGGCGACGGATATATTTTTATGTTCAGAATATGGGTGATGGATGGAGGCAAAGGAAATGTGAGTGAAATATTGGCACAGTGGGATAGAGGGAAAAGAATCAAAGAGAATAGCATAGGATAGAATAGAATAATGTTAGGGAGGCGGTAAGGAAAATGGTTTGGGTTCAAAGGAGGCAAGTTTAAGCAGCGAAGCAGTATGAGATTAGGAGGTTATTCTTTTACTTAATGTACGAGTGGGATATGTATAAATTTCATTTCATTTAACTTAATAAGATTGAAATAGAAGTTGTAAGAGAGATATAGATGTGCAACTGTGTGTGGAGAAAGGTAAATTATATAGAATTTGTAGAATTATTTAATTTAATTTTATTTGAATTTAATTTAAGGTAACGTAGTTAAATGAGTGTAAGTGAAAGTGAAATTAAGTGATATTAAATGAGTGGTAGAATTATCAGAATTTCACCATGAACTTGAACTTGAATTTGAATTTGAATTTGAACTTAAGATATGTAAATGTGATGAAAGTGGATTGAAATAAAATGGTATTTTATATGAACAGAAAGTAATGCGACGCAATGGAACGAAGGGAACTTAAATGAAATAAAATGTAATGAAAAGGAAGGGAAGGAAATGTAAAGAAGGGGAATGACTAAATAAATAAGTTGAAGAATTATGCAAGGTACATTTATTTGAGAATTGGTTACCTCATTTCGTTTCATTTCATTTGAAGTGGGTTAGGGGGTTTTAGGTTATAACAGTACTGCAATGACATTATATTTATTATATTTATTAATCGTTGGAGTGTGAAAAGTGTAGCGAGTTGAGAAAGCATAAGGAATGAAAGATGGACATAATAATAATAATAATAATTGTGTGAGGTATAGGTTTGAGAAGTGGATATTGACTCTTGTGAGTGTTGCGTCGAGGGGGTTTTAGGTGAAGATGGTAACGCATTGAGATTTTATTTATTCATTCATTCCTTTACCTTATTTATAGCTAGCGGAGGAAGGGAAACGAATGAAAATTGGAATAATTAATAACTATGCGAGGGATAGATTTGAGAAGCGGTTATTCAACTTGACGCATGTTGCGCCAGAGTGTTTTAGGTGAAGATGTTAATGCGATGAGATTTTATTTATTTATTCACTTCTTTTTCTTATTTCAAGCGAGCGGAGGATGGGAAATGGAAATTATGATAATAATTAGGCGAGGAATAGATTTGAGAAGCGGATACTTGATCTCATGCGTGTCGCTTTCCTTTGCGGGGCTTTAGGTTAAGACGTCAGTGCAATGCAATGATAAATTTATTAATTATTAACTTTATTAGTTTGAGTATGGAAAATTGTAGCGATTTGAGAAAGTGGAATGAATGAATTAATTAAAAATAAGAATAATTAATAAATAAGCGAGGTGTACATTTGAGAAGTGGTTATCGAATCTCATGTGTTTTTTGAGGGGCTTTAGGTTAAGACGATACTGCAACGATACGAAATATTTATAATTTTTATTATTTATAAGTTGGAGCGCCGAATTGTAGCGCGTTGAGGAAGGGAAGGGAAGGAATGAGAAATGGATCAATTAATAACTATGCGAGGTGTCGATGAGAGAAGCGGCTATTTATTTATGGAATTTCATGCGTGTTGCGTCGAGGGGTTATTGGTTAAGATGGGAATGCAAGGAGATTTTATTTATTTATTAGCTAAGAGAGTGGAAATGGTTGCGAGTTTTGAGGAAGGGAAGGAATGAAAATTGAAAGAATTAATAATAATTACGTGAGATGTAGGATTCGAGAGGTGGTTATCCAACTTGATGCGCGTTGCGTCGAGGGGTTTTTTTTTTTTTTTTTTTTTTTTTTTTTTTTTTTTTTTTTTTTTTTTTTTTTTTTTTTTTTTTTTAGGTTAAGAGGTTAAGGCAATGATACTTTACTTGTTTATTAATGAAGGGAGTGAAATCGCATGTTGCTTTTGATCATGGAGGGAGGTTGGTGCATCTGGGAGTATATGTAACGGGGCGATGCGTTTATAAGGGGATACACCTGGAAGGGGGCTCTTGCTCACGAGCTCGTCGGTCTAAGTGCGAGGCGGTACAAGTGCGAGGCGGTACAAGTGCGAGGCGGTACAAGTGCGAGGCGGTACAAGTGCGAGGCGGTACAAGTGCGAGGCGGTACAAGTGCGAGGCGGTACAAGTGCGAGGCGGTACAAGTGCGAGGCGGTCAGAGTGCTTCGGTTAGGTCAGAGTGCTTCGGTTAGGTCAGAGTGCTTCGGTTAGGTCAGAGTGCTTCGGTTAGGTCAGAGTGCTTCGGTTAGGTCAGAGTGCTTCGGTTAGGTCAGAGTGCTTCGGTTAGGTCAGAGTGCTTCGGTTAGGTCAGAGTGCTTCGGTTAGGTCAGAGTGCTTCGGTTAGGTCAGAGTGCTTCGGTTAGGTCTGGGTTAGGTCTGGGTTAGGTCTGGGTTACCCCGTTCCTATTAAAAGCTACAGAAAAATTAATAGATAGACACCTTAAAGAAGTTACTCTAGTAAAAACTCCACTCAACTCTAAACAACACGCATTCAGAACAGGAAGATCGGTAGAAACGGCCCTACATGACCTCATAGGTAAAGTGGAAGAAACATTCGACCGTAGGAAAATTGCAATAGGAGGCTTTGCAGATATCGAGGGAGCATTCAACATGACGTCTACAGAACTTATTAAACAGGCTCTAATAGATTTCAAAGTGGAAGATGTAGTAAGAATCTGGATAATGAAAATGCTGACCAGCAGAAGACTACAGAGCGAAGTGAATGGAGCTCAAGTAACGGCCACAGTTAATAGAGGATGCCCGCAAGGAGGTATACTGTCGCCCCTCCTATGGTGCCTGGCGGTCGACAGCCTCCTAGGGGCACTGCAAGAAGAGAACATTATCGCGGCAGCTTACGCGGACGATGTGAATTTCCTAGTAATAGGAGACTCTATAGAAGAAATTAAAGATAAAGCAAGAACGGCATTGAGCATCATAGAAGTATGGTGCGACAGTACATCTCTCTCGGTAAACCCAGACAAAATGGAGATGATATTCTTTGCGAAGAGATATGTAAGAAACGACACTAGACCAACGATCACGGACCTATCATACATGGGGAAACCATTGAAGTTCAGCAGGAAAGTGAAATACCTTGGAATCCACATCACGGATAGATTAACATGGACAACACACGCCAACAACCAAATTACGAGAGCCAGAAGAAATCTTAATACAATGAGCAGAATCATGGGTATTAAATGGGGATCGAACCCTAGAATGAGTAAATGGATATACGAAGCCATTATAGTACCCAGGATCACATTCGGAGCAATAGTTTGGTGGAGGGCTGCTACACTAACCACCATCAAGACAAAACTAGATAGCGTGCAAGGAGAAGCGCTGAGAAGAGCGTATGGAACATTTAGAACAACTCCTACTAGAGCACTGGAAGCAATAACGGACTGCGTACCACTGGATATTAAAATAAAAGAAATAGCAATGAGAACTGCATACAGGTTACAATACTGGGGACTCTGGAAGGTAAGCCAGAAGAAAAGGAGGAAAATCCCGGACCACACGGATATCATAACTAAAGAAGCTTCAGAGGAGGTCAGAAGACTATTTCACATGCCAGCCGACAAGAAAATAATCGACTTCAACTTTGCGAATAAATACAAAACGGAAATAAACAAAAGAGAAGATTGGAAGAATGACAAAAGACCATACAAAAAGGAAGAATTGGTCTTCTTTACGGACGGATCGAAAAAAGACGAACTTACAGGAGCAGCCTGGGTCGGAACAGGTACAAACAAAGCATACGAAGTAATATTTTTAGGTAAACTGGCAACGGTATTCCAAGCAGAAGTAACGGCCATAACCAGATGCGGCAAAGCCATCATTGAAGATAGAATAAACAACAAAGCAATTACGATCTGTACGGACAGCCAGGCAGCAATTACAGCATTAGACAGAAGTACAACCACATCCAACACGGTTGCAGAAGCGAAAGAAACTCTGAACGAATTAGCCACGAGAGGGAATAACGTCAGAATTATATGGGTCCCTGGACATAAAGGAATAGAGGGCAACGAGAAAGCGGATAAACTAGCAAACCTAGGATCGAACGAGATTCCGATTGGACCAGAACCCTATGTCCCAATAGCCGAAGCAATAATGAAACAAGCCATTAAAGAATGGAGAGACAAAGAATGGAATAAGAAATGGACCGAATGTATCGGCAATATGCACACCAAGGACACAATAGGTATGACAGTGCCATACAAGCATGGCAAAAGCATAAAAAACCTCAATAGGGAACAAAGCAGAGATGTAATAAGCATTCTCACAGACCACGCAGCGCTAGGCGGCCACCTCAAAAGAATGAAAGCCACGGTAGATGACAACTGCAGACACTGTGAAAATGACACAGAAACGGGATCACATATATTATGTGACTGCCCGGCATTAATAAATAAAAGACATAGCACGTTTGGATGCGAAATCATAAATAAGGAATATATAAAAGAACTACCACCGATTAAAATAGCCAAGTTCCTGGAAAGAAGCAAGCCTTGGAGAGATTTCTCGAACTAAAAATAGGATAAACAGATTCATCCCGAATGAAAATTTGAGCATAAGAAATCAAAACCGAAGCTGACAAGTCAAACCCAAGATGTGTAATAAGGTAAAAACACTAATACCAGCAAAAGAGGGGAGGACACCGCTAAAGGAGAGTTCGCCCGAAAGCGCCGGGGATCTCGGGCAGAGGCCCCAAGAAGCGCTCTGCCTGTATGAAGCCCCGGGCCGTAGGGGGCTCCTCTGATGCGGACTTCCATCCACCGCCAATAACCGTCCGAGTAACGAGAGATGCGAGACTCGGGGGGTATGCTAACGGAAAATGGAAAGGCCCTCCTCCCAAAAAGCTGAAGAGAAGACAGAGCAATAAAAAAACCAGAAAAGACACTGGAACCAAAATCTAACCAGCCGACAAGGTAAAAAACCGAAGATGAACAGGGAGCCCATGCGAACTGAGATCGTAATAGGGAAGTGCGGTGGCCTAACCTGTAAACTTCAGAGACCCCTGGCGAAATGGCGCAAGTGCCTTAAACCGGGACAAGTTCTCTGGAGCAGAAGGAGGCTAACTGCATGGCAATCATGGTGGCGTCAGGATGAACCCCACTGCAACTCCCCATGGGAACCAGTGGACCTGTGGACGTCACCCTGCTATTCCTCGCGGGTCTTGGACCATGGGACCCCAAAAAAAAAAAAAAAAAAAAAAAAAAAAAAAAAACGCCTCTATCAATTCACCAAGACCCGGAAAACCAAGTCGAACCAGAATCAAAAAGCCCCGTGCACCGGAGGCATTCCTAACCAGGATAATCTCAAGGTGCAGACTATAGTCGGCCAACCGAGATCATCCACAACAACTCTGACTGTAACAGAGATTTATCTAAAACTGCCCATGATAAAGATGGAGCCTAAAAACCATGGAAAGGCCGGGAGTGGAGGGGGTCGATTCGATCCTATGACCGGAGGGGAACGCCCGGAACCTCCAGGCTCTCGGACGGGGGAGGAATATGCCCTCTTCTCCGTATGCCGCCTTGGAGCCTAAGGGGACCCTTACCGCACACCTGAAACTTGCAGCGCCGACGCCACCCACAAGGGGAAAGAGCTAGGTTCTAGTACAGTGTTAAATCAGGTAAATAGAGACGACTCGCACGCTCCTCCCTTCGACAGGTGTTCCTGGTAACCAGATCGACGTTCCTAGAACGTAACCAAGTGAGCTCATATAGCTACCGATAAGGTAGAACAGAGGAAAGGAGGATGGTGAGTAACTCAAACGGTAAAGGATAAAGCAGGAAAAGAAGATGGCTGAGTCTGAAAACTTCAGAGACCCCTGGTAAGATGGCGCTAGCGCCTGAAACCGGGTCACGTCTCCTGGAGTGGAGGAAAAACAAGCTGTCGATACATGGAGGTAACGCCAGGATGAACCCCATCGAATCCCCCTAAGGGAATCGATGGTCCTGTGGGCGACACCAAACCATATCCTGCTGATCCCAAACCGTGGGTAATCACGTACCTCCCCAAACTCTTTACAAATAACCACGGCTTGGAAGCTCTAGTAGTAGGAGGAACCAAGCCGTATACCAATCGACCCCTACCACTGGCGGAGGGGAAGAGAACCAAAGCCTCGCAACACGAGGCAAACCTAACCTAGGAGGGCCGCAAAGTACCGGTGACACCTGACCGGGGGGTGAAGCCGGCCCACCGAGGCCCTCCCCAATAACCATGCGAGCGGTGCATCCAATAATACCACACGAGAACCGAGTCACGCGTAAAAAGCCGCGTCGGGGTAGGCTAGATACAAAAATTAACCCTCCAAAAACATTACCCCTCCGTGTAAGGGGGGCCGGAAAGGGAATTCGGGAGAGATCGTCCCGCGAGATGAACAACCCACTATGGAGTCGATATACTGAGTATTTCGACGAAGTTGTAGGGGCTCTCACGCAGGGCTTGGACAGGTACAACGGGGTAAATGTTTCGTAGAATCAACTATATTGGGAATGAAAGCCGAGACAGATAATAGAAGGGTAAGTCCGAAGTGTCCCTGAAACTGTCCCGGGGAGTAAAACCGGATCGCTCGTACCGCACCGAACATACATAAATGGAGAATTGACACCCTCTCGATCCAGTAGACCGGGAATAGATCCGTAGGGAGGGAATTCGGAAGGACCGTAGTCACCTCACCTTGCCAAGAAAGACCAAGGAGGGGGACCGGAAACGGCTGATACCTTGGTCCAGAAAGGCCGGAGGCTGACATGTACGGGGGCCTATTTAGGAGGTAACGAATAAAACAGGAAGCGGGGGGGAGTGGTCGAGAGTAAGACTGTCATTTGTCCGGCTCGCGACCGCAAAATCAGGGGGTAGATACTATAAGTGGGAGGAGGGGGGAAGGGACAGCTCTAGTTCACCAAGGGAAACAGAGGGAGGGGGAGAGCAGTGGATTAACCACTCGCCTAGGAATAAAAATTGCCCCATGATGCACCGCCGAACCCGGTTACCACGCGAATCGTGGGCGGCACTGCTGAAGAACGATGGCGAAAACTTGAACGAATATCCATCGGAGGCAGGGGCCCGCGACAAGCCGGTACGAGACTGTGCGATGGAGCACCCTTGCCCAACGTCTCAATCCGCCCCGACGGGGTAAAAACTGTAGCAATTAGGTAGGGATGGCAAGAGGTGCAATGATATCGCGAAACTGAGCCAGAGGGTACGGGCAGCATGCGGCCCGGGCCAACCGGAAAAAGCTGTGACCCCCTTATGGCCAGGTCGACAATCGAGTCGGGTAATGTGGCCAGCACCCCTTCAGCGGACACCAAGTGTGGTCAACTGGGGGGTCGCGAGGAATCAAGGTCTCACTGGAGACGCGATCTGCCGCCTTGGGGTTGTTACCGGACACCCTCCCGATTGGGCCTTCCTAACGTTTCCTAACGTTTCCTAGGTCTGGGTTAATACAAACGAGCATGTATATATATATATATATATATATATATATATATATATATACATGACAAAGGAAGGGGTGCCGGTACGCTGCATACAAAGACAAAGTCCAAACAGAACGGGACGGGGGGAAGGGCGCTGAAGGGGGGGGGGAGGGGCGAGGAGAAGGGGTAGGACGGGAAAAGGGATTAGGACCAGCTAGCTCAAACTCTCTCTCTCTCCGAAATAACACCACGCCGCTGCTGCTGCTGCGGCCAAACATTGATCTGGTGCGATTGACTTGATAAATATAACCAGCCAAGCCAATCAATCATAGTAGGCATGGCAGCCCATGCTAGAATACGTATCGCTACCCCATGGAAGCATCGGATACCCCCAATCTTGTCCGGATCTCGTCACGACTGTACCAGTCGATGGGAAATCACGTCATCACTGCTGAATGCCTGCTCTTGTTGCGGCGCTCGAACGTTCCTCCTCAGCGGTGGTGCGTAGAAACCCTATCGACGATCGAACGATTGCAGAAGTGAGTCACAGGAGACGGGACAAGATGAACAGAGATCGAGTCGGGTAGCCCAACGTCTGATCACGCCTCTCCTGAGGCAACAGCTAAGGTTAGGGAGGGATGGCTACACCGACAATGACGTCTCACCCTGTACTGCGGGAGCACCCTTGGCAAATGGCCCGGGCCGATCCGAATAAAGCCAGGGGCCCTAGCAGCAGGATTAAACTCGGACGGGTAATGCAGTCCTTGCTCCGCCGGTGAGGTCCAAACAGAGGCCGATCCGGGGAGTACTGTGTAAGCACGGGAGTCAACGCTGCTCCAGCTCACTGCCTCGGGGTGGCACCGGTCACCCTCCCGTTCAGGGCTTTCCTAATTACTCCTAATTACTCCTAGGTCTGGGTTAGGTCTGGGTTATATCAGTTGATTATGTGGATGCATGCATGCACACGCATGCGTGTGTATGCATGCACAAACGCGCATATATACATATACATACTAAAAAGGGGAGGGGTGCATGTGTGTGCCGCATACATAGAAACTAGAATGGGGTGGGGGGGGGGGGGGAATTGGCGCCGCGGGGGGGGGGGGGGGGGGCGGAGAGGGGAAGGACGGGAAAAGGGAATAAAACTAGCTCGCTCTCTCTCTCTCTCTCTCTCCCGGAAATAATACCGCCGTTGCTGCTGCTGCTGCCCACTGATTTTAGGTGATTGATTGAGTTGACCGATTCAATTTCAACAATGACAATGAAAGTAGGCATGGCAGCTCATGCTAGATTGCGTCTCGTTACCCCAAGGAAGCATCGGATACCCCAATCTTGTCCCGATCTCGTCGCGACCGTACTAGTCGGTGGGAGTTTCACGTCATCACCGCTGACTGCCTGCTCTTGTTGCGGCGCTCGAACGTCTCCCTTCAGCGGGGGTGCGTGGATGCCTCGCCGGCGCTCGAACGATTGCGGAAGCGAGTCACAAGAGGCTGGACAAGAGGAACAGAGATCGAGCCGGGTAGCCCAACGTCTGATCACGCTTCTCCTGAGGCAACAGCTAAGGTTAGGGAGGGATGGCTACACCGACAATGACATCTCACCCTGTACTGCGGGAGCACCCTTGGCAAGAGGCCCGGGCCGATCCGGATAAAGTCAGGAGCCCTAGCAGCAGGATTAAACTCGGACGGGTAATGCAGTCCTTGCTCCGCCGGTTAGGTCCAAACAGCGGCCGAGCCGGGGAGTATTGTGTAGGCAAAGGAGTCAACGCTGCTCGTGCCCACTGCCTCGGGGTGGCACCGGTCACCCTCCCGTTCTGGACTTTCCTAATCATCCTAATCATCCTAGGTCTGGGTTAGGTCTGGGTTAGCGGGGCTCTCACGCAGGGCTTGGCTAGGTACAACGGGGTAAATGTGTCGTAGATTCAACTATATCGGGAATGAAAGCCGCAACGTAAAGCCAAGGGGTAAATCCACAGCGTACCTGAGGTAGTAGCGGTAAGTAAAACCGGATCGTTCCGCAACTCGTAGTAGTCTATTTGGGGATCGTTTCTTTTTTTTTTTTTTTTCTCCCGATTCGAAGCAGCGGATAGAACTTGCGGGAATAACAACTAGAGTCTTAGGGCCCCGCCTCTCACATAGTATCCCTCAGCGCGGAGGGTCGGAGGGCTTGGAGGGGGCAGCACCCCTCCGAGTCCCTCCGAAGGAAGATGGCGGTAAAAACCGAACTCTCTCTGCCGAATCGGGGGCCTGACCCAGACGCGTGTCTTGCTCGCGACCGACAAGGGTGGTGGGAAACCTAGCTCGCACCAGGGAATAGAGGATGGGGGGGGGAGAGCGGTGGACTAGCCACACGCCTAGATATTACTACTACCCCATGATGCACCGACGAAACCCAAGTCACCTGTGGGAAGCGGAGCGGCACTGCCGAACAACGATGGCGGGAGATCTGATCTCTTGGCCAACGGAGGCAGGAGCCCGCGGCCTACAGGTGCGAGAACCAGCAGTGGAGCACCCTTGCCCAACGGAATATGTCACGCCCGACGGGCAAAAAACTCTCTGAATTAGGTAGGCATGGCAAGGGAGCGATGAGACTGCGCCCTGCGCCAAAGGTGTTGATTCAGCAAGTGGCCCCGGGGCCGATCGGATAAAGCTGAGTCTCCCTCCTGGTCAGGTTGTCAAGCTAGCCGGGTAATGTGGCCCGCTCTTCCCTTAGACAATGGGGTCGATACTGTTAATAGGAGGGCCCTAGAGTCGGGGAATTGTGAGAAGTCAAGGCTCGTGATGAGCAGGCATGCCACCTTGGGGAGGTTACCGGGCCTCCCTCCCGGTAGGGCATTCCTAATTCTCCTAATTCTCCTAGGTCTGGGTTAGGTCTGGGTTAGGTCTGGGTTAGGTCTGGGTTATGCCGATATACGGGATGGAAGTAACCGATCTCAGACCTTTTGGTCAGGATCGGCGAAAGCCATCTCCTTGGGCTGTTAGCAGCGGCGGCACCGCTCCCTCCTCTCCTCCCGTTTCGTCCCGTCGACCTCCGAAGTCTGGAGCCGTGCAAACGACTAGTTTTCCCTCCCACGGAGGGAAACGGAACTAAAAGGAACCTCCAAACCTCCCTGCGAAGCGCAAGGGAGGCAAGGGAGATTTTCAGGTATAAACTTCAAGGAGAAGCCGACATCACCCCTGAGGGAGGACGACAGGTGGGGGAAGCTAAAGGGACGAGAGGCAGTGGCGCCTACCTATCTCCGCTCCCCCCCGCCCCTCAACCGCTCTGGTTACCATTCATCAGGAATCGATCAGGGATCCGAACATCCAAGGCCGCCAATGGCGAACGCTGCAGAATCCGCAAAAGTCTCTGACCCCCGAACGTCCGAGGACCTGGGGCAAACCAGGCAACTGGTGAGCACGAGGAGCCTGGGCGAAGGGGGAGGAGACGTAAGCGAAATACCAGGTAAGCCTAATACTTATATGACACTAAAAAGACCATGTAACTTATCTCAGAGTGCCAACCGAGCAAGGGACAGCCACCACAACCGGCATGGAAGGATAGAAGGACACAACAAGACAGGATCGATAGACTAGCTGCGGAGAGGCCGAGGGTGGAACAGGGGTGGACAGAAACCGGAGCAAATGGAAGTCGAACGAGCGACGTAAACTGTCCACGCCCTCTCCCCCTGACAGGTGCTCCCAGCCGTAAGCACAAAAGGAGGGTGCCCAAACCAAGGAAGCTGCAGGTAAAACTGAAACCAGCTACTATCAAATAACCTTACAGAGCAAACGGACTACCCCGACCAACGCGGAAGGGAAGACAAGACCTACTCAACATCGAAGCTGCGGAGAGGCCGGGGGTGGAACAGGGGCGGACAGAAATCGTAGCAAACTAAGATCGAACGAGCTTCGCAACTGTCCGCGCCCTCTCCCCCCGACAGGAGCTCCCAGCGGCAAAAATCGAGAAGGAAACTGGAACAAGTGGACAACAGCCCCCACTGGACTACTCTGGATCGACAGCGAGACCACAAGCCGGTCAGTCAGAAACGAGGGACGGAAAGAGTCCTGTCGACAAGCTGGGGAGTGGCCGGGGGTGGAACAGGGGCGGACAGAATCCTGAGCACGGCCGGGTACGCCCTGAAACCATCGGGCTCTCGGACGGGAGACATAAACCTCCTGCCTCCGTATGCTGCCTCGGTGCCTAAGGGGGCCCATCGCCACCGATCGATTCTTCTTGCAGTACCGATGCCACCCGCAAGGGACAAGCTAGGCGCTCGTTTAAGAACACAGAACGATCGGGCGAGGCAACTGTTCGCGCCCTCTCCCTCGGACAGGTGCTCCCAGCACGCGGTACCGATATAAGGAGTACCGGATCAACAGGAACAGCAGGTAAAGCACCAGCTGCCGCTGACGCTAACGATCCACCCCACAGGCAAATTAGGGCGTCCCAACGAAAGCGACAGGAAGGTTGCGGACAGACCAGGGGTGGAGAGGGGGACGGGCAAATACCGAGCAAGGCTGGGTACGCCCTGAAACCACTGGACTCTCGGACGGGGGACATAAACCCCCCGCCTCCGTATGCTGTCTCTGTGCCTAGGGGGGCCCATCGCCACCGGTCGATCCTTCTTACAGTACCGATGCCACCCGCAAGGGACAAGCTAGGCGCTAGTTTAAGACCGCACGGGATCGACTGGGCCGAGGTGACCGCTCGCGTCCTCTCCACTCGACAAGAGCTCCCAAACGAGAGTAGGATCCACAACGGGCCAGGAGATCGGCCAAGAATGACAAGCAGCCGGACCAAGAAGCCAGCCAGGCACGAGCAAGGGACGGTACGAGTCCTACGAGCAGGCTGCGGAGAGGCCGGGGGCGGAACAGGGACGGTCAGAGACCCGAGCATGGCTGGGCACGCCCCGAAACCATTGGACTCTCGGACGGGGGATGAAAAAGCCCTCTTCTCCGTATGTTGTCTCTTTGCCTAGGGGGGCCCATCGCCACCGGTCGGTCTTTCTTGCAGTGCCGATGCCACCCGCAAGGGACAGGCTAGGGACTAGCTTAAGATTGCATAAGCACCGATCGGGCGAGGCGACTGTCCGCGCCCTCTCCCTCTGACAGGTTCTCCTCAGCACCAGCGGCACCGCTGGACCGAACGCTCAGCTGTGTAAAGCTGTGGCTCCCAGGGAAGGAGGAGGAGAAGTAAAAGAACCTGCCTGGAACGAACAAAAAGGCTAACACCAACATGAGCAACCTCCATGAAGGAGAAACATTCGAATAAATGCTTGAGACACAAGCGAATGGAAGTTAGGGTGCTTGGAATCGAGGAATCAACCGGCGGGGAGGAGTCGGGACTCAGGCTAGATGCGAAATGCAGAGAGATCCGATTCTTCCCGCCTCAGCCCTCGAGAACGAGCACCCTCTTCCTGCGGGCTAACCGTCTCAGGAAGCCTCACGGGAGGACCACCCTGAGCGATCTGCCCGCCCAACCAAACGATACATCCGATGCTTCCCAATCCGCGTACGCGCGCGCCTAGAATCCGTACTAAAAAGCCGGGTACGCGAGTAGAGTAGCTCGAAATCTAAATCCAGACTAGCCTTGATCTGACCAGATTTGTCGTTAGCTTAGACCGAGTAAGGGTGGACCGCATTAACCGCGGGAGGGACCCAGCCGGCTGGTTCAACCCGCTATGGAATCGATGTCACACCTCTAAGGAGACTTCGACGAAGTTGAAGGGGGCCCTCCATCAGGGACTTGAATAGGCAAGGGTGGGAGGTACCAGCTTCTAGAGACCAGCTTGGCTCATCGAAGTCACTCGATCCAATCGGATCAAGGAGCCAAACTCGAAACGTTTGCTCTCGGGATAGAATCACGCGGCAGGCCTGTTCGAACACTAGAAAGCAGCAGCAGACAATTCAGATCGCAGGAAGAGGGTATGCGGCGTGCATGCACTCGAATTCACGCAGGGGCGGGCGAACTCCGAGCAAGGCCGGGTACGCCCTGAAACCATCGGACTCTCGGACGGGGGATGTAAAAAGCCCTCATCTCCGTATGCTGTCTCGGTGCCTAAGGGGGCCCATCGCCACCGATCGATTCCTTCTTGCAGTACCGATGCCACCCGCAAGGGACAAGCTAGGCGCTCGTTTAAGAAAACGGAGTGATCGGGCGAGGTAACTGCCCGCACCCTCTCCCCACGGTGCCCTCTGGCACCGAAAGTGGTGGGACGGGGGGGGGGGTCTCTTGCTCTGGGTCGGCGTAAGCTGATCGAAGCTGACTCGATCCAAGTCAAATTCTTAATTTTTGAGCCGGCCCGACTTATCTCGCTAATAACTATATGCAATAATAATAACAATCGATTATGTAGATGCATGCATGCACACACACGCATGCATGCATGTATGTATATATACTTACACAAACGCGCATATATACATATCGGAAAAGGGGAGGGGTGCGTGTGTGCCGCATACATAGATAAATAGAATGGGGTGGGGGGGAAATGGCGCTGCGGGGGGGGGGGGCGGAGAGGGGAAGGACGGAAAAAGGGGAATAGAACTAGCTCTCTCTCTCTCTTACGGAAATAATACCGCTGTTGCTGCTGCTGCTACCCATTGATGTTAGGTAATTGATTGAGTTGACCGATTCAATTCAACAACGACAATGAAAGTAGGCATGGCAGCTCATGCTAGATTGCGTCTCGTACCCCATGGAAGCATCGGATAACCCAATCTTGTCCTGATCTCGTCGCGACCGTACTAGTCGGTGGGATTTCCGTGCCACCACCGCTGACTGCCAGCTCTTGTTGCGGCGCTCGAACGTCTCCCTTCAGCGGGGGTGTGTGGATGCCTCGCCGGCGCTCGAACGATTGCGGAAGCGAGTCACAAGAGGCTGGACAAGAGGAACAGAGATCGAGTCGGGTAGCCCAACGTCTGAACACGCTTCTCCTGAGGCAACAGCTAAGGTTAGGGAGGGATGGCTACACCGACAATGACGTCTCACCCTGTACTGCGGGAGCACCCTTGGCAAGTGGCCCGGGCCGATCCGGATAAAGCCAGGGGCCCTGGCAGCAGGATTAAACTCGGACGGGTAATGCAGTCCTTGCTCCGCCGGTTAGGTCCAAACAGAGGCCGAGCCGGGGAGTACTGTGTAAGCACGGGAGTCAACGCTGCTCCAGCTCACTGCCTTGGGGTGGCACCGGTCACCCTCCCGTTCAGGGCTCTCCTAACGTTCCTAACGTTCCTAGGTCTGGGTTAGGTCTGGGTTAGGTCTGGGTTAGGTCTGGGTTAGGTCTGGGTTAGGTCTGGGTTAGGTCTGGGTTAGGTCTGGGTTAGGTCTGGGTTAGGTCTGGGCCGCGATGGGCCGCGATGGTGAGCACCTCCACGTGGTGTGGCCCGGGAGGACCACATGGTGGGATCACGCAGGAGTGATCCCACCATGTGGTCCTGCGAAGACTCACCAAGGGATTGGATTAATTTATGACGACCAGGGCACGTTAGGAGTTTAAAATGAATATGGCAGAACAAAATAAAAATAATAACGTTTACCGGGCAGGGGAGGGAGACCCCAGCCCCGGCGTGGGTGATGGTGTTCGAGCAGGCCACCCCTCGTCGTCATCGAGCATCTGCGAGGCGACTGCTGATCTAGGTCAGGCGGCAGCGTCTACTAGTGTTACTGGCCTGGTAGGAGAGAAAATTGGCGTAACTATGGAATGGATAGAAGCCAGTAAAATACGTTTACCACCGACGCGAACAACGAAAGATAAGAACAGGCGTAAAACACATTCTTGCACGTTTAGAAATGTTTACATAGGTGAAGAAAAGATATTTGATAAAACAAGTGAAACTGATTCATCTATGGATACAGAACAATTAGAGGTAAGAGGTGTAAAAAGAAACATAGCGAGAGAAGAGAGTCCTATTTCGACAGAAGGAGAAGAAGGTAGACTAGAAGATAAAGAGAGAAGATCAATAGGAAAGAAGAAGAAAAAAGAAGTAAACAAGAAAGATGGAAAGATACAAGATGAAGAGATAAGAAGACAAGGAGATGAAGATACAAATAAAGAAGGAGAAATAAAAGAAGGAGAAATACAAGAAGTAACAAACGTGGCAACAGAAGAAGCATGCAATCTTATTATAAAGTTGGAAAAAATTATGAATAACTTAGATGAAATAAATGCATATTCTAAACAAAGCAGAAATATTAGGGCAGACATAAGAAAGAAAATACAAGAAGCATGCGATGAAGCAAAAGGTATGAGTGAAACAATAGTAAATATAAATAATAAAAGTAATAGAATGGCTAAATTTTATAATGAGCATAACAAAAATAAAAATAAAAATATAGCTGATAAAGAAAAAGAATTAACAGAAAAAAGTAAAAGTAGAATGGTTGATGATGCAAACATGCGTGCTGAAAACAATGATATTAATAGACCTGAAAATAAAAATATTAATAGACCTGAAAATAATATTAATAGACCTGAAAATAATATAAATAGACCTGAAAATAATGTAAATAGACCTGAAAGAAGTAGAGAAATAAGGAGTAATATTAGACATGCAGATAATAATGTATATAGACAAGAAAATAACTTACCTACTTATAGTAATGTGGTAAAAAATTTATATAATAAAAACAATGAATGGCAACAAGTAAGATATGGTCAAAGAAGGAATGTGCAACAAAACAATAATTATGGATTTGTAAATTTAGAAAAGAAAAGAATAGGAGGTTTTATAAAAAATAACGCGATACTAATAAAAACGAAAGAGAAACAGATGGGAGAAGAAATAATAAAGGATTTTAAAAATAAATATGTGGAAGCTAAAGGTAATGTGAAAATGATACGGAAAATAAAAAGCGGAGATCACATAATCGAATTAAGAAAAGACACAAATGTAGAACAATTTAAAGAGGCTTTACATGGTGTGGCTGATGGAAGAGCGACGGTAATTGCTAAAACGCCGACAATAGATCTGGAGATAGAGGGTTTTGAACCTTACGTTAACAACGAAGAGCTTTTGAACATTTTTGCACGCGAATTTGGAGAAAGAATGGCTAATGAAATAAAAATTAAAACAATTAAGAATACGTCAATAGGTACTAAAAAAGCGATTATAATGGTTCCAATGACATGGAGACAAAAATTAAAAGGGATTTATAAAATAAAAATAGGTTGGAGCGACTGTAGAATACGTGAAGTTCCGAGAATTGTAAGGTGTTTCATTTGTCATGATGGAGGACATTTAAGCTATAATTGTCCGATAAAAATAAAAGACAAAATTTGTAGGCAATGTGGCGAAATAGGCCATGAAATGAATGAATGTTGTGGTGAGATGAGGTGTTACTTATGTCGTGACGCGGGGATTGGAAATATGTTTACAAGACACTTGGCCGGGACTTTTAGGTGTTTAATGACTAGAAATGCTACGCGGAGGGTAGATGAACAAGAAAATTACAATAATGGCTAAAGTAAAAATCATGCAAATAAATTTAAACAGATGTAGATTAGCGAATGATTTATTAGAAATGACAGTAAGGAATTTAGAAATAGACATAGTTGTAATAGCCGAACCCTATCGCACTCCGACGTTTTGGTACGTAGACAATAAAAATAAAGCTGCAATTTGGAATACGGGAGTACATGGACATAAAGTGTATGACACAGAGACGGTAAAAGGTGATGGATTTGTAATTGTCAAAATTAACGAATATTATATTATATCCGGATACATGTCACCTAATTTAAAGAAAAATGAACAAATAAAATATTTAGACGATTTAAACAATGCAATAAAACAAATAAAAGGTAAAATAATAATGATAGGTGATTTTAATTCGAAATCTACGTTATGGGGTAGTAAGATTACAAATAAAAAAGGAGAGAATTTAATAAAACTAATGAATAATAATAAACTGATTCCGGTAAATTCTACGGGGAAATATACTTTTTCAAGAAATAATAAATATTCTAAAATAGATATAATGGCATGCACTAGAAATGTATATAACTTAGTAGAAGAAAGCAAAATCTTACAAGAACCTAGTGCATCTGATCATAAATACATTTTACACGTTATCAAAAGAAAAAGAAAATATAATGAGAAGCGAATAAATAACACGTGGAAGAAAAAGAGTTTTGATAAAGATAAATTTGAAACAAACTTTGAGGATACTTTTTGTAATATGCCAAATTGTGAAACCATAGAATTTATCCCTGATAAGAAATATATAGATAAATTAATAGAAAATACGCAAGAAATATGTAACAAAACAATGACTAAAAATAAAAACAGTAATTACTATAGAAAACCCATAATATGGTGGAACAGCGAAATACAAGAACTGAGAAAAGAAATGAATAAATTAAGGAGAATATTTCAAAGAAGAAGAAAAAAGAATCTGGATTTTGAAAGGGATAAAGAGAACTATATAACTAAGAGAAAAGAATTAAATAATAAAATAGCAAACAGTAAAAATGAAAAATATCAAGAATATTTAGACCTGATTAAAAAAGATCCATGGGGACGACCATACTTAGATGTAATGAATAAATATAAAGAAAAAAGGCATAAAATTAATTTAAATCAAACAGAGGCATATAACATTATAAAAGATTTATTCCCGGAAGACAAACAAAATAACAATAAAATATATGAACAAACAAAAAGAAA
This sequence comes from Cerceris ruficornis, assembly GCA_963989415.1. Taxonomy (NCBI): domain Eukaryota; kingdom Metazoa; phylum Arthropoda; class Insecta; order Hymenoptera; family Crabronidae; genus Cerceris; species Cerceris ruficornis. The sequence continues at coordinate 33,143,349 of OZ022518.1, forward strand.
TAGATTTTATGAAATGATAGATACAGTTACAAAAGAAGAAGTTATACGTGCAATAAATAAACTTAAACTAAATAAAGCATGCGGACTAGATGGTATTCCTGATTTTATAGTTAAAAATATTGCGATAAAAATACCGGAAAAGATTGCATCTCTAACAAGCATGTGTTTTGAAAACGGTTTGTTCCCTGAACCATGGAAAAAGCAAAAATTGATTCTAATACCAAAGGGTAACAAAGATATTAAATTAAGTAGTTCCTTTAGACCTCTTTCGATTTTGGATGCATGGGCAAAATTATTTGAAATTATAATAAAAGAAAGACTGTTGAAACATTGTGAAATCACTAATAAGAAATTTTCAGTAAATCAATATGGATATTGTAAAAATAAAAGTACTATTATGGCTTTGGATAGACTAAACGACATTATAGAAATTGCTAATATAAAAAATAATTATTGTATTTTGATTACTCTGGACATTAAAAATGCCTTTAATAGCGTAAATTGGAATTGCATAATAAATGAAATGATAAATAGAAAATTTCCACTATACTTAATAGAAATAATAAAAGATTACCTAAAAAACAGAACGATTATATATGAGAGCGAGGATTATAAAATAATAAAAAGAATGGAAAGAGGGGTCCCACAGGGTTCGGTTTTAGGACCAATCCTGTGGAACCTCATCTACGATGATCTTTTGGATAAAAAATGTACTCTAGGCTGCAAAATAATTGGCTATGCGGATGATATCGGCATAATTTTTACTGGAAATGACATAGAGATAATTAAAAATAACATAAATATAGAGTTAAAAGAAATTAAAAATTTACTAGATAAGAAAAGCTTAACTTTGGCAGAAAATAAAACAAAAATAATAACACTAAATAAAAAAAGAATAATAGATAGAAATATATACATACGGAATAGCAATACAAATATTAAAATAAATGATCGTTTAAAGTATTTAGGCTTATATTATGAAAGAGGAATGAACTTTTATAAACATGTAGAATATGTCACAGAAAAAGCTAATAAATTAATGAATTTGATGTTTAGATTAATGCCAAATATAGGAGGTACAAATGCCAAAAGTAGGGAACTTTATTACAATGTCTGGAAATCGATTGTGTTGTACGGAGTATCATGCTGGGCGGATGCTACAACCATCCATAAAAATGTGAAAAAATTAAATGCTGCTCAAAGAATTTGTTTAAGTAGAATATCATTTGCATATAGGAATGTTTCGTTAATTAAAATGTGCGTAATTTCAGGCAAATTGCCTATTACACTGGAAATAAAAAGGAGTAAATTAATATACGACAAAATTAAGGAAATAAATAAAAATAAAAGGATTAACGAAGAACAAAAAAGCAATAGGATAAATGAAGAAACAAACAAAATAGAAGAAATAATCAAAGAAAAATTACAAGAAACCTGGAACATAAATAAAGAAAACAATTGGACATATAGAATCATACCGGAACCAAACAAATGGAAAACAAGAAAATTTGGACACTTAAATTATCATCTAGTACAGATATTAACAGGAAATGGAGCTTTTCGAGCGTACAAACAAAAGATTGGCAAAGACGAAACTGATATATGCTGGTACGGCTGTAATCGACCGGATACAGCAGAACACACTTTAATAGATTGCGAAAGGTTCATCATAAACAGAGAGAGACTAAAAGATATATTAAATTGGACTGAAGATTTTACGCCGGAAGAAATTGGTAGGAAAATACTATGTAATAAAGAATTTTGGAATAAAATAAATAACTACGTGAGAGAAATAATGAAAGAAAAAGAATGTAAAGAAAGAGAGCAAGATAGAAACGAAAGAATAGAAAGAGAAAGAGGAGGGCGTCACGGGAGACGCTGATCCTCGTAAAAGATAGGAGTATTGAGAGGTTTTAGCGAAGTAATACGCTTTAGTGTACCGCTAGCCTTCTCATCAAGTGTGAGGAGATAGGAGGAGGGGTTTTAGTGGGTATTCCGGGAGGTCAAACTCCCGGTGAGTCCCACACTACCCGGGTGTAACTGTAGACCCGGGTGTGCGTAAATGCATTTCCCCTCCTCCTAAAAAAAAAAAAAAAAAAAAAAAAAAAAAAAAGGTCTGGGCCGCGATGGTGAGCACCTCCTCGTGGTGTGGCCCGGGAGGATCACATGGTGGGATCACGCTGGAGTGATCCCACCATGTGGTCCTGCGAAGACTCACCAACACACTCATTCACACATACACACGACATACACACAACACACATATCATCATTCATACTAGACTAAGACGACGGACGGACGGACGGACATTCATACTACACTACACTAGACAATGGACATACACGACTACATACATAGGATGGATACATTTATGACGGACCGGCGAATTTAAAAAATAAAATAATATGACAGACAAAGATAATGAAAAAACTTACGGTGCAGGGCCGCTCGGTAGGCCCAGTACCGGCGTGACTGGTCGTTGTCAAGCGGGCGCCAGCACGTCGTCATCGAGCAACCGTGAGGTACGTGCCGTGGCCACCCAGGCGGCAGTATCTAGAGCTGTTACTGGAGATAATGATGACAGCAGGGAGAGTTTCGGAGGATCCGATGTTACCGAGTCTGGCGAAGGAAGGGCGTTAAGATCTAGGAGAGAGAGCAATGCGTCGCACACCACTGAGTCGTTGAGAGCGGATTTGATGCGGATGGACGTCTACTCGGATAGCAGCAGTCGATCTGGAATGGAGATAGGTAGAGTTAAGAAGGTTGTGAAAAGGAAAAGAGATCTGGCATTAGTAGAAAAGTTTAAAGCTAAGATGTACGAAGAGGAAAAGACGAAAAAGAAATCAAGGATAGAAGGAGGAGAGACAGACAGTGAAAGATCAGGCAGTGGAAAAGGTAAGCCAGAAGAAGGAACAGATGAAGGTGAATCTAGGAGTCAAAGAATAGAAGACGTTATAAAGGCGCTGACAGACAAGGACAAGCATTCAGTGATGAGGCTGAGAAACGCGATGGCTATCGTAGGAGGATGTATGAAAGAGCTAAATGTTTATATCGGGACTAGGAAAAACGTAAGTAGAGCAAATCAAAAGCTATGTGACGACATGACGGAGATGTGTAGATTGATTGGTCTCGAAATGGTGCATGTTTCTGCGGAAAGCAATAAATTTGTAAATTATATGAAGAGCACGATTCAAAAGCATGTTAGTTTAAAGCAGGAAGTGATTGAAAAGATAGGCGAGTCTGTGGGCACGTTTAGTGACGTCTGGGAGAAAGAAAAGGAAGAGGTGATTGTGCAGAAAGAAGTAACGAAGAGGAAAGAAATGAAGGATGTAGCGGTGCAGACAAGAAGTCAAGAGAAGAAACAAACGTATGCGAAAATAGTAAGAAGGAAAAGTGATTCTAGTGACGAAAGTAGTGAAGGTGGTAGAAGAAACAGAGATAAAGGAGGAGTTGAAGAAGATCGAAGGAGGAAAACTAGAGTTGTTATTACGACGGATAGCGAGGCGAACAGAGGTGAAGCTAGAATCAATGAAGCTGAGAAGCAGAGAAAAGATAAAGTAAGTGAATGGCAGAGAGTCGAAAGCAAGAGGAGAGGTAGAGAAAGAAGACAAGAAGCAGAAAGGACTAGAAAGGACAGGAGTAGGAGTAATGTCAGGAAAAGATCTGTGAGTGCGGTGAGAGCGGATGCAATTATTGTGCGGTGTGTGGACCCGGTAGAATGCGCGAACATTGTTAAGGAGTTTAAGTTTAAGCATACTAATAAAAGGACTGAGGTTAAGAATATAAGAAATACCAGAGCGGGAAATATAATTATTGAATTGAAGGCTAATACTGACATTAAGGACTGGAAACAAAAGTTTGATGATATAGCGAAGGATAGAGGAGAGATAGTGGCTAGAACGCCAACGATTGATATCGAGATCGAAGGCATAGAACCTTATATTACGAAGGAGCAAGTTATGGAAGCCTTGGTGAGTGAATATGGTGAGGAAGACTGCAAAGACTTGAAGTGGAAGGTACTGCGTGTCAATAGATTTGGAAATGGAAAAGCGGTGCTGATTGGAAGCATGAAATGGAAGAGTAAGATAGCGAGGAAAAATTCAATAGCGATAGACTGGAAGATTTGCAAAGTCAAAGAAGCGGAAGTAGTTTTAAGGTGCTACAAATGCCAGGATGTAGGACATTTGTCCTATCAATGTAAGGAGAAAGAGGCGATAGGACTCTGTAGGAAATGTGGTGAGAAAGGTCACATCTTAAGTGACTGCAAAAATAAGATGCGATGCTTTCTGTGTGAAAGATTTGGTGTCGTCCGTGAGAAATTGGCACATTTTGCCGGTTCGGTAATATGTGCCAGAAATAGAGGCAAAATCAGATAATAAATCTGTTAAAGAGAGTGGTCTAGAGGTTCACCGCGAAGTAATGCCTTAGTGCTGTACCGCGGTGACCTTGGAAGAATAGGACGCGGGATGGAGGAGGGGTTTTAGTGGGTATTCCGGGAGGTCTAACTCCCGGCGAGTCCCACACTACCCCCAGCTTTTGGGCTGGGGGTGTGCGTAAATGCATTTCCCCTCCTCCTTAAAAAAAAAAAAAAAAAAAAAAAAAAAAAAAAAAAAAAGGTCTGGGTTAGGTCTGGGTTAGGTCTGGGTTAGGTCTGGGTTAGGTGGGCCGCGTGGTGAGCACCTCCTCGTGGTGTGGCCCGGGAGGATCACATGGTGGGATCACGCTGGAGTGATCCCACCATGTGGTCCTGCGAAGACTCACCAACACACTCATTCACACACATACACTACAGACATACAACACTCACACACATTTCATTCATACTAGACTAAGACGACGGACGGACGAACGGACATTCATACACATATACACTAGACTTGGACGGACACGACGACATAATAGGATGGATTTTAATATGACGACCTTGGCTATAAAAAAAATTTAAAAATAAACATGACAGACAAAACGAAAGGTAAAAAAAGTTACGGTGCAGGGTTGCTCGGTGGGCCCAGTACCGGCGTGACTGTTCGTGGTAAAGCGGGCGACAGCACGTCGTCATCATATGACCGTGGGATGCGACCTGTGGAAAGCCAGGCAGGCGTATCTTCTGCTGCGACTGGTGGGAAAGAAGATAGTAGGAGCATTTTCGTGGGGCCGGAAATTTCGGTGATTAGTTGCAAGGAGGCAAAATCAAGGACCGGGAGTAGAAGGGGTAGGTCGGCGGAGTCTCTAGGATCACGGTTAGCGAGGACGGAAGTGCATCTGGTGGACGTGCAAACAGGGTTGGAAATGGAGAAAGTAGCGAGAGTTGTGAAGAGAAAAAGTGATCAAGAGCTAATGGAAAAGCAGCAAAAGAAAGTGTGTGAAGAAGGAATGAAAAAGAAGGAGATGGAAGCGGAAGCGGAACCAGAGGACATGTGGATTGAAACGGGTAAAGGGTCAGGGAGAGAATCAAGATCCAGTAAGAGTGATAGGGAAAGCATAAGTTCAAGATCGGAAGCAACGAAAAAGAGTGAACATACGGAACGTATGGAGACATTTACAAAGGAACTCGAAGATGAAAATAAAGATACCATAGACAGATTGCTGGGTGCTCTTAGGGTAATGGCGGTGTGTGCGAAGGAAACTCTAAAGTATACCATGAGTAGCAATGATGCAAATAAGGCACAAAAAAGACGATGTAATGACATGGTAAAGATGATAAAAGAAATGATATGGGAAATAAAGGATTTGGCCGATATAAGCGATGCATTTATAAAATACGTAATAGAAATGATGGAAGAATATGGATTTAAGGAGGAAGAACTGAGGGATTCACTGGAGTGGTCGGTAGCGGTCGAACCAGATATCAGCGAAGTTAAAAACAAGAGAATGGAAATGGAAGCGAGAAGGAAGAAGGTAACAGAAGTGATAGATGCGGGAATGCAGACAGAGAATAAGGAAAAGGAAAAGGTAATAGTAGTGGCTGAAGTGGGAGTACAGACAGAGAGTGTAGAACCTGAAAAGAGACGGAGTTATGCGAAAGCAGTAGGAACAGGGATAAGAAGAGATAATAGAACAAGAGCAGAAGTAGTTAGAATAGAGGAAAGAGATACGGAGAAAATGATGACAAGTGAAAGTGATGAAGATAGAACGAATACAAGAAATCTGGAGGAAGAGAGGCGCAGAAGTGATAGAAAGAGAGAGTGGCAGGTGGTTGGAAACAGAAGAGGAAGAAGTAGAACGAGAAGACAGGAGGAGAGAGGAATAGTGAAGGATAGAAGTAGGAGTGGCGTGAGAAGAAGATCGGTGAGCGCGATGAGAAGCGACGCCATCCTGGTGAAGTGCGCGGACCCAGCGATGAGCGAAAACATAGTGAAGGAGTTCAAGGACAAACATAAAGACAAAAGAGTGCAAGTGAAGGACATTAGAAAGACGAGAAATGGATGCATGATCATAGAACTGAAGGGAAACAGTGACGTGAAAGAGTGGAAGGAAAAGTTTGAGGACATTGCGAAGGATAGAGGGGAGATTATAGCGAGGACACCGACTATAGATATAGAGATAGAGGGAGTCGAGCCATACGTCACGAAGGATCAGGTGATGGAGGCGATGGTTAATGAGTTCGGTGAAGAAGAGTGTGCGAAATTAAGATGGAAAGTGATGAGAATAAATAGATTTGGTAATGGGAAGGCGGTGTTAACTGGCGGGATGGTGTGGAAAGCGAAGTTGAGGGAGAAAAAGACGATTCCGATAGAATGGAAAATGTGTAGAATAAGGGAAGCGGAAACTATAGTGAGATGTTTCAAGTGCCAGGACGTAGGGCACATGAGTTTTCAATGCAGAGAGAAGGAAGCAGTCGGATTGTGTAGGAGATGCGGAGAGAAGGGACATAGCGTGAGGGAATGTAAAAACATTATGAAATGTTATTTGTGTGAGAGGGTAGGATTGAGAGGGACAAGGTTGGCGCACCTCGCTGGTGCAGTGATATGCGCCAAGAACAGAGGAGTGATGGGTTAGACCGGGGAGAAGGAGGAAGAGAAGTGGGAGACGGCCTCTGACCGCCCAGGGTCATCTGGGAGATGATGGGGGGACGGGAGGAGGTGGCGGGAGGAAGAGCGCCGCGAGGGGGGTCCGGGGATGCTTGCATCTCCCGACCTCTCTCGCGGTTGCAGACGGGATTAGGAGGCGCCGCGAGGGAGGCGGAGGGATGCTTGCATCCCTCCGCGCCTCTCGCGGTTGCGGCAGGATTTTTGGAGGCGCCGCGGGGGGGGGGGCCGGGGGACGCCACGGCGTCCCTCTGCGCCCCTCGCGGTGGCATAGTGGAGAGGAGAAAGAGGGGACTGCGCGGGGTTCCAAGGGATGGCTAGCATCGCTTGGCGCCTCGCGCAGGATCCCACGTCGTGGGCGGTGTTGGGGTGAGGGCCCCAGCATCGCATTGCACAACCACGGCTGATGGGGGGGGAGACGACGTGTGTGTGGCCACACGTCGGCTCCTTGTCTTTTGGGAAAGCCCCGGGGTGGTCGCCAGAAGGCACCACACCGGGAGCAATCACGTGGGGTGTGTCCCGGATGAATGGCTAGCGCTGTGCCTGGGCACACCCTGTAAGTGGTAGAGGCAAGTCACCGTGGGGTTTTAGTTGGTAGGAATCCAACAGTACCCGCCGTCCCTCAGCGGCGGGTCTCTATGAAGATTTCCCCACGTTAAAAAAAAAAAAAAAAAAAAAAAAGGTCTGGGTTAGGTCTGGGTTAGGTCTGGGTTAGGTCTGGGTTAGGTCTGGGTTAGGTCTGGGTTAGGTCTGGGTTAGGTTGGGCCGCGATGGTGAGCACCTCCTCGTGGTGTGGCCCGGGAGGACCACATGGTGGGATCACGCAGGAGTGATCCCACCATGTGGTCCTGCGAAGACTCACCAAGGGATTGGATTAATTTATGACGACCAGGGCACGTTAGGAGTTTAAAATGAATATGGCTGAACAAAATAAAAATAATAACGTTTACCGGGCAGGGGAGGGAGACCCCAGCCCCGGCGTGGGTGATGGTGTTCGAGCAGGCCACCCCTCGTCGTCATCGAGCATCTGCGAGGCGACTGCTGATCTGGGTTAGGTCTGGGTTAGGTCTGGGTTAGGTCTGGGTTAGGTCTGGGTTAGGTCTGGGTTAGGTCTGGGTTAGGTCTGGGTTAGGTCTGGGTTAGGTCTGGGTTAGGTCTGGGTTAGGTCTGGGTTAGGTCTGGGTTAGGTCTGGGTTAGGTCTGGGTTAGGTCTGGGTTAGGTCTGGGCCGCGATGGTGAGCACCTCCTCGTGGTGTGGCCCGGGAGGATCACATGGTGGGATCACGTTGGAGTGATCCCACCATGTGGTCCTGCGAAGACTCACCAACACACTCATTCACACACACACACTACAGACACACAACATTCACACACTTCATTCATTCTTGACACAGACGACAGACATACATACGGACATTCATACACACACACACTAGACTTGGACGGACACGACGACATAATAGGATGGATATTTAATATGACGACTTTGGCTAAAATTTTTAAAAACAAATATGACAGATACAACGAAAGGTAAAAAAAGTTACGGTGCAGGGTTGCTCGGTGGGCCCAGTACCGGCACGGCTGTTCGTGGTAAAGCGGGCGACAGCGTGTCGTTATCCTATGACCGTGGGGCACGTTCTGTGGAGACCCAGGCAGACGTGTCTTCTGCTGCTACTGGTTACTTTGAAGACAGCAGAGACAGTTTTGCGGGATCAGAGGCGTCGGACAGTAACAGGGAAGGAAGAGCAATCAGGACGAGGAGTAGGACAGGAAAAGAAATGGAACTGTTAGGAAAGGGATTGGCAGGGATCGAAGTGACGTCAGATAGTAGTTGCTTGTCTGGATATGGGACTGAGAGGGTGAAGAAGATTGCGAAAAGGAAGGCAGATCTGGAGACTTTGGAAAGGTGTCATAGGACGATGAAAGAACAAGCGAAGAAGAGGAAAGATTCGATGATGGTAGCAGAGATGGAGTTAAAGGAGAAAAAGAAGGACTCGGAAAAAGGATCCATTAAGGGTTCCAGCAAGGGATCTAGCAAAGGATCAACTAAAGGAACCAGCGTATGTTCGAGTAAGGAATCAGTTAAAGGAGGAAAAGGAAGCAGTAGAGCGGAAAGTAAGATAGCAATGGATGACACATATGAAGAAAGCATTGATGGAGGAGATAGTGAGATAATGATAGATTTTAAAAACAGGATTGATGAGAAGAGAGGCGGTAATATCAGGCGTGCGTCCCTAGGTATGAAGTCTTTGTTGGAGGGTCTGTATGAATCTAGAGAGTATGCGAATAAGAGTAAGAATATAAGTAAGCTACAGAGAAGTAGATGTAATGAGGTATACGATATGTGCGTGCAGATAGATTATTTATTGGAGTGGGCAGAAAATAGAAGAAAGACGGTTACGGAATATATTAAAAAGACATATCCAGGAAGAGAAGAGCATGATTTAGAATATGACCTTGACATTGATCAGATGGTAAAGGAGGGTTTACTTGTAGGAATGCGAGGAGTTAGAGACGCGGTAGATGTAGGGACACAGACGGAAAAGATAGGGTTGGAAAAGAGGAAAAGTTACGCGAAAGCAGTAGGTGAAAGGGAGGTTAGATACGAAAGTAGGAGAAGGGAAAAAGTAAGGATTGATAGTAGAGACACAGGAGATATTGCATCAAGTGAAAGTGAAGAAGAGAGAGTGAAAATGAGGAATGTAGAGGTGTTGAGGCGCAAGAGGGAGGAAAATAGTGATTGGCAGACTGTGGAAAATAGAAGAAGGGGTAGAATGAAGAAAGTGGATGAAAGGAATACAGGTAGGAACCGTAGTGGAAGCAAAGTGAGAAAGAGATCTGTGAGCGCTATGAGGAGTGATGCAATTATTGTGAAATGTCATGAGCCAGGTGAAAGTGAGCTGATAGTGAAAGAGTTTAAAGCTGTGCATGCCGATAAGAGATTGGAGGTTAAGGATATTAGAAAGACAAGGTGCGGAAATATGATTATCGAATTGAAGGGGAACGGAAACGTGAAGGAGTGGAAGGAGAAGATGGTGGATATTGCACGTAATCGTGGAGAGATCGTTGCTAGATCTCCCACTATTGATATTGAAATCGAGGGAATCGAGCCCTATGTCACGAAAGAGCAGGTGATAGAAGCAATGGGGAAAGAATTCGGAGAGGAGGAAAGCCAGGAACTTGAATGGAAGGTGTTGAGGCTGAATAGATACGGAAATGGTAAGGCAGTACTGAGAGGAGGGATGAAGTGGAAGGCGAAACTGAGGGACAAGAAAACTATAGCGATAGAGTGGAAAATGTGCAAAATCAGAGAAGCTGAGGTTGTAGTGAGGTGTTTCAAGTGCCAGGATACAGGACATAGAAGTTTCCAGTGCAGAGAAAAGGTGGACATTGGATTATGTAGGAGATGTGGCGGAAAGGACCATGTAGTGGGAGATTGTGTGAATAAAATAAGGTGCTTTTTGTGTGCTAAGGCTGGACTAGGACGCGAGAAACTGACGCACTTCGCAGGTTCTGTGATTTGCGCCAGAAATAGAGGGAGGATTACCTAAGCTTAGGTAATCAGAGTGAGGACGTAGGGAGGGCTGCGAAGTAATGCCACGTGCCGTGCCGCATGCCCTCTACAGTGGATGATGTGGAGTCGGAGGAGGGGTTTTAGTGGGTATTCCGGGAGGTCAAACTCCCGGCGAGTCCCACACTACCCCGGCATCTTGGTGCCGGGGTGTGCGTAAATGCATTTCCCCTCCTCCACAAAAAAAAAAAAAAAAAAAAAAAAAAAAAAAAAAAAAAAAAAAAGGTCTGGGTTAGGTCTGGGTTAGGTCTGGGTTAGGTCTGGGCCGCGATGGTGAGCACCTCCTCGTGGTGTGGCCCGGGAGGATCACATGGTGGGATCACGTTGGAGTGATCCCACCATGTGGTCCTGCGAAGACTCACCAACACACTCATTCACACACACACACTACAGACACACAACATTCACACACTTCATTCATTCTTGACACAGACGACAGACATACATACGGACATTCATACACACACACACTAGACTTGGACGGACACGACGACATAATAGGATGGATATTTAATATGACGACTTTGGCTAAAATTTTTAAAAACAAATATGACAGATACAACGAAAGGTAAAAAAAGTTACGGTGCAGGGTTGCTCGGTGGGCCCAGTACCGGCACGGCTGTTCGTGGTAAAGCGGGCGACAGCGTGTCGTTATCCTATGACCGTGGGGCACGTTCTGTGGAGACCCAGGCAGACGTGTCTTCTGCTGCTACTGGTTACTTTGAAGACAGCAGAGACAGTTTTGCGGGATCAGAGGCGTCGGACAGTAACAGGGAAGGAAGAGCAATCAGGACGAGGAGTAGGACAGGAAAAGAAATGGAACTGTTAGGAAAGGGATTGGCAGGGATCGAAGTGACGTCAGATAGTAGTTGCTTGTCTGGATATGGGACTGAGAGGGTGAAGAAGATTGCGAAAAGGAAGGCAGATCTGGAGACTTTGGAAAGGTGTCATAGGACGATGAAAGAACAAGCGAAGAAGAGGAAAGATTCGATGATGGTAGCAGAGATGGAGTTAAAGGAGAAAAAGAAGGACTCGGAAAAAGGATCCATTAAGGGTTCCAGCAAGGGATCTAGCAAAGGATCAACTAAAGGAACCAGCGTATGTTCGAGTAAGGAATCAGTTAAAGGAGGAAAAGGAAGCAGTAGAGCGGAAAGTAAGATAGCAATGGATGACACATATGAAGAAAGCATTGATGGAGGAGATAGTGAGATAATGATAGATTTTAAAAACAGGATTGATGAGAAGAGAGGCGGTAATATCAGGCGTGCGTCCCTAGGTATGAAGTCTTTGTTGGAGGGTCTGTATGAATCTAGAGAGTATGCGAATAAGAGTAAGAATATAAGTAAGCTACAGAGAAGTAGATGTAATGAGGTATACGATATGTGCGTGCAGATAGATTATTTATTGGAGTGGGCAGAAAATAGAAGAAAGACGGTTACGGAATATATTAAAAAGACATATCCAGGAAGAGAAGAGCATGATTTAGAATATGACCTTGACATTGATCAGATGGTAAAGGAGGGTTTACTTGTAGGAATGCGAGGAGTTAGAGACGCGGTAGATGTAGGGACACAGACGGAAAAGATAGGGTTGGAAAAGAGGAAAAGTTACGCGAAAGCAGTAGGTGAAAGGGAGGTTAGATACGAAAGTAGGAGAAGGGAAAAAGTAAGGATTGATAGTAGAGACACAGGAGATATTGCATCAAGTGAAAGTGAAGAAGAGAGAGTGAAAATGAGGAATGTAGAGGTGTTGAGGCGCAAGAGGGAGGAAAATAGTGATTGGCAGACTGTGGAAAATAGAAGAAGGGGTAGAATGAAGAAAGTGGATGAAAGGAATACAGGTAGGAACCGTAGTGGAAGCAAAGTGAGAAAGAGATCTGTGAGCGCTATGAGGAGTGATGCAATTATTGTGAAATGTCATGAGCCAGGTGAAAGTGAGCTGATAGTGAAAGAGTTTAAAGCTGTGCATGCCGATAAGAGATTGGAGGTTAAGGATATTAGAAAGACAAGGTGCGGAAATATGATTATCGAATTGAAGGGGAACGGAAACGTGAAGGAGTGGAAGGAGAAGATGGTGGATATTGCACGTAATCGTGGAGAGATCGTTGCTAGATCTCCCACTATTGATATTGAAATCGAGGGAATCGAGCCCTATGTCACGAAAGAGCAGGTGATAGAAGCAATGGGGAAAGAATTCGGAGAGGAGGAAAGCCAGGAACTTGAATGGAAGGTGTTGAGGCTGAATAGATACGGAAATGGTAAGGCAGTACTGAGAGGAGGGATGAAGTGGAAGGCGAAACTGAGGGACAAGAAAACTATAGCGATAGAGTGGAAAATGTGCAAAATCAGAGAAGCTGAGGTTGTAGTGAGGTGTTTCAAGTGCCAGGATACAGGACATAGAAGTTTCCAGTGCAGAGAAAAGGTGGACATTGGATTATGTAGGAGATGTGGCGGAAAGGACCATGTAGTGGGAGATTGTGTGAATAAAATAAGGTGCTTTTTGTGTGCTAAGGCTGGACTAGGACGCGAGAAACTGACGCACTTCGCAGGTTCTGTGATTTGCGCCAGAAATAGAGGGAGGATTACCTAAGCTTAGGTAATCAGAGTGAGGACGTAGGGAGGGCTGCGAAGTAATGCCACGTGCCGTGCCGCATGCCCTCTACAGTGGATGATGTGGAGTCGGAGGAGGGGTTTTAGTGGGTATTCCGGGAGGTCAAACTCCCGGCGAGTCCCACACTACCCCGGCATCTTGGTGCCGGGGTGTGCGTAAATGCATTTCCCCTCCTCCACAAAAAAAAAAAAAAAAAAAAAAAAAAAAAAAGGTCTGGGTTAGGTCTGGGTTAGGTCTGGGTTAGGTCTGGGTTAGGTCTCCCCGGTGGCGTGTCGTTGGTAGTCTACGCCGACGACACAATGATCGTAGCCACCGGGAGCAATTGGAAGAAGGCGGTGAGTGCCGCAGAAGAAGCGGTGCACCTCGTCGTCGAAGAAATAGAGCGCCTTGGTTTAAGGGTGGCTACGGCCAAGACCGAGGCCATGTGGATTTGTGGGTCCACTGGCCGAGGGATCCCTTCCAAGGCGTCTCTGAAAGTGGGTGAGTCCTGCATCCCCGTGAGCCGGAGATTGAAATATCTTGGGCTCACGGTGGACAGTTACTGGCGGTTCGGGCATCATCTAAGGCAGCTGGCCCCCAGGTTGGAGCGAGCGACGGCATGTCTTTGTCGTCTGGCGCCCAACCTGGGTGGACCAGGGGAGGAGCGGCGTCGACTGTATGTGGGAGTCGTCCGGTCCATGGCCCTCTACGGAGCGCCGATATGGGCCGGCGGCTTGGCGGCCAACAGGCAGGGCAGAGATGTGCTCTGCAAGGTCCACAGGCTGTTGGCTGTCAGGGTCGTGCGGGGGTACCGCACGATCTCCTACGCAGTGGCGACCGTTCTGGCGGGTTCCGTCCCCTTCCGCTTCCTGGCGGTCATGGATGCGGAGGTCTACTCTGGCCTCCGTGACCTGCGCCGGGGCGGGGGGGATCAAACAGAGGAGGATGATGTCCGACGTCAGGCCGAGCAGCGTGCGTGGGCGAAGTGGCTCGCATGGTTAGACGAGCCACAGAACGCCGAGAAGCGCGCTGTTCGGGCCATCCGCCCGCTCATTAGAGAGTGGGTGGATAGGCGACATGGCAGGCTCACATATCGCCTGACGCAGGTGCTCTCGGGGCACGGATGCTTTGGAGAGTACCTGCGGCGAATAGGCAAGGAAGAGACGGCGAGGTGCAAACACTGCGACGAGGAGGAGGACACAGCGCAACACACGCTAGAGCGCTGTCCAGCATGGGCGGAGCAGCGTCGCATGCTGGAACTGGAGATAGGAGACGATCTCTCGCTGCCCACAGTGGTGAAGGAGATGGTGGCGAGCGAGAGAAAATGGAAGGCGGTGGCCTCCTTCAGTGAGCGAGTACTCACGATGAAGGAGGTCGCCGAGAGGGAGAGAGAGGGAGAGCGGGGGCTGCGACCCACACGCAGCCGCCCGCGGAGAAGGTAAGGAGGCGGGAGGGGTGAGCGCCGCGAGGGAGGTTCGGGGACGCTTGCGTCCCCCGGCCTTTCTCGCGGTAGCGAACAAAATTTTTAGAAAATGCGCCGCGAGGGGTGGCGGGGGATGCTTGCATCCCTTGACGCCTCTCGCGGTAGCAATAACAAGAGATTTTTTGGAAGCGCCGCGGGGGAGGTAGGGGGATGCCTCGGCATCCCTCTGCGCCTCTCGCGGTAGCATAAAGAGGGGGGAGAGAGGGAACTGTGCGGGGTTTCAAGGGATGGCTAGCATCGCTTGGCGCCTCGCACAGGATCCCACGTCATGAGCGGTGTCGGGGTGAGGGCTCCGGCGCTGCATTGCACATCATGACCGATGGGGGGGGAGACGGCGTGTGGGTGGCCGCACGCCGGCTCCTTGTTTTCTGGGGAAAGCCCCGGGGTGGGCGCCTACGGGCACCACACCGGGAGCAGTCGTACGGGGTGCACCCTGGATGCCATCGCTAGCGCGGTCCCTGGGGTGCACTCTATAAACGGTAGAGGAAGGCACCGTGAGGTTTTAGTTGGTAGAAATCCAACAGTACCCGTCGCTCCCTCAGGCGGCGGGTCTCTATGAAGATTTCCTCACGTTAAGCAAAAAAAAAAAAAAGGTCTGGGTTAGGTCTGGGTTAGGTCTGGGTTAGGTCTGGGTTAGGTCTGGGTTAGGTCTGGGTTAGGTCTGGGTTAGGTCTGGGTTAGGTCTGGGTTAGGTCTGGGTTAGGTCTGGGTTAGGTCTGGGTTAGGTCTGGGTTAGGTCTGGGCCGCGATGGTGAGCACCTCCTCGTGGTGTGGCCCGGGAGGATCACATGGTGGGATCACGCTGGAGTGATCCCACCATGTGGTCCTGCGAAGACTCACCAACACACTCATTCACACA
This sequence comes from Cerceris ruficornis, assembly GCA_963989415.1. NCBI lineage: Eukaryota > Metazoa > Arthropoda > Insecta > Hymenoptera > Crabronidae > Cerceris > Cerceris ruficornis. Next base: position 33,158,879 of record OZ022518.1, read on the forward strand.
CACACACTACAGACACACAACATTCACACACTTCATTCATTCTTGACATAGACGACAGACAGACATACGGACATTCATACACACACACACTAGACTTGGACGGACACGACGACATAATAGGATGGATATTTAATATGACGACTTTGGCTAAAAAACTTTTAAAACAAACATGACAGATACAACGAAAGGTAAAAAAAGTTACGGTGCAGGGTTGCTCGGTGGGCCCAGTACCGGCACGGCTGTTCGTGGTAAAGCGGGCGACAGCGTGTCGTTATCCTATGACCGTGGGACACGTTCTGTGGAGACCCAGGCAGACGTGTCTTCTGCTGCTACTGGTGATTTCGAAGACAGCAGAGACAGTTTTGCGGGATCAGAGGCGTCGGATAGTAACAGGGAAGGAAGATCAATCAGGACGAGGAGTAGGACAGGAAAAGAAATGGAACTTTTAGGAAAGGGATTGGCAGGGATTGAAGTGACGTCAGATAGTAGTTGCTTGTCTGGATATGGGACTGAGAGGGTGAAGAAGATAGCGAAAAGGAAGGCAGATCTGGAGACTTTGGAAAGGTGTCATAGGACGATGAAGGAACAGGCGAAGAAGAGGAAAGATTCGATGATGGTAGCAGAGATGGAGTTAAAGGAGACAAAGAAGGACTCGGAAAAAGGATCCATTAAGGGATCCAGCAAGGCATCCAGCAAAGGATCAATTAAAGGAACCAGTGTAAGTTCAAGTAAAGAATCGGTTAAAGGAGGAAAAGGAAGCAGTAGATCGGGGAGTAGGAGGGAATTGGATGACACATATGAAGAAAGCGTTGAAGATGGAGAAAGTAAGATAATGTTAGAATTTAAAGACAGAATTGATGAGAAGAGAGGTGGTAACATCAGGCGTGCGACTCTAGGTATGAAGACTTTGGTGGAGGGTCTGTGGGAATCTAAAGAGTATGCGAATAAAAGTAAGAACATAAGTAAGCAACAGAGAAGTAGATGTAATGATTTATACGATATGTGTGTGGAGTTAGACTATTTATTAGAGTGGGCGGAAGATAGAAGAAGGAAGGTTACGGAATACATAAAAAAGGTATATCCAGGAAGAAAAGAATATGATGTAGAAAATGACGTCGACATTGAGCAAATGATGAAAGATGGATTACTTGTAGGAATGCGAGGAGTTAGTGACGTGGCAGACGTAGGGACACAAACGGAAAAGATAGGGCTGGAAAAGAGGAAAAGTTACGCGAAAGCAGTAGGTGAAAGAGAGGTTAGATACGAAAGTAGGAGAAGGGAAAAAGTAAGGATCGACAGTAGAGATACGGGAGATATTGCATCAAGTGAAAGTGAAGAAGAGAGAGTGAAAATGAGGAATGTAGAGGTGTTGAGGCGCAAGAGGGAGGAAACTAGTGATTGGCAGACTGTGGAAAATAGAAGAAGGGGTAGAATGAAGAAAGTGGATGAAAGGAATATAGGTAGGAACCGAAGTGGAAGCAAGGCGAGAAAAAGATCTGTGAGTGCTATGAGGAGTGATGCAATTATTGTGAAATGTCATGAGCCAGGTGAAAGTGAACTGATAGTGAAAGAGTTTAAAGCTGTACATGCCGATAAAAGATTGGAGGTTAAGGATATTAGAAAGACAAGGTGCGGAAATATGATTATTGAATTGAAGGGGAACGGAAACGTGAAGGAGTGGAAGGAGAAAATGGTGGATATTGCGCGTAACCGTGGAGAGATCGTTGCTAGATCTCCCACAATTGACATTGAAATCGAGGGAATCGAGCCCTATGTCACGAAAGAGCAGGTGATAGAAGCAATGGGGAAAGAATTCGGAGAGGAAGAAAGTCAGGAACTTGAATGGAAGGTGCTGAGGCTGAACAGATACGGAAATGGTAAGGCAGTATTGAGAGGAGGGATGAAATGGAAGGCGAAACTGAGGGATAAGAAAACAATAGCGATAGAGTGGAAAATGTGTAAAATCAGAGAAGCTGAGGTTGTAGTGAGGTGTTTCAAGTGCCAGGATACAGGACACAGAAGTTTCCAGTGCAGAGAAAAAGTGGACATTGGTTTATGTAGGAGATGTGGCGGAAAGGACCATGTAGTGGGAGATTGTGTGAACAAAATAAGGTGTTTTTTGTGTGCCAAGGCTGGTCTAGGACGCGAGAAACTGACGCACTTCGCAGGCTCTGTGATCTGCGCCAGAAATAGAGGGAGGATTACCTAATTTTAAGTAATCAGAGTGAGGACGTAGGGAGGGCTGCGAAGTAATGCCACGTGCCGTGCCGCATGCCCTCTACAGTGGATGATGTGGAGTCGGAGGAGGGGTTTTAGTGGGTATTCCGGGAGGTCAAACTCCCGGCGAGTCCCACACTACCCCGGCATCTTGGTGCCGGGGTGTGCGTAAATGCATTTCCCCTCCTCCACAAAAAAAAAAAAAAAAAAAAAAAAAAAAAAAAAAAAAAGGTCTGGGTTAGGTCTGGGTTAGGTCTGGGTTAGGTCTGGGTTAGGTCTGGGTTAGGTCTGGGTTAGGTCTGGGTTAGGTCTGGGTTAGGTCTGGGTTAGGTCTGGGTTAGGTCTGGGTTAGGTCTGGGTTAGGTCTGGGTTAGGTCTGGGTTAGGTCTGGGTTAGGTCTGGGTTAGGTCTGGGTTAGGTCTGGGTTAGGTCTGGGTTAGGTCTGGGTTAGGTCTGGGTTAGGTCTGGGTTAGGTCTGGGTTAGGTCTGGGTTAGGTCTGGGTTAGGTCTGGGTTAGGTCTGGGTTAGGTCTGGGTTAGGTCTGGGTTAGGTCTGGGTTAGGTCTGGGTTAGGTCTGGGTTAGGTCTGGGTTAGGTCTGGGTTAGGTCTGGGTTAGGTCTGGGTTAGGTCTGGGTTAGGTCTGGGTTAGGTCTGGGTTAGGTCTGGGTTAGGTCTGGGTTAGGTCTGGGTTAGGTCTGGGTTAGGTCTGGGTTAGGTCTGGGTTAGGTCTGGGTTAGGTCTGGGTTAGGTCTGGGTTAGGTCTGGGTTAGGTCTGGGTTAGGTCTGGGTTAGGTCTGGGTTAGGTCTGGGTTAGGTCTGGGTTAGGTCTGGGTTAGGTCTGGGTTAGGTCTGGGTTAGGTCTGGGTTAGGTCTGGGTTAGGTCTGGGTTAGGTCTGGGTTAGGTCTGGGTTAGGTCTGGGTTAGGTCTGGGTTAGGTCTGGGTTAGGTCTGGGTTAGGTCTGGGTTAGGTCTGGGTTAGGTCTGGGTTAGGTCTGGGTTAGGTCTGGGTTAGGTCTGGGTTAGGTCTGGGTTAGGTCTGGGTTAGGTCTGGGTTAGGTCTGGGTTAGGTCTGGGTTAGGTCTGGGTTAGGTCTGGGTTAGGTCTGGGTTAGGTCTGGGTTAGGTCTGGGTTAGGTCTGGGTTAGGTCTGGGTTAGGTCTGGGTTAGGTCTGGGTTAGGTCTGGGTTAGGTCTGGGTTAGGTCTGGGTTAGGTCTGGGTTAGGTCTGGGTTAGGTCTGGGTTAGGTCTGGGTTAGGTCTGGGTTAGGTCTGGGTTAGGTCTGGGTTAGGTCTGGGTTAGGTCTGGGTTAGGTCTGGGTTAGGTCTGGGTTAGGTCTGGGTTAGGTCTGGGTTAGGTCTGGGTTAGGTCTGGGTTAGGTCTGGGTTAGGTCTGGGTTAGGTCTGGGTTAGGTCTGGGTTAGGTCTGGGTTAGGTCTGGGTTAGGTCTGGGTTAGGTCTGGGTTAGGTCTGGGTTAGGTCTGGGTTAGGTCTGGGTTAGGTCTGGGTTAGGTCTGGGTTAGGTCTGGGTTAGGTCTGGGTTAGGTCTGGGTTAGGTCTGGGTTAGGTCTGGGTTAGGTCTGGGTTAGGTCTGGGTTAGGTCTGGGTTAGGTCTGGGTTAGGTCTGGGTTAGGTCTGGGTTAGGTCTGGGTTAGGTCTGGGTTAGGTCTGGGTTAGGTCTGGGTTAGGTCTGGGTTAGGTCTGGGTTAGGTCTGGGTTAGGTCTGGGTTAGGTCTGGGTTAGGTCTGGGTTAGGTCTGGGTTAGGTCTGGGTTAGGTCTGGGTTAGGTCTGGGTTAGGTCTGGGTTAGGTCTGGGTTAGGTCTGGGTTAGGTCTGGGTTAGGTCTGGGTTAGGTCTGGGTTAGGTCTGGGTTAGGTCTGGGTTAGGTCTGGGTTAGGTCTGGGTTAGGTCTGGGTTAGGTCTGGGTTAGGTCTGGGTTAGGTCTGGGTTAGGTCTGGGTTAGGTCTGGGTTAGGTCTGGGTTAGGTCTGGGTTAGGTCTGGGTTAGGTCTGGGTTAGGTCTGGGTTAGGTCTGGGTTAGGTCTGGGTTAGGTCTGGGTTAGGTCTGGGTTAGGTCTGGGTTAGGTCTGGGTTAGGTCTGGGTTAGGTCTGGGTTAGGTCTGGGTTAGGTCTGGGTTAGGTCTGGGTTAGGTCTGGGTTAGGTCTGGGTTAGGTCTGGGTTAGGTCTGGGTTAGGTCTGGGTTAGGTCTGGGTTAGGTCTGGGTTAGGTCTGGGTTAGGTCTGGGTTAGGTCTGGGTTAGGTCTGGGTTAGGTCTGGGTTAGGTCTGGGTTAGGTCTGGGTTAGGTCTGGGTTAGGTCTGGGTTAGGTCTGGGTTAGGTCTGGGTTAGGTCTGGGTTAGGTCTGGGTTAGGTCTGGGTTAGGTCTGGGTTAGGTCTGGGTTAGGTCTGGGTTAGGTCTGGGTTAGGTCTGGGTCTGGGTTAGGTCTGGGTTAGGGTTAGGTCTGGGTTAGGTCTGGGTTAGGTCTGGGTTAGGTCTGGGTTAGGTCTGGGTTAGGTCTGGGTTAGGTCTGGGTTAGGTCTGGGTTAGGTCTGGGTTAGGTCTGGGTTAGGTCTGGGTTAGGTCTGGGTTAGGTCTGGGTTAGGTCTGGGTTAGGTCTGGGTTAGGTCTGGGTTAGGTCTGGGTTAGGTCTGGGTTAGGTCTGGGTTAGGTCTGGGTTAGGTCTGGGTTAGGTCTGGGTTAGGTCTGGGTTAGGTCTGGGTTAGGTCTGGGTTAGGTCTGGGTTAGGTCTGGGTTAGGTCTGGGTTAGGTCTGGGTTAGGTCTGGGTTAGGTCTGGGTTAGGTCTGGGTTAGGTCTGGGTTAGGTCTGGGTTAGGTCTGGGTTAGGTCTGGGTTAGGTCTGGGTTAGGTCTGGGTTAGGTCTGGGTTAGGTCTGGGTTAGGTCTGGGTTAGGTCTGGGTTAGGTCTGGGTTAGGTCTGGGTTAGGTCTGGGTTAGGTCTGGGTTAGGTCTGGGTTAGGTCTGGGTTAGGTCTGGGTTAGGTCTGGGTTAGGTCTGGGTTAGGTCTGGGTTAGGTCTGGGTTAGGTCTGGGTTAGGTCTGGGTTAGGTCTGGGTTAGGTCTGGGTTAGGTCTGGGTTAGGTCTGGGTTAGGTCTGGGTTAGGTCTGGGTTAGGTCTGGGTTAGGTCTGGGTTAGGTCTGGGTTAGGTCTGGGTTAGGTCTGGGTTAGGTCTGGGTTAGGTCTGGGTTAGGTCTGGGTTAGGTCTGGGTTAGGTCTGGGTTAGGTCTGGGTTAGGTCTGGGTTAGGTCTGGGTTAGGTCTGGGTTAGGTCTGGGTTAGGTCTGGGTTAGGTCTGGGTTAGGTCTGGGTTAGGTCTGGGTTAGGTCTGGGTTAGGTCTGGGTTAGGTCTGGGTTAGGTCTGGGTTAGGTCTGGGTTAGGTCTGGGTTAGGTCTGGGTTAGGTCTGGGTTAGGTCTGGGTTAGGTCTGGGTTAGGTCTGGGTTAGGTCTGGGTTAGGTCTGGGTTAGGTCTGGGTTAGGTCTGGGTTAGGTCTGGGTTAGGTCTGGGTTAGGTCTGGGTTAGGTCTGGGTTAGGTCTGGGTTAGGTCTGGGTTAGGTCTGGGTTAGGTCTGGGTTAGGTCTGGGTTAGGTCTGGGTTAGGTCTGGGTTAGGTCTGGGTTAGGTCTGGGTTAGGTCTGGGTTAGGTCTGGGTTAGGTCTGGGTTAGGTCTGGGTTAGGTCTGGGTTAGGTCTGGGTTAGGTCTGGGTTAGGTCTGGGTTAGGTCTGGGTTAGGTCTGGGTTAGGTCTGGGTTAGGTCTGGGTTAGGTCTGGGTTAGGTCTGGGTTAGGTCTGGGTTAGGTCTGGGTTAGGTCTGGGTTAGGTCTGGGTTAGGTCTGGGTTAGGTCTGGGTTAGGTCTGGGTTAGGTCTGGGTTAGGTCTGGGTTAGGTCTGGGTTAGGTCTGGGTTAGGTCTGGGTTAGGTCTGGGTTAGGTCTGGGTTAGGTCTGGGTTAGGTCTGGGTTAGGTCTGGGTTAGGTCTGGGTTAGGTCTGGGTTAGGTCTGGGTTAGGTCTGGGTTAGGTCTGGGTTAGGTCTGGGTTAGGTCTGGGTTAGGTCTGGGTTAGGTCTGGGTTAGGTCTGGGTTAGGTCTGGGTTAGGTCTGGGTTAGGTCTGGGTTAGGTCTGGGTTAGGTCTGGGTTAGGTCTGGGTTAGGTCTGGGTTAGGTCTGGGTTAGGTCTGGGTTAGGTCTGGGTTAGGTCTGGGTTAGGTCTGGGTTAGGTCTGGGTTAGGTCTGGGTTAGGTCTGGGTTAGGTCTGGGTTAGGTCTGGGTTAGGTCTGGGTTAGGTCTGGGTTAGGTCTGGGTTAGGTCTGGGTTAGGTCTGGGTTAGGTCTGGGTTAGGTCTGGGTTAGGTCTGGGTTAGGTCTGGGTTAGGTCTGGGTTAGGTCTGGGTTAGGTCTGGGTTAGGTCTGGGTTAGGTCTGGGTTAGGTCTGGGTTAGGTCTGGGTTAGGTCTGGGTTAGGTCTGGGTTAGGTCTGGGTTAGGTCTGGGTTAGGTCTGGGTTAGGTCTGGGTTAGGTCTGGGTTAGGTCTGGGTTAGGTCTGGGTTAGGTCTGGGTTAGGTCTGGGTTAGGTCTGGGTTAGGTCTGGGTTAGGTCTGGGTTAGGTCTGGGTTAGGTCTGGGTTAGGTCTGGGTTAGGTCTGGGTTAGGTCTGGGTTAGGTCTGGGTTAGGTCTGGGTTAGGTCTGGGTTAGGTCTGGGTTAGGTCTGGGTTAGGTCTGGGTTAGGTCTGGGTTAGGTCTGGGTTAGGTCTGGGTTAGGTCTGGGTTAGGTCTGGGTTAGGTCTGGGTTAGGTCTGGGTTAGGTCTGGGTTAGGTCTGGGTTAGGTCTGGGTTAGGTCTGGGTTAGGTCTGGGTTAGGTCTGGGTTAGGTCTGGGTTAGGTCTGGGTTAGGTCTGGGTTAGGTCTGGGTTAGGTCTGGGTTAGGTCTGGGTTAGGTCTGGGTTAGGTCTGGGTTAGGTCTGGGTTAGGTCTGGGTTAGGTCTGGGTTAGGTCTGGGTTAGGTCTGGGTTAGGTCTGGGTTAGGTCTGGGTTAGGTCTGGGTTAGGTCTGGGTTAGGTCTGGGTTAGGTCTGGGTTAGGTCTGGGTTAGGTCTGGGTTAGGTCTGGGTTAGGTCTGGGTTAGGTCTGGGTTAGGTCTGGGTTAGGTCTGGGTTAGGTCTGGGTTAGGTCTGGGTTAGGTCTGGGTTAGGTCTGGGTTAGGTCTGGGTTAGGTCTGGGTTAGGTCTGGGTTAGGTCTGGGTTAGGTCTGGGTTAGGTCTGGGTTAGGTCTGGGTTAGGTCTGGGTTAGGTCTGGGTTAGGTCTGGGTTAGGTCTGGGTTAGGTCTGGGTTAGGTCTGGGTTAGGTCTGGGTTAGGTCTGGGTTAGGTCTGGGTTAGGTCTGGGTTAGGTCTGGGTTAGGTCTGGGTTAGGTCTGGGTTAGGTCTGGGTTAGGTCTGGGTTAGGTCTGGGTTAGGTCTGGGTTAGGTCTGGGTTAGGTCTGGGTTAGGTCTGGGTTAGGTCTGGGTTAGGTCTGGGTTAGGTCTGGGTTAGGTCTGGGTTAGGTCTGGGTTAGGTCTGGGTTAGGTCTGGGTTAGGTCTGGGTTAGGTCTGGGTTAGGTCTGGGTTAGGTCTGGGTTAGGTCTGGGTTAGGTCTGGGTTAGGTCTGGGTTAGGTCTGGGTTAGGTCTGGGTTAGGTCTGGGTTAGGTCTGGGTTAGGTCTGGGTTAGGTCTGGGTTAGGTCTGGGTTAGGTCTGGGTTAGGTCTGGGTTAGGTCTGGGTTAGGTCTGGGTTAGGTCTGGGTTAGGTCTGGGTTAGGTCTGGGTTAGGTCTGGGTTAGGTCTGGGTTAGGTCTGGGTTAGGTCTGGGTTAGGTCTGGGTTAGGTCTGGGTTAGGTCTGGGTTAGGTCTGGGTTAGGTCTGGGTTAGGTCTGGGTTAGGTCTGGGTTAGGTCTGGGTTAGGTCTGGGTTAGGTCTGGGTTAGGTCTGGGTTAGGTCTGGGTTAGGTCTGGGTTAGGTCTGGGTTAGGTCTGGGTTAGGTCTGGGTTAGGTCTGGGTTAGGTCTGGGTTAGGTCTGGGTTAGGTCTGGGTTAGGTCTGGGTTAGGTCTGGGTTAGGTCTGGGTTAGGTCTGGGTTAGGTCTGGGTTAGGTCTGGGTTAGGTCTGGGTTAGGTCTGGGTTAGGTCTGGGTTAGGTCTGGGTTAGGTCTGGGTTAGGTCTGGGTTAGGTCTGGGTTAGGTCTGGGTTAGGTCTGGGTTAGGTCTGGGTTAGGTCTGGGTTAGGTCTGGGTTAGGTCTGGGTTAGGTCTGGGTTAGGTCTGGGTTAGGTCTGGGTTAGGTCTGGGTTAGGTCTGGGTTAGGTCTGGGTTAGGTCTGGGTTAGGTCTGGGTTAGGTCTGGGTTAGGTCTGGGTTAGGTCTGGGTTAGGTCTGGGTTAGGTCTGGGTTAGGTCTGGGTTAGGTCTGGGTTAGGTCTGGGTTAGGTCTGGGTTAGGTCTGGGTTAGGTCTGGGTTAGGTCTGGGTTAGGTCTGGGTTAGGTCTGGGTTAGGTCTGGGTTAGGTCTGGGTTAGGTCTGGGTTAGGTCTGGGTTAGGTCTGGGTTAGGTCTGGGTTAGGTCTGGGTTAGGTCTGGGTTAGGTCTGGGTTAGGTCTGGGTTAGGTCTGGGTTAGGTCTGGGTTAGGTCTGGGTTAGGTCTGGGTTAGGTCTGGGTTAGGTCTGGGTTAGGTCTGGGTTAGGTCTGGGTTAGGTCTGGGTTAGGTCTGGGTTAGGTCTGGGTTAGGTCTGGGTTAGGTCTGGGTTAGGTCTGGGTTAGGTCTGGGTTAGGTCTGGGTTAGGTCTGGGTTAGGTCTGGGTTAGGTCTGGGTTAGGTCTGGGTTAGGTCTGGGTTAGGTCTGGGTTAGGTCTGGGTTAGGTCTGGGTTAGGTCTGGGTTAGGTCTGGGTTAGGTCTGGGTTAGGTCTGGGTTAGGTCTGGGTTAGGTCTGGGTTAGGTCTGGGTTAGGTCTGGGTTAGGTCTGGGTTAGGTCTGGGTTAGGTCTGGGTTAGGTCTGGGTTAGGTCTGGGTTAGGTCTGGGTTAGGTCTGGGTTAGGTCTGGGTTAGGTCTGGGTTAGGTCTGGGTTAGGTCTGGGTTAGGTCTGGGTTAGGTCTGGGTTAGGTCTGGGTTAGGTCTGGGTTAGGTCTGGGTTAGGTCTGGGTTAGGTCTGGGTTAGGTCTGGGTTAGGTCTGGGTTAGGTCTGGGTTAGGTCTGGGTTAGGTCTGGGTTAGGTC
>OZ022519.1:4340909-4443954 GCA_963989415.1 Cerceris ruficornis
GACCAGGAGCTCTCCGGGGTCGTCAAACGCCTGGCTAGCCGTAACACGGCGCCAGGGCCGGGTGGCATCCCCGGAAAAGTCCTGGTGCATTCGTTGAGTGGCCTTGGACCCAATCTGAAGCGTATTTTTGACGCTTGCCTAAGATCGGGTCGGTTCCCCTCAGACTGGAAACGCGCCAAACTAGTGCTCCTCCAGAAAGAGGGAAAGTCCGGAGACTCACCGGCCGCATACCGACCAATCTGTTTACTTGATGAGGCTGGCAAATTACTCGAAAGGGTAGTTTCCGGCCGTATAGTCAAGCATCTGTCCTTGGTTGGTCCAGACGTCTCTGAGGCCCAGTTTGGCTTCAGGCGGGGTCGCTCCACTGTTGATGCGATCAACAGGGTGCATGACCTCGCGAAGCGGGCGGTAGGAAGGGGCAGTGTTGCTGTGGCAGTGTCGCTAGACATAGCGAATGCCTTCAACACTGTTTCCTGGACTGCTATAGGGAGGGCTCTCGAATATCATCGAGTCCCTCTCTATCTCAGGAAGGTCCTCCTGGATTATCTACAGGACAGATGTATTGGTTGGTTCGGTGTGGATGGGCCCTGTACTAATTCTGTCCAGCGGGGGGTTTCACAGGGATCGGTCCTCGGACCGCTCCTGTGGAACCTCGCGTTTGACAAGGTGCTGCGGACTTCCCTCCCCGACGACGCGTCGCTCGCTGCGTACGCGGACGATACTATGATCGTCGTCGTCGGGAACTACTGGAGGAGCATACTCGGGACCGCGGAAGACGCGATTCGGAGGATCTCCTTGTCGATTGAGGGACTGGGGCTGAGGGTGGCAACCGAGAAGACACAGGCCATTTGGCTCTGTGGTGGGACTGGTCGCGGGTTGCCACCCAATGCCTCACTCGCGGTAGGTGAGATAACTGTCCCGGTGAGGCGCAAGTTTAAGTACTTGGGCCTCACAGTGGACAGTTACTGGCGCTTCTCGCACCACTTCGAGAATTTGGCTCCCAAGTTGGAGAGAGCGGCGGCTGCCTTAAGCCGCCTGGCTCCCAACTTGGGCGGTTCGAACGAGAAGGCGAGGCGGCTTTACATGGGAGTCGTCCGGTCCATGGCGCTCTACGGAGCTCCAGTGTGGGCCGGTGGCCTGGATGTCAACGGGCGGGCGAGCCGTGCCATGCGCAAGGTTGACCGCCTGATGGCTATCCGGGTCGTGCGGGGTTACCGCACGATTTCCTATGCGGCCGCCTCCGTACTGGCGGGCTCCCCATCGTTTGCATTGCACGCAGAAATGGCCGCGGAGGTTTATACAAATCTCCGTGCACCACTGCAGCAAACGGATGAGGGAGAGCCGTCCGGTGCAGGGGAAGTGGACGTGAGGCGTCAGGCCGAACAGCGCATGATAGCCAAATGGTCATCCTGGCTCGAGGAGCCCGAGAACCAGGCATCACGCGCTGTGAATGCTGTCACCCCATTCCTTAAGGAATGGGTGACGAGAAAGCACGGCCATCTCTCCTATCGCCTGACTCAGATTCTCACCGGGCACGGGTGCTTCGGTGAGTTTCTGAATAGGATCGGCAAGGAGGTAACACCTCTATGTCACCATTGTGACAGGGGGGAGGAGGACACTGCCCAGCACACGCTGGCGGTCTGCCCAGCGTCGCGGGCTGAGCGCAGTGTCCTCAGCGCGATAATTGGAGACGATCTCTCACCACACTCTGTGGTGAGAGAAATGCTCGCCAGCGAGGCTAAATGGCGAGCGGTGGTCTCCTTCAGCGAGGAAGTTCTCCTCGCGAAGGAGGCCGCGGAGCATAATAGGGAGGCGCTGAGGGTGGGTACCTCACGCCGGCAAAGCCGCGTGAGGAGAAGGTAACCCGAGAGGAGGGATTCGTGAGCATGCTCGGATCCCTTGCACCCCCTCGGGTCGCCTGACGAGATTCACCCTCGGCAGCATCTATTTACTTATTATTTATTTATTTATAGTATGTATGCGTGGGTGCTAGTGCGTGTGTGTGTGTTATTTATTTATTTATTCATAGTGGTAAGTAGGACTTTAACTATTTATTTAGTTAATTTTCTACTTTTCGGCTGGATCAGCCGGGGCTAAATGCCGCGATGGGCATGCTCCCTCGCGAGGTTGTGCCTTGGCTACTACCGTGGACCGGGTAGAGGTGAGGGCCCCACTCGGTACGCCTCGGCAGCCACGTTGTGGAGGGGGAACCGTCATGTCGTGACTGCATGACGGTTTCAAGTTCTTGGGGGAAGCCCCGGGGAAGGATGGGGGAAGACCTTCGGGTCGGAAACCACCTTCACCGGGAGCAACAGGCTAGGATGGGGCCCAGTCAGATTATGCGTAGTTTATTTCCTGGGTACCATCTATAAAGCTTTAATGAGAAGTCACCATGAGCTTTTAGCCGGTAGGAATCCGGCACTACCCACTGCCCTTCCCTCAGGGCAGGGGGTGTCTTCCAATTTCGGTCCCAGCGAGGGGTCCGGCTGTACATGTGGTGAATTTCCGGCCTCGAGCTCGAAGTAGAGTGTTTAATTTTTATTAGGCTCAGGGCCGCATGTAACAAGGTATTTCTTGAATGTAAAAATTTAGCTAACACGGTGCTTGTAAATATATTGTTAACATATACATGATATCCTTTGTCCAGATCAGCGACGCTCTTTAGTTGATCGTCAGAGCCGTCTCGGGAAGAGCTCCGCCTACTTCACCCATACATACAGCTGAGATGTCACTGATTCACAGACACTCTCTCGGTGTTATGGCCGGACCTATTGGCACGAGCGTGGTGGCGTATTGGGGCGACATTCGTATCTAACCGCTCGCGCTGGAAAGACATGCCACGCGCGTCGATCGCGGAAAACAAAACGACGCGCGTGGCACGTCGACCAAGGTTATTTATTGAAGAACAATTTCAGATCGCACCACGTCGCGTGCAGGGTAAAACAAAAGTATTATTAGTGAAAAAATATGCTCTGATAAGTTTTAAATCAAATACGATTAATAGATTTTAATGTTTTTGGACTTCTGGCGATGATTTGGTGGAATTCAACCACTACATGACGCCTTACGGCGAAATATAATGCTTCGTTCTAGCACGCGCATTTGTAAATTAATTTCTAATTTAATGGGATACGGCCGCGGCCGCAACAATGTACTCTTTAACGCGAGAAGGCCTTGCGTTCTGCTGTCGCAGAGTTTCTTAATTGTTTGCGCTAGAAATTAATTTATAGATGCGCGTACTAGAACGGAGCATTATATTTCGCCGTAAGGCGTCACGTAGTGAAGGAATTCCACCAAATCATCGCCAGAAGTCCAAAAACATTAAAATCTATTAATCGTATTTGATTTAAAACATATCAGAGCATACATTTTCACTAATAATACTTCTGTTTTGAGGCACACGCGAGTTGTTATAATCTGAAACTGTTCTCCAACAAATACTCTTGGTCGACGTGCTACGCACGTCGTTTCGTTTTCCGCGATCGACGCGCGTGGCATGTCTTTCCAGCACGAGCGGTTAGATACGAATGTCGCCCCAATACGCCACTACGCGCGTGCCAATAGGTCCGAACCTGGCAAGTGAAAGGCAAAACAATCAGCGAGCTCTCGAGCGCACGGGAAGGGGAAGCAGGCGGATCTCTTCCCGAGACGGCTCTGGCGATCAACTAAAGAGCGTCGCTGGTCTAGACAATCAGCATCTTACAGTAATTTTCTTTCAACGTCGTAACCAAGCCCATTTTGCGAAGTCTTTAACTTTGCACCTCGATAACAGTAAAACGATACACAATATTTTGATATTGCATTACAAAGCATCCAGAACTTGATGTCCCATTTATAATGTTTCTTGTTTGGTAAATATTGCGTGATACTTGAGTGACACAGTGTTCCCACTAAAGATTCATCGATAGACAACATTTTGTGTGGAATGTAATATGTTTGAAACATCCGATTGACGTGCTCAACAACTGGATTGAATTTAGCACACGCGTCATATTTTTCATGTCCCGGTGGAAAACGCTTTTTATTATCAACTATATGAAAACATCTTAAAATATTTTGAAATCTGTTTCGTGAAAACATCTTTTTAAACCAAGGTATAGCTCTAAAACTTTCAGTCCAATATGAATATATTGTTGGTAAATTGGTTATCCCCATTTCCAATAGTACAGCTACAAATGCCTTCACTTCCAGGGTAGTGACTGGATACCAATTTACCATTCTAGACTTATCAGTTCTAGTGGATTTTGATAACAATTCTTCTGCATATCTGTTTGTTTCCTTAGCCATCATTGCCCAAAGAGAATTAGTGAAAAACAGATTAAAATATTCCATCGGTTTGGCTCTATTAGATAAAAGACATTGCGGTCCCGACTTTTCAATGAATTGGAATGAATTGTCTTGGTCATTATATTCATTTTCCGTAATCGTAATATATTTCGAAATGTCACTAGTATTATGAATACTAATATCAAAAACAGAATCGTCGATGACATTAATCCTTCTTCTTTTAAAAATAACAACATCACTATCATCGCTGTCGTAATTCGAATCCTCTGTTATGCTACTCGTTTTATGTTTAGAAGCCATTGAATTGCTGAAGGGCATCAAATAAAAAGAAAATAAAATTGTACTGTAGATTACATAAAAAATAAGTGAAAATTTTACTGTACGTACCTTTTATACATGCAATAAAATATTTAAATAATATTTTTACATTATTTAAACACGCTGATATCTGTACTTATACTCAGAAAGATGTCAGAACCACACTGAATTCAAAAAATTAGAACTTACCGTATAAGAGCAGAAGACAGCGCAAAAGCGCTCCTTGGCATTTTTAATCGAAGAATAAGACAAGAGTTATCGCGCCGCTTGGCATCTTTGGAGAGGGAATAAGACAAGCGAAAAAGCGCTCCTTAGCACTTTTGGACGGAAAAACAGGAAAGATACGTGGTACTCAAACGGTTAAGTAACCAAATAAACAGGGCATAAAAGATCAAGAAATTGCATACATTAAATTTCGTTTATTTTTTTACACATCATCTAAGAAATCCAAATACTTGCTTCTGTTGGTCTACTTGATTTTCTTTCTTCAGAGTTTTCATTAGGCTTTCGTTTAGCATAAGCCCTACATTTCCACCGATCTGAAAAAAGAATATACAACGTTTTTTAATATATCAGAATCTTAGGAGCAGATTATAGGAGACAATAGGTATTAGAATCTCATTGTTAGGAGGGAACACTTCCATCGTATTGAACAAGAACGAGCTCAAAACGAAAGCAACGGTCGTTTTTATTCATTAGTCCTACTGTGGGGTCATTCGAGAGCACCAGTATGGCGAACACTCGAAACCTGCTGCGATGTTGCCATCCATGTTACTGGAGTTAAGCTCACGGCAGCGGTAAAGTAAGCGCCGATCGTTTCGAGCATCATTTTTATTTCTTGCGAAATTATGCATTATTGGATATCTATCTATGTTCATAGTAAATAGATATCTCATAAACGTACAAAAAAATACATTACTCGCGCGATTTGATAAAGTCCATTTATTTTTTGACAAATACATGTGCAAGTAGTACGTCAAATACGTATGAACGGAATTACCGTAGGCGCTATTACCACACGGTGTTAGAATCCCTGTTATACAGGGTACCCCACATAACATTTTTCACGATTTTTCAAGTACTTGCGATAATCTAACAAAAAAATATTTCGAACGAAGTTGTTCAGTCTTCGATTGGCTATACATTGCAATAAAAAAATTGGAAAACTTATTTTTTCTTATTATTGTCAAGGCCACCTTCACTTTTTAAATGACACTTCGTATCTCTGACTTACAAGGGAACATATCGAAGTCGAACACGCCGATTTTGATTTTTCTAAGTGATCGACTGGTATCAGATGAAAAATAACTAAAATCAAGTTTCAAGGTCGCATGTAACATATCTAACGCTTAGAGAGTGATTCAAAGTCATGAAAACATACTTTATAGTGGTGTATATTTATTATACATTTCGTGTTATCGCTCTTGGAAGTTATTATAATACATTAAAGTGTAAAGACAGATGATATATTAAAGCATTTAGCAAAGATATTCACTGTCAGCACGAAATATGCACAAATAAGACAAATAACATATATGTGGAGTAAATATGTAGAGCATATGCATTATGCTTAAAATCCAAAATAAAAATCGTATTTTGAGCACCTCCTGATCATGATAGAAATTTGTGCCTTGGTCTCATTGCTTTATCTGTTTTTTATAAAAATATGCATTTACATAAACGTCCGGAGTCTACTTACAACTCTTTGCGGAAGGAGGACGTGCACGTCAAGAAGAAGAACATTATTTTGTACAATGTCTATATTTACGAACATACCGGCTGGATTACCTATAGGTAACTATAGGTGACTATAGTCAACAATCTCCCTTCTTTCAATTTTGTGAGAAGACGACGTTCATAATTATGAAGAATCATCCGACGGAATTTGAGGAAGTTGATATAATTTAAGAGGGCAGAAGTTGAGAAAGATTTAGAATATAGTTCTGTTGAGAATTCAATAACAATTCTCAGCGGGACGATTCTCTCATCATCAAACAGCACTCGCACCCAGGTTTCGGTTCCTTGGCCCCTTTTGCGCATGCGCAAGTGATAAATCGGCGAGGAAGAAAACGGAAACGGTTTTCTCTGTCATTATTGTTAAGCACGTGTGATATCGATGAAGTAAATCATCCTGCAGTCAAAGTCCTGTTTCTGGAATTTCTCAGTCGCATTTTGAACTCTCCGATCATTCAATAAATAATATTCAGTGCGATGCGAATTCAAGGCAATAGTGAGTTTTCATTTGCCACGGAATATGTAATACATTCCTCGACAACGCGCGTTCCGGACCACGTGGCCACTCACAGACATTTCCGGTTAATCTCACGTTTTACTCGGGAACTACTGAGCAATTTTTAAACGAACATCTTTCCGATCGTATGGTTATTTGTAAGGTTAATTGTCGAACAACAGTTTCAGATTGCACCACATCGCGTGTAGAGTAAAACAAAAGTATTGCTAGTGAAAACGTATGCTCAGATAAATATACACATTCATATAATATTAAAAAGAGATTCAATCTTTTTTTAATATTCAAATATACATACAATATTTATTTTGTATTAAGTAACAATTTTTTTTTAATATGCAGAAAATATTTATTTCATGTTACGAGAAAAATATGCTTTTCTGAATATTAAATGAATCTTTATTTAACACATTGTGGTCGGGCGTTTTGTACTGCAGCATTATGTTTGGAGCGGGCAATTTATTGAAAAATGTGCATGA
Organism: Cerceris ruficornis; assembly: GCA_963989415.1. NCBI lineage: Eukaryota > Metazoa > Arthropoda > Insecta > Hymenoptera > Crabronidae > Cerceris > Cerceris ruficornis. The sequence goes on from OZ022519.1 coordinate 4,348,242, forward strand.
GTTTTATTGTTACAAAGAAATCGCTATAAATTTAAAAAATCATTGAATTTCTTTATTAAACTTTTATTTTCTTGTCTTAGAATGCATTCTTCATCGTTATTATAAAAAATAAAGGCACTTTTTGTATAACTGACAAGGGAACATATCGAACGCGAACACACCGGTTTTTATGAAATTTATGTCAGAGGTACTCCTCGTCAGAATATTGGACACGTATTTTTTTTTATCGGCAACCATACATTCTGAAGGGGTGAAAATACCCCTCAAAGTTGAGGGTAGAAAACACATTTTTGGATATATCTCGGTAACCAGGGATCAAAAAAAATTTTTTTTTAAATTGTGTGTTTCAACCGAGAATTGAACTGTGTAACAAAAGTTGCAAAAAAATTATTTGTTTAAAAAATATATTAAAAAATTAATTTTTTTTGTTAACATCTTCCAAAAAACATTCGCAACTGATTAAATAAATTTATGTACATAAGCTATGGTCCAAATTAGTGGATACGTGTTTTTGGATTTTTTCGATTTTTGACGATAATGGTCATTATTTCGTGTTTAACATTTTCTCGTGCCGCGCTGAAATGGCCGGCCGAAATGGACTTTTTTTCATAACAAAACTGACATTATTGCCATGACTAATATTCTAATAATCTAGGCGAAAGAATTTTAAACATCTAATAATAACCGTTAGTGTCAAAAACCAAAAATTCCAAAGTCACGAATGCACTGATTTCGGTAATACTTTACGTACATGTTATTCGATTCATTCCCGCCACTACATATATAAATAACTTTATGTGGAGACACTTAGCTAAAACTAAAACACTTCGTAATATGTACTATGTATGAGAAAGGCAAACAACAAACATTGATGATGAACATGAATGAATATTTGTTCCAGAATATGATATGAAGTAAATTGTTAACTTTTAATTTACTTTGAATTCGTCACATAATGTGAGAAATATATGCGAAGTTCGCATTCTCCTTCTTTTCGATACGCATGCTGAGCCGCGATTGCTTTTTGTTTTTGACATCCGGGCGCGGCTCGTGAGCAGTCAGTTGGCACCACAATCTTTTTGAAACAACACACGATATTTTGTTCTCTTTTTAAGTAGACTCAAACCTGTTTTTGTGCGGTCTTTTTTTGTGCGGTATATGAAAATTTCAATCAAATTGAAATATAATTGACGAAGTTATCAATAAATAAGAACATAGTAGGTTTGATTGGCCATATTTTTCGATTTTTAATATGTAGTTCATCACATTACATAAGTATTGCGTTAGCCGATTACAGTGTATGTTATTGAACTCTATACATATCTGTGGGATTGGTTATATTAGATGTTAAGATATAGAGTAAAACTAACGAGGGAACTACCCGAGGTGTTCGCCTCCGATTTTAATGAAACTTTGCAGTTTGTTTAACCGTTTGAGTCCGGGGAAGCGCTATCGCGCGTCACTTGTCGTATGCCAAAAATACGACGCAGCGCGATAGCGATTCTCTTGTTTTGTATCGAGAATGCGAAGACGCTGCTGTTGGTAGTATACTTTACGCAATTATTGAGAGCAGTGTAGTGATATCAGTAGCAGTTTTTATTCATTTAACTCAGTTGTGGCTTTTAACAATATAAGAATTAAAATAATATACAGTGGTAAGTAGTAATGCAGTAGCCACAGGAACACTACCGATAAGTAAAAAGTTTTCTTTAGAAAAATTGCCTGGGCGAAATTTGCCACAGTGTGATGTATGCAGTAATAAAAATGGTAATGGAATTAAACGATCCAACTTAATTTACGCTATATGTAAAAAAGGAATTCATGGAATTTGTGTAGCAAAACATTTTTGTAATAAGTGAAAATAAAATTTTTTTTTTTATCAAAATTACTTGTTACATAACAATTAGTGTTAATTATAACCATTTTCATTGTTTCCCAAAAAAAAATACTACGCATTTCATCCCGGACTTTTAACATATGCATAAGAAAATTCTCCCGCACTCAAACGGTTAAGCACGTGAAAATAATCGATACCTATTCTTTTATATCGGCTAAGTCGCACATTTAGGGGGTGAAACCACCCTTCAAAGTTTCGACATTTTTTTTTCTTTCGCTTATAACTTCAAAACGGTTAATGATAGAGATTTACGATAAATGTATGAAATATTTACTTTTTTGTGTACTAAACGCCCATGGAATTTAAAGTTTTATTTGACGATTTTTTCTTAATTTTTTATTAAAAAATGACAAGTTTTTCGTTATATCTTTAAAGTTTGCGATGCGATTTTAACCGAACTTTTTTTAAATGATAGAGCAATAAAAATAAAAGTTACATGTTTTTGTGTTTTTCCGTAATTTCCTCTGGAGTCGTGAAATTAACCCTTTTCTTTTACCGGTTTTGGCATTTCACGTTACTATATCTGAGAAACGAGCGACAATGGAAAAAATGTATTATGCAATAAATGCTTCCCTTGTCCTGTAGAATATTATTGTTTTTGTAAAAAATGAAAATTAAATTCATTTTTGTTTTATTGTACGACATGTATGCCGTGCAGATCCGCCACGACGCAGTAATAGTAAACTATCGTAGATACCAAAAAATGCCTAAAATAAAAGTTTCATGGCTTCTTTTGTGTTTTAAACTATGTTTAAAATTTAAAGTTATCACGTCAATTTAAAATTATGTTTTAAACTCTTTGTAAACATTTTCCTTTTGTATGTAAAAGACCATGAAACTTTTCCTTCTGACATTTTTTGGTATCTACGATAGTTTACGATTACTGCGTCTGACGAATCTGCACGGCCTACATATTGTATAATAAAACAAAGAAAAATTTAATTTTGATTTTTAACAAAAACAATAATATTCTGCAGGACAAGGGAAGCATTTGTTGCATAATACATTTTTTCCATTGTCACTCGTTTATCAGATATAGCAACGTAAATTGCCAAAACCGACAAAAGAAAAGAGTTAATTTCATGACTCCAGAGGAAATTACAGAAAAACACAAAAACATGTAACTTTTATTTTTATTGACCTATCATTTAAAAAAAGTTTGGTTAAAATCGCATCGCAAACTTTAAAGATATAATGAAAAACTTGGCATTTTTTAATAAAAAATTAAGAAAAAATCGTCAAATAAAATTTTAAATTCCACTGGCGTTTAGTACACAAAAAAGCGAATATTTCGTACATTTATCACAAATCTCTATCATTAACCATTTTGAAGTTATAAGCAAAAGAAGAAAAAAATGTCGAAACTTTGAAGGGTGGTTTCGCCCCCTAAACGTGTGACTTAGCCGATATAAAAAAATACGTATCGATTATTTTCACGTGCTTAACAAATTTGCGAAGTTTCATTAAAATCGGAGGCGGACACCTCGGGTAGTTTCCTTGTAAGATTAACGCCCAGCGTGCTACTTTTGGTGACAAATCTTTTTTCATCAACGTCTTTTTGAATGCCTCGCAATCAGTAACAATCTTAAATCTAATTCCAAACAGATAAACTCGTAGCTTTTTAACTGCGTTAATTATTGGTAATGCTTCTAATTCGTAGGAATGTAATTTACTTTCGGCATCCGTCGTTTTTCTACTATAGTAGTGAACTGCTTGTTTGCTTTCGCCTTCAGTCTTCTGTAACAGAATCGCCCCATAGCCTTCTTTCCTCGCGTCTGTATGCAACGCGGTGATTGCTTGCGGATCGTAGATACGCAATACAGGTTTCGCGGATAGTTCCCGTTTTAATTTCTCGAATGCTTGCCTCTGACTTACGCCCCATACAAACGATTGTTCTTTCTTAACTAAATCGGACAACGGTCTCGCTATTATAGAATAATTATAAATAAATTTACGGAAATAACCGGTTAGTCGGAGGAAACTCTGTATCGCTTTTTTATTTTTCGGTGTCTGGAATCTCTCTACTGCTCGGATTTTTGCGCTACCTGGGTGAACGTGGCCGTTTTCAATTTCTTGCCCGAGATATTCTATGCGCGTTTTTAGAAATCGACACTTCTGCCAGTTGATTGCTAAACCGTTTTTTTCAGCCACTTTTAATGTCTTCAGTAAATTTCCAAATGCTTCTACATCATTTTCGCCCGGTATAATAATATCGTCTACGTACGTAAAAACAACTTTACTCTTTATTAAATCTTTAAAAATTTCGTCTATAAATCTCAAAAAACTCGTGGGATTTACTGATAGGCCGAAAGGTGTTTTCAAAAATTCGAATTGTCCATTTGGCGTTACGAATGACGTATACTTTCTACTTTCAACTGCCATTGGCACGTGAAAAAATCCGTTCTTCAAGTCTATGACCGAGAATATTCGCGCATTTCGTAATTCATCGATTCTTTCCTCGACAAGCGGCATGGGAAACTGGTCTCGCTTAATTCGTTTGTTTAATTCGCAGTAGTCGACGCAGACTCTATACGTTCCGTCCTTCTTCGGTACTATTACTACGGGACTTGCGTACTCGCTTTTGCTCGATTGCACAATACCTTTTTCTAACCATTCGTCTACTTGTTCATTTAAAATATTTTTTTCTTTCGGTGCTAACCTGCGTGGTTTTTGACTTACCGGTGAATCGTCCCTTAATCTTATGACAGTTTCGATAGTCGTGCTTACACTTTCCGCTGGTGTGTATTCCGCTATTACAGTCTCTAATCTGTCTTTGTATTCGCGCTTAACGTCAATTTCACTGTCATTGGTGCACAACACTTGTCTTAATTCACTTTCCGCGGCTTCGCACGTTTCTTCCGTTGGCGCAGGCTGAGATCGGATCCCTTCTTCTTTCCCACATCGTTAACGATTTTTCTCGGGGTTACGCTGATGTCCGAAGCCGTTGGTAACAGCTTTTCTATTTTCATGATCTCACCTCGTCGCAGCTGCACATCCACATTATTTAAAAAGTCTAGTCCAAGAATTACTTCGTACGGTATCGAATTAGTTGGTACCACAAACACATTTAACTCGTACGTTTCAATTTCTACTACGATATTCGCTCGAAACATTCCAATTGTTTTCGTCACAGTGTTACCCGCTCCCGTAACGTAGGTAGGTGTCAATGTCAGTTGACTGCCTACTTCTCGATGCTTCTCCTCCGTTATTAGTGAAATTTCACTTCCACGCGTCGCACAGTGGTCCAGAACGAGCGATTAGCCGCGCTTTTGCCGAAAAGTCGATTTTCTCGAATCGCTTTTTTTTCTTTATATCGATTCCTAAATGTCCATGGATTTCAGAAATCGCAAAATTAATGAAATCCGACAAAAATTGTAGTTACAACAAACGCTTAAAGTTGGAACTTTTTCTCGAGACCAATTTCTATCGAAAAAACACGTTGTCTTCTTCGTGACATTCTGACGAATCTATCTTACATTTTCTAATGATTTTTTTTTAAATTAAAGAGGATTCTTCTACGATCAAAATGCATATGCTGAATATGAAATTACCGTTTGTAGTTTATTCAAAAATTAACGTTCAATAAATGAGAGAAAATCATCAAAGTTTTCTATCATTGACAGTCAGCATCTTTTATGTACCGTATATTCTCGTAGTTTGGCGTATAAGGCCCTTCTCTGTAAGGTCTCTGCTATGTGATCCTGCAAAAAAACGATCCCAACTCGTCCCACAAATTTGATTTTTTATTGTTTAAAGAGTCGCGCGCACTCCAGCGGCTGCCCGCCGCTAGAGTCTGTCAGTGGTTTTAAGGAAATCTTTCTATGAATTGGCTAAATTAGAAGAGGGTAAACAGTTAATCTTGTGTTGCAAATGAGTATTCGAAATTTCTGTCTACCTGTAGTTCAAACAATATCGTTTTAAATGGATTCGAAAAAAAATCAGAGCGGTTTTAGTGCAACGCCATGCGGTTCACAACTTCCTGGAATTCGCTAAGCCAACTTGTAAAAACCGAGAGTTAAATAGAAACCCTCATCGGCAATTACAAGTCGATAGTTTCTTAAATGTGGGTTTTACACTTTAACGGCTCTAAGTCAACCAGCAGGTCGCACATGCCATAAACCGCGGGCGGCAAGGAAGCCGAAAATGTTGACCACCGAATGAGTCAGGTAAAAACGGTTTTTTCTAATTATTCTTCTTCTTGGCAAAAATAACAAAATGTGGAAGGTGGTTTTCCTAATCAATCATTTGCATAAACCAATAATTTTGTAAAAGGGGAAAGCTCTTGTAAATTTGATCCGCCTTATGACACTCTGCCTGACTTTTGAATCCGCCATATTGTTTTTGGAAATTTTGAGTTTGAAAAAACATAAGAATACTAATTTTTACGCGGAACCATTAATTTTTCGATATACCTGTTCGCCATATTGAATCCGCTATTTTATTTTTGGAAATTTTGAGTTCAGATTCATAATCAGCGAATCAAAAAACATAGGAATACTAATTTTTAGCTAAATCGGATGTGTTTTGCGCTTTTGGCGAGGATTTCAAAGAGATCGAAAACTGTGCGAGGTGCCTGAACAGCTAGATCGACGTTCTGGACCACTGTGCGTCGTCTTCAATCTAGAGATGCAATTTACATTCGGTGACGCCCGATTTTTATTTGCTTGTGGACAGCGATTAGCGAGATGTCCGAAATTGTTGCAGTTGAAACACTTCGGTCCCTTGCCCCGTTCTGGGCAGTTCGCTGCTTCGTGTCCACGTGTTCCGCAGATGTTACAGCGCGTTGTGTGTGGTTTACTCGTCACGTCTGGCTTTACCTTTCTTTCCGTCGCTTCATCTCTTCTTCTCGTATATCCTCTGGATTGAGCCTTTTCTCTCATTCTATCGTATATGTCCAGGTTGATTTTTAATTCTTCCAACGTCTTCGATTGATACAAGACTAATTTATCCTGTTCTCTGTCTGGCGTCCCATTTATTATATGCTCTATTAAAGCATTTTCTTCTACATCGCCTTCGCTGGCGATTTCTGACATCGCGTACAGATACTGTCTTCCAGTTTCAGACAGGTTTCTTTTTCGATTGGCTAGTTGCGCGTGTATGCGTGCACTGTTCGCAGCGATATCGAATTCTTTTTTCAATTTCTCTCTTAATATTTTCCACAAGATGATGCCTTTCTGTGCTGACACGAATCGCTTAGCCGATCCTTTTAGCATTCTCTTCGCGTATATAAACATTTGCAAATTATTCCATCGTAACAACGTACCCCTCTCTTCAAATTCGTTGAGCCATTTTCGAATCGATGAGCCATCGTCACCCGTTAAATGAGACAGTGATTGTTCTACATCTTGAATTGAAAAGGATGTTACTCGTGCATCTGGTACAGGATCTTCGGTCACGTCTGTTTCCTCTTCGCTTTCCGTATCTTCGTCCGGCCCGTCATTGTCTTGTATCTATTGCCTAAGTCTCTCTTGTAGTCCCGCTTTCTTGCCTGTCGTGTCTAAATTTAATTAACTCTTGCAGTTTTGCTTTCAATTCTACAATTTTCATTTTTCCTACATCCTGAATCGTTATTACTTCCGCACTTTCCTTTTCTACGACTGTCCTGTCCATTTCAGCTTCGTCTGCGCTTGTTATCGAGCTTCGTCGATTGTTTTGTTCTTCTGGCGCGGCCATTTTCACGTCCTTCCGGTACGTTCACGTTACGCAGATTCGGTTCTACCAACTAATCACTACTCGCCTTGTCTCGTTCACTTTTACTTTTCTTTCACTTACGTAGTGATCGTACGGTTTTCCCGAAATTTCGTCGCACGTTCTATTCACGGCTTACTTCCACGCACTTTCAATAACTGTTTACACGTTTACTTCACGTTTCTGTTCACTTTACTTATTCAATCCCGGCTGAGCCCCCAAATTCTGTAGGATTTTTCAAGGACAGCGTAGATTTTAAATTAAAGAATATATTTAACCACTTGACATGCAATGACGTCTCTAAGACGTCATCCATTTCATGTGCCATTGTAGACTCTGACGTCTCCGAGACGTCAAGAACTGTTTTTGGCTAAAACCGGACAGTATATTATTGGATTAGATGTTTCGTTCGTGCATCGATGCTGTTTTGTTTAGATTTGTGGGTTTCGTCGTTAACCCCTTGACATACAATGACGAGTCTGACTCGTTATTCATTTCATGGGCCACTGTAGTCTTTGACGAGTCAGACTCGTCAAGCGCTTTTTTCGGCGGACGCCGTGTAGTTTATAATTAGATTACATAGTTGCTTCACTCGTGCAACTCGTATTATTTTTTAATGTTATTTAGATGTATTTTGTTAACATCAATCTGATTAATAAAAATCCAAATTTCAAAATAAAGTGTACTCTTTCTCAGCTTTCACGTAACTGTTCAGTTGAGCGAAATTAAATAGTATTTTTTGGTCACATCAAGTTCCATTTAATTTGTATGTCAAGGGGTTAATAACAACTGGTGGATACAATAGTTCTCGTTCGCGTACGTTTTCTCACCGCCCGTCGTCGTGCGTTGCGCTTTTTTCTTCCTTCTCCCCAAACTCTTTTGTTTTCTCCCACTGTCTCACTCTCATACCTCTCTCTCTCTCACTCACTCACTCATCTCTCTTCTTCTTCCATTCTTTCTCTACCTTTCCAAACGCATGCATTCCTACATACATATGTATACATTTATATATATACACATATATGTATGTAGGGCCGAGAAGTTTACTCGCAGCCCAATACGCACGCGAGCTTATCGTGCGGCGGAACGAAAGAATAACGTTTGAGAATCCGCCACCGAAACAACTGCGTGTGCCGCTGTGCGTTGCCGAGGCGAAATCCTCGGAAGTGTATGCGTGTGTGTGCGCGTGTGCAAGTAATAGTATGATTGTGTGCTGCCGATGCGACGAGGGCATAGGAAAAAGATCGGCAGTAGCTGGTAGAAAGACGCACTGGGAGGTCGTTTTTGCTCAGCGATATATGTAGAACGCAAATAAAGATTTACTTTAGTTTTTTTTTTTTTTTCGTTAAATAAGAGTGTTACTCCCGTGGTTTTTGTCTCCTTTTCCCCTCTCCCACATGTATGTATATACCCTACAATATATATATATGGGATTGGTGGTTGTTAATTAGTCGGCTTAGATCGGAGAACTCGCGAATCGCGCTTAGCTTTTAAACTTAAATTATATCTCGTCTATCCGTCCGTCTCCGTATTCCGTGTATATTCGTCTCCGTCTCCGTGTATATCGTCTGTCAACTTTCACTCCGTGTGTTTTTTACAACTGTCCCCGTGCGTCGCTTAACTCCGCATATCTTTTAAAAACTGTCTCCGTGCGTCTCTTAACTCCGTGTTTTAACTGTCTCCGTGCGTATTCAAACTGTAACTTCATTTCGTCCACCGTGTCTATTTATTATCCGTTCGTCTGTCTTCGTCTTTCTCGTCTGTCTCTGTCACTTGAGGAAAAACGGCACCTCCGCCCTAGTGCACGAGCACCCTGGCCGCTGGGCCTCACCCCCGGGAAACTCTCGGGGCTGCCGGCCTCGTGCACTCTCTCTTGCGTACCGTTTTGCCTCGAGACGTCCGTACCCGTCGCCGTGCGTCACCGTTAGTCCGTACCGTCGTTTACCTGTCCTTACATTTCTACGTCTATCGAGTGGGTGAAAATTCCCGATACTACATAATTATATGTTGTAACGCGACAAGAATATCGGCCACCATGGCGGAGCGGCAGGTACTCCCCTCAAAGGTCCTGCGCCTCTCCACCTCACCCCTTACCCTTTTCCCGCCAGGAGTGTCCCTGATTGGTCGGACCCGGAAGCGGAAAGAGGAATAAAAGGAGGCCCTTTTTCGGAAAAGGGCAGAGTACTTCCTGGACTCCACACCAGCGACAGTAGCCCTCGTACGGGGAAGACGTAGCCTACGCGGTAACGCCACTCCTACGAGACGCGACTTAGCTAGGATCCATCCTTAGCAGAGAGGCCAAGAGGAAGACGTAGCCTACGCGGTAACGGCACCTCTCTCTCTCTCTCTGGATCCTTCACCAACACTACCTATCCCAACCACCTTGAGGGGAAGACGTAGCCTTCGCGGTATCGGCACCCCACTTTCCTTGATTTTTCTTCACGACTGTCTCCTTCTCCGATCCCGTTCAGTGAAGCCTGTTTTCGGGAACCCTTCCCCGTATCAACGTCGTATTCTCGTGTCACCGAACGAGGCGAGAACAGATAAACGAACGTTACAATATATATTTTCATTTTCTGAAGACTTGCAATTAAAGTTTTCAAATATAGTTTTTCATACACCATATTTAGTTTGCAGTTACACAAATTTCATAATGGCCGGAAAACGACGTTACAGAAAATATAAATTTATAAGAAACAACAGATAGCTTTCAATCAGAATCAGAGTTTTGACACAGTAAATGAAGAATCAGATAGAATAAAGATATATCCAATCTGGATCAACAATTTAATCTTTAAATTACAAATAACAGGAATGACATAAATTGCAATACAGATGATAAATGCAGTGCTATTAGAAATTTGAAATTAATTACTTTTTTAAAAAAATGGGCTCTTGAAAATGAAATTAATCATACTCAACTAAGTAATTTATTGAAGGGTTTGAAGAACATTTTTCCAGAATACAAAATTCCATGCGATTCCCGCACTATGTTGAAAACTAAACGATCATCAAATATTGTGTCCGTTTTGAGCAAAAAGGAGAATTTAAAACAAAAAACAAAAACAATGCACCTGTCGTCGCTTCGCAACCTTTAAAACATTCTCCTGGCTCGCCGCCGTGCCCGTGCCGCTGGCGTTACCGGCCCTACAGTTGCTCGCGTTACCGGCCCTATAATACTATTTCCATGATTTAAGAAGGGAACAAAGGGTTTTAAGTCGTCGACAATGCGGTTGCGGTACACTGATGATATGGGGAGGTATCGGCTAGAGGAAAAATGAAAATAAAATTTATTCAAGGTAGTACGAATAGTGCTGGGTATTTAAATTTAATTAAGGAGCAAATAGTAACATATGCTCGCAAAATTGCTGGAAGAGAATATATATGTCAACAAGATAATGCAACTGTGCATACTGCTTGCATAGTAAAAAATTATTTTGCAGCGGAACGAATAAAGCTTTTGAATTGGCCAGCAAGATCTCCCGACCTCAACATTATCGAGAACGTTTGGGGAAGAATGTCAATAACATTATACGAAAGTGGAAAGCAGTATAATACAGTATCCGAGTTGAAATCAGCAGTTTTAGAAGCGTGGGAAAACTTAGATCAAAATTATATAAAAAGTCGTAGTAGTATATAGAAGTTTACCAAGAAGAATGTTTGAAGTGGTACAACGTAAAGGACAGTCTACCCATTGCTAAAACTTCTAAAAATGGTGTAATTTTGTTGTACTTTAATACTTTCTTAATATTCAAAGTGCCTTATCATATTGTCCACACTAAATGCCATTTTTTGTATAAATAATAAATGCATTGAACGAATTATTCCATTTTTAGTATATTGTGGCATTGGTTATATTGGATGTTAAAATATAAAGCAAAACTATGTTTATTAACTAAAACTATATACTAAATGGTAGTACAAAAATGAATATAATAATGAACTGTCTCGTATCGTGGCTTATAAAGAACTAAAAAGCATTCGCTCCGCTCAGTCACTCGTTCGTACTCATACATACATATATGCCTTTTTGAAAGGAATCTTTCATTTCAGAGTTGATAAAGAATTCAAAGTCTTTTATAATATCATTTCGGTTATTGTATTTCTTTTCTCTTAAAAATAATTCATAATTACGATAAAGGTAATAATCGGTTGGTGAAATATCGGGTGAATATGGAGGATGTGGCAAAATTTCATATTGTAGAGAAGTTAATTTGTCAACAGTAATTGAAGCTTTATGTGCTCGTACGTTATCATGCAGTAATATTGCGCCGTGCCGATTGAGCAATGCTGGCTGTTTTTTCATAAGTTTCTTATGCATGACATCAATTTCACGACAATAGGACACCGCTGTTATGGTTTCACCTGGTTGTAGGAAGGAATAATGGATCACTCCTTGGGCATTCCACCATATAGAAACTATAATTTTTTTTTATGAAATTTCGGCTTCGGGGTGTGTCCTGGGGGTGTATTCTTATCTACCCATTTGCTTGATCGCTTTCGATTATCATGCAAAATCAACTTTTCATCACAAGTAATGATTTGGTGTAAAAACGGCAATCGTGTATTGCGAAGCAACAAAGATGCACATTTGCTCTTGTGGTCGATCATCTGCAGTTGCGTCAGTTCGTACGGCACATATGAGACCAATTTCTTTACTTTATTTATTGTACGCAGATGTTTTAACACAGCCGTATAGCTAGTTTCTAGTTTAGACCCAAGTTCGCGAATAGTTGTGTGTGAATTGGATTCCACAGTCATCCTGAATTCCTCGTTATCAATATGGGCCGGTGGTCTTCCTCGAGGCTCGTTGACGATACTCAAATTGCCATGTAGGGACGACGATTTACGGTCCGGTGTTCGCCATTGTTCGGCTTCGGGCGGTTGATCGTGCGCGGGGCCTGTTAGCTATTAAGAATTTTACGAAATTTCCAAGCTTCAGGTTCCGCGGGTCTGCGACCGTTCGTGACGCACGGGGAGACCGGATCGTGAGCCGTCGGAACGAAGTCCTATTGTCTAGGTGGGTGTTTTGCCTTGAGGCGGCCGGGCCTTGAGGGGTGTTTGCCGGATGTGGAATTTTTCCATACCAACAGCACGCCCATGGTCTACGGACGTCTTGAGGCAATCCTAACAATTCTTCGGGGCCCGCCTAGACAAGGACAAAAGTTAATGTTCTCCTACTCTCGAACGACAAGGGTAGGGAGACAAATTCACCAAAAAGAGTAGGGAGGACCGAGGTGACAAAAAGGGTGACACGCGGTCCTCCTGAGGATTTTTGGTTTGGAAGCGCTCGAAATCATAGTTCTAATCACGTTGTACAGTTTTAATATCACCGAACAGTGAATAAAGAACATAACGTCTAAATTGGTGACCCCGACGTGATCACGTGTAGTGGTGATATATATTTTTTTTTTATTTATTTGTTTTGTGAAAGTATACAAGTGTGGCAGTATTATTAAAATGGCAACAACACGGAAAACAGCAGCTGCTATGGCTTCCGCGACGGGTGAGAACGCGATCATGAGACCGAGTGGATCTCAGGATAACAACCGCGTGGGATTTCGCGTACCGCAATTTTGGGCAGAACAGCCCGAATTGTGGTTCGACCAAGTGGAGGCTCAGTTTTTTCTGAATGACATAACGACAGACAATATTAAGTTTTACCACGTGATGTCACAGTTACAACCAAAATACGCAATAGAAGTACAGGACGTCATCCGGAATCCACCGGAAACGGAAAAATATGCCACATTAAAACGCGAGTTGAATTTACGATTATCGGCGTCACAAGATCAAAGGATCTTACGACTTCTGGAGCAAGAAGAAATGGGCGATAGAACGCCATCTCAATTTCTGCGTCACTTGCGGAATTTAGCCGGTACAACGGTGAACGACGATTTTTTGCGAAATCTGTGGGCGAAAAGACTTCCAAAATTAACGCGCGCAGTGGTGAAGGGACACACAGACCTCAGTTTAAATAAATTGGCTGAAATAGCCGATCAAATTTACGAAGGGGCAGATAAATCAGAGGACGCGAGTGTTACATCGGAAAGTGCTATAAGTGTTTTATTGAAAAGACTGGAAGCTATGGAGAACCAGATAGCTGAGCTATCAAGATCACGGAGTCGTTCGAATGAAAGGAGAAGCTATTCGCGTTCTTCTCGATCCCGTAGTAATAGTTCGCGTCGCTCGAGGTCCCCGTATAACGAAAAAGTGTGTTGGTACCACCGACGTTTCGGAGACAAGTGCCTTCCGAATAAATGCAAGTTTCCTTGTAATTACATGTCGGGAAACGAGACTGCACGCCACTGAACGCGGCTGTCAGTGACGGGAGTATTACAAGCCGTCTATTTATCGTCGATAGAAAAACTAAGGACGAATTCTTAGTGGACACAGGCTCGGATCTTTGTGTATATCCGCGTACGCGAGTCAAAGACCGAGTCACAAAAACGACGTACGAACTGTTTGCGGCGAATGGGTCCAGCATAGCTACGTTTGGATTACGTCGCGCATTTCAATGGGAATTCGTACTCGCCGATGTGGCAAAACCAATAATTGGAGCGGATTTCCTCAAACATTTTGGTCTTCTGGTGGATCTAAAGAACCGAAGACTACTGGACCAAACGACATCGTTATCCTCCAGCGGAAGGGTTACTGTAGACTCCATTACATCGGTAAAGACGATCGTAGGAACATCTCCGTACGAGCAGCTGCTTGCGGAACTCCCAGCGATCGCGAATCCTACAGCCCCAAAACGCGAGGTAAAGCACGATGTCGTGCATTATATTAATACGACTCCCGGTCAACAGACACATAGCGAAGATTATCACCGGAATTGCATAAAATCGCAAAAACGGAATTTGAGAGTCTCTTGAGTCAAGGCTACATTCGTCCTTCTAAGAGCCAATGGGCCGCCCCATTACATATGGTAGCTAAGAAGGGCAACGAATGGAGACCTTGTGGCGACTATAGAGCTCTCAATGCCCGTACAATTCCGGATCGCTATCCTATCCCTTATATCGAGGATTTTTCGCGAACGTTGGCAGGGAAAAAGATTTTCTCAACGATAGATTTGGTCAGAGCTTACCATCAAATTCCTGTCAACCCGAGCGATATTCCCAAGACAGCAATAACGACGCCATTCGGATTGTTTGAATACATCGCGATGCCTTTTGGATTAAGTAACGCTGCGCAGACTTTCCAAAGGTTTATCGACACGGTATTACGGGGTTTAGAATTTTGTTATGCATATTTGGATGACATTTTGGTAGCCTCTAGTAATGAAAGCGAACATATGGAACAATTGCGTCAGTTATTTACTCGTCTAGATAAGTATGGGATAGTGATAAACCCTAGTAAATGCGTTTTTGCAAAACCGGAGGTTAAATTTTTGAGCTATACGGTGAATGGACACGGCACAAAACCTTTGAGAGAAAAAGTACAAGCAATTTTAGAGTTTCCGAAACCACAGAAAGTCAAAGAATTACGTAGATTTTTAGGGATGATTAACTTCTACCGACGTTTCATACCTAAAGCAGCCGTACTGCAATCGCCTATGAATGAATTACTAAAAGGTAATAATTTAAAGAGCGATAGCCCGCTAAACTGGACGAAAGATGCCGAAAATTCTTTTGAAAATTTAAAAATCGCTTTAAGTAACGCAACTCTTTTATCGCATCCAATAAATAGTTCAAAACTTTCTCTCATGGTTGATGCCTCCGATTATGCGTTAGGCGCGACATTGCAACAACGTGAAGGAGATGCGTGGAAACCTTTAGCTTTCTTCACGAAATCTTTAACAACGGCACAGCGCAAGTATAGTGCGTACGATCGAGAATTGCTAGCAATTTATTCCGCGATCAAAAGATTTCGCCACGCATTGGAAGGCCGCCCATTCACCGTATATACCGACCATAAACCGATAATTTTCGCGCTTAAACAAAAACTAGAAAAATGTACTCCTCGTCAGTTTCGATATTTAGATTTTATAGCTCAATTCACTACAGACATCAGGCACGTAAACGGTGTAGATAACGAGGTCGCAGACGCATTGTCAAGAATCGAATCTATAACCGAGGCCATTGATTATGAGGAATTAGCAAAATCACAAGAAACTGACGAGGAATTAAAGGAATTTATTGAATCCGAAAATAGCGCATTGCAATTGAAACACCATAGTCTGATTCCTGGGACTTTGGTTTATTGCGATGTCGCGACAGGACGGATTAGACCTTTTATAACAAAACAATACAGACGTCAAGTTTGTAGGGGTATTATAATGTATGAGTGAGGATAGTAAGAATGCCGGAACGAATGGAAATGTTTGGAAGTTAAGAGTGGCTGAACGAGAGTGTGAAAGAATGCCAGAGTAACGCGAGCTAGAGATTTGGATGTTTTAAGAATGCATGTATGTGTGTGAGCGTGAGAGGGTCGAAGCGAATGGGTATGCTTGCGAAGAGCGACAGTTAGTCTAGTTTGAAACGAGCAACAGTAAACGTCGTAGAATAAAAGAATTAACACACGCATTTCTGATTAAATACAAAACCCATCCTTCCCGCGCACCAAAAGTTTTTAACTCGGTATGTCAACAGCCCGGTCGGAAATTTTGCGTTACCTACGAAAAGGTTCGAACACGTTCACATAGACCTGGTAGGACCTTTGCCGATCTCGCGAAATTACAGGTATTGCTTGACCTCTGTCGACCGTTTTACACGTTGGTCGGAAGTTTTCCCTTTAGAAAACATAGAAGCCGAAACAGTCGCGAGGACATTCATTGGCGGCTGGGTAGCGAGGTTCGGAACGCCAGTCCGAATTACGACCGACCAGGGTCGCCAGTTTGAAAGCAATCTTTTTCGGGAATTAAACACCCTACTTGGCGTAAAACATTTGAAAACCACGGCATACCATCCTGCGGCAAATGGTCTTTTCGAACGTTTGCACCGGCAATTGAAAGCGGCTATAAAATGCCAGGGTGACGAACGTTGGACAGATGCGCTACCGATCGTTTTGTTAGGTATGCGAGTTGCGTTCCGTCCTGATTTAAACGCATCGGTAGCGGAATTAGTTTACGGCGAAAACCTGCGATTACCTGCGGAATTTTTTGTTAGCACTTCAAAAACACATTCAGAACCAATAGACTTAATTAGACAGCTTAAACAACATTTTAACAGTTTACAACCCGCAGCCGGATCGCGTCATGGAAATAAGAAAGTATTCATTTTTAAAGATTTAAAAACAGCGTCTCACGTATTTCTACGTGCAGATGCAACTAAAGGACCACTACAGAATCCATATGAAGGACCATATCCCGTAATTTCTAGAAATTGCAAAACTTTTATTATTTCCATTAAAGGCAAAAATACGACCGTATCAATAGATAGACTCAAGCCAGCGTATTACGTGAATGACAACGTAAAAGATGACGATACCATAGCCGAAACATTACCAGGAAGTGACAAAGATATCATTCGATCGGAACCTGGACAGATACCTGCTCGGACGCGTTCAGGCAGGCGCGTTACATTTCCGGAGCGCTTACAAGTCGGTAGATAGATAGTCCTAGTAATATTTAGAATAATTTGTACATAGTAATTGTAATTAATATCAAGTTTACAAATCTCTACCGACAAGCGAGTAAGATAGCGTTACACTGGAAAGGGGGTGAATGTAGGGACGACGATTTACGGTCCGGTGTTCGCCATTGTTCGGCTTCGGGCGGTTGACCATGTGCGGGGCCTGTTAGCTATTAAGAATTTTACGAAATTTCCAAGCTTCAGGTTCCGCGGGTCTGCGACCGTTCGGGACGGACGGGGAGACCGGATCGTGAGCCGTCGGAACGAAGTCCTATTGTCTAGGTGGGTGTTTTGCCTTGAGGCGGCCGGGCCTTGAGGGGTGTTTGCCAGATGTGGAATTTTTCCATACCAACAGCACCCCCATGGTCTACGGACGTCTTGAGGCAATCCTAACAATTCTTCGGGACCCGCCTAGACAAGGACAAAAGTTAATGTTCTCCTACTCTCGAACGACAAGGGTTGGGAGACAAATTCACCAAAAAGAGTAGGGAGGACCGAGGTGACAAAAAGTGTGACACGCGGTCCTCCTGAGGATTTTTGGTTTGGAAGCGCTCGAAAGCACAGTTCTAATCACGTTGTACAGTTTTAATATCACCGAACAGTGAATAAAGAACATAACGTCTAAAGCCAGAACAAAATTTTTGGAACCAATATCGAGCATTTTTTTCAGTAGTGGATCCATCTCCGAATGTGCGATTAATGTTTCTCGAAGCTTGAGCTGCGATATGATTTAATTTGAACTCGTACAAGAAAAGTAGATGTAAATCGCGTTTTGTTTCCATTTGGTTTCGGAGAAAAATAATATAAAAATGGGATACAAACACGAAAAAATTTTACGAAATGAGTAAGAAGAATACCTTTAAACTTTATAAATAAAAATATCGAGCGCACGTTACAATGAACCTCTCTCAGTCGCAGCTGAACACAGACTAAACAAAAACGCCCGTTTCATAGTTTCCAACCTAATATATTGTTATTTTAAATCGTGTGCATACGCCAATGTCCTCACACACGCCGCCCAAATCGCGTTCTCTCCCTTGTTCTATCTGCAGTTTTCTCTTTCTTCGTCCTTTAGTTTAATTTGAATATGTTAACTCTTTCGGCGAATTGCGAGGTTAGAACGTGCAGTGTTCCCGTATACATATGATCGGAGACATCTCTTGACGTCTGACGAATCAGACCCGCATTCTTTCCGCAAGCCAAGTAAAGTTGTCGGACTATACAATAATCCCCATATTACTCGACAAGAAGTATCTGTACAAAATGCTGGACATATCGTCTCAAGCAGACGTGGAAATCGATTCCGTGATGCAATATATTAGGGTGTCCCATAAGTTTCTTTCGCACCACGCTAGGAATGACTTTAACTGGCTATTTTATACAGGGTGTCCGGTAACTGGTGGTACAACCGCCCAGGGGATGATTCTACATGAAAAACTGGATCGAAAATATAGAATAAATTTTTTTGATACAAGGCTTTGTTTTCGAGAAAAATTTGTTTGAAAATTCACCGTTAAATTTTATTGGAAGATTCGCACTGCGGTCCGATACGGAAACGTGTGTCTCCATCTATCGCAGCTTCCTCCCGTTAGCTGCGATGTATCTTTTGTTACTCTCGTGTAAGGGCGAACAATGCTCTGTGTAATAATCGCTATAATAAATAAACAAGTGTGTCTAAGTTCGATATAAAGGCCAGTGGTCGTACCCGATCCCGTCTCCTTCCACCAAACAGGTTATGGGCCCAGATACAAAGTCCCACTGCGCGAATCGAACGGAAAAGTGATTGACACGTGTCGCGGTGCGAACGAGAGGTTAGTTTTTTTTTTTGTTATCAAGATGGCCACGTCGACAGTAATAATAGAATTACTGAACAAAGAAAACTACGACACCTGGAAAATCCAGATGGAAGCGCTCCTGATAAAAAGCGATGCTTGGGCCTACGTGAACAACGACAAAGTGAAGCCGGAAATTATAGCGGGAAACCCAGCATCGGTAGAAGCAGCGAAATTATGGGAAACCGAGGACAGAAAGGCAAAGGCCGACATCATTCTCTCCATCAGCCCATCCGAACTGAAGCAGGTGAAAGGATGCATCACTTCAAGGGACGTGTGGTTAAAATTGCAGGAAATATATCAGTCGAAGGGACCTGCTAGAAAGGCCACCCTACTGAAACGACTGACACTACAAAAAATGACCGAACACGAGGATGTACGCGAACATCTAAGAAGCTTTTTCGACACGGTCGATAAGTTAAGTGAGATGGAAGTTAATATAAATCCGGACTTGTTGACAGTGATGTTGTTATATAGCCTTCCACCGAATTTTGAAAATTTTCGTTGCGCCATTGAATCGCGGGACAATTTACCCTCACCGGACGTGTTACGAATAAAAATCGTAGAAGAGAGTGAAGCGCGGAAAGGCGACGCGCGCCCGAGTATGCAAAACGCGATGTTTGTCAAGAAACAATTCGATAAACGACAAAACGACAAAAGTGACTATAAACCTAAAGGTGATTATTTTAAATTTAAGTGCCATCGTTGTCGAAAAATGGGGCACAAGGCCTCAGAGTGCAAAGACAGAGTGAGACGGGACGATAACGCGAATAGGACAGACAAAGTAAGCCTATACGCGGTGGCGACAGGTACACGCGCCGTGGAAGCCTACGCGACGAAATGCAGCGTTAGCAACGCTAGATGGTGCATCGATAGCGGCTGTACGGCCCATCTATGCAACAATGCCGAGAATTTCACGAACATTACCGAACGCGCCCGAGGTGATTTAAATCTCGCGAACAGCGGTACGACACAAATTAAAGGTAAGGGAACGGTGTCTCTGACTACCGAAACTCATGGGAAATCGAAAAACGTGAGTGTACACGAGGCACTGTACGTTCCGGACTTACGAACGAGTCTGCTGTCCGTTTCAAAAATAACTGATAAGGGCTATAAGGTGATTTTCGATAGTAAATCGGCAAAAATCATCGGAACAAGAGGCGACGTGCTACTCCTGTGTGATCGAGTAAACGGATTGTATTTCTTACGGGAACCGGAACGCCGCACCGTCGCGCATTTAATCGGCGAGAACAAACGAGATGCGCGTCTGATTTCGACGAGCCTGTGGCATCGCAGAATGGGTCACTTAAATATAAATGATCTAATGGAATGCGATCGTAACGGCCGCGTGAAAGGCATGAACCTAAAGAATCGCGATGATTGTACCGACTGCGACATATGTTACCGCGGAAAGATGTCCAGGACTCCATTTCCAAGGACATCGAAACGGACGTCGGAACTGTTGGAGATCGTACATTCAGACGTGTGCGGTCCTATACGCACGGAATCTCTCGGAAAGGCCAGATATTTCGTCACTTTCATTGATGATTTTTCCAGATGGTGTGAGATTCGTCTAATCAAGGGGAAGCACGAGGTACTTGACGCATTCAAGGAATTCAAAACATTTGCTGAAAATCGGACCGGGAAGAAAATCAAGTACCTGCAGTCAGACAACGGCAAGGAATATTGCAACCGGGATTTCGACAATTTCCTGAAAGCAAATGGTGTCGGACGAAGATTGACGGTCACCTACACGCCGGAGCAGAACGGAGTCGCGGAACGTCGTAATCGAACCCTTATGGACATGACCAGGTGCTTACTGATACAGTCTAATTTACCAAATTCTTTTTGGGGAGAAGCTGTGAACACGGCAAACCACATACGGAACAGATGTCCTTCGAGCAGTGTGAACGGCAAAACACCGTTCGAGAAATGGACTGGGAAGGTGCCGAACGTAAGCTACCTGCGTGACTTCGGCTGTGAAGTATACACGCTGGACAGAAATCCTAACAGAGGTAAGCTCGAACCTCGATCTAGAAGAGGTATCTTTCTAGGTTATGCCGAACGATCGAAGGCTTACCGAATTTGGATCCCCGAAGAGAGACGAGTAGATATAGCTCGGGACGTGAAGTTCGTTGAAAAATTCACATCCTCAACGAGCAAGGACTCGGAAGGTTCTCCTGTTGACGATTTGGAAACTCCCGTTTCCACGGAAATTAATATCTCTCAGAACTCTACAGCCGTTCAACGTCAGGACGCTGAAACCGGCGACAACGAAGACGCGGAAACGGATGGAAGTCGGGACGACGACGATCATTCTACGGACGAAGATGCGACTGACAACGGTAACGTGGATCATCAAGATGCATCGCGTAGAGGCCGCGGAAGACCTCGTATATTGCGCACCGGATTGAGAGGAAGGCCGAAGAAGCAATACCACACCGTGGGATATACAGACGAACCCGGACAGATGACGTGTCTCGCTGAAATTCCAATTGAGGCAGCTATATCGGGGCCGAATCGCTCCGAATGGATAGAAGCAATGGCTGCGGAACTCAAGTCCATCGTAAAAAGCGGCACCTGGACGTTAGTAGATCGTCCAAAGGATCGAAACGTGGTCGGTAGTCGAGTTGTACTGAGAAACAAATATGCCCCGGATGGAACACTGGAGCGTAGAAAGGCTCGTATCGTTGCTAGGGGATTCTCGCAACGCCCGGACGTGGATTTTAACGATACTTTCGCCCCCGTGGCTCGTATTGGATCTATAAGAATGATCACGGCACTAGCAGCACAATACAACTTAAAAGTACATCAGCTCGACGTGACGACTGCCTACCTAAACGGAGATCTCAAGGAAACCATATACATGGAAGCTCCGAAATTTACGGAGGACATGTTAGAAGAGATCATCCGCACCGAACCGAAGTCAAGCGACATCCAGCGGAAGGCCAGTACGATGCTCTCGGAATTAAAGAGTAGAGACAGGGTGTGCCTACTGAAAAAGGCACTCTACGGGCTACGCTAAGCCGGAAGAAGCTGGCACGAAAGGTTAAGCAGCGAGCTGAAGAATTTCGGACTCGTCAGGTCGAATGCGGACCCATGCGTTTTCCACGTAGGACGAGGAAGCGACGTTCTCATCGTCGCCACGTACGCTGACGATATTATAATTGCTTCTCGGAATTTGGATGATATAAATAGATTGAAGCAACACCTTTCACATGCTTTCGAGATCAAGGACCTTGGTGAAGCGAAGCATTGTCTAGGAATGGAATTCTCACGAACCAAGGGTGGAATCGCCATAAACCAAACTGGATACATAAGGGATCTTCTTCAACGCTTTGGAATGGCTGAATCTAAGGGCGTGTCTACACCTCTGGAGGTGGGGCTGAAGTTCTCGAAGCCAGAAGTCAAATCGGAAGAGAACTGTCACGATTTTCCCTATAGGGAGCTGGTTGGAGGTCTCATGTATC
Source organism: Cerceris ruficornis (assembly GCA_963989415.1). Classification (NCBI taxonomy): domain Eukaryota; kingdom Metazoa; phylum Arthropoda; class Insecta; order Hymenoptera; family Crabronidae; genus Cerceris; species Cerceris ruficornis. The sequence continues at coordinate 4,370,701 of OZ022519.1, forward strand.
TCGCCACATGTACGAGACCAGACTTAGCTCACGCTGCGAGTTATTTAAGTCAGTTCAACAACTGTTACAGCCAGGAGCACTGGGTTGCCGCTAAGCGTGTTCTACGCTACCTTCAGGCCACGAAATCGGCCGGCTTATTGTTTAAGAAGTCGGAAGACCCGTTAGTTGGCTATGTCGACGCTGACTGGGGTAAATTGTCATATCGACCGGAAATCCTATACGGGATATGTCTTTATATTAGCCGGAGGTACGATATCCTGGGAATCGCGAAAGCAAAGGACAGTGGCCCTATCATCAACAGAGGCGGAATACATGGCTCTGAGCGAGGCGACCAAGGAAGCAGTCTGCTTACGTAGGTTCCTCCTTGAACTTGGTCTGGATGCCCTGACGCCCGTGAAGATTTACTGCGACAACAACGGAGCTCGAAAGTTGTCGGAAAATCCAGTGTTTCACGCAAGAACGAAGCACATCGATATACGGCATCACTTCGTTCGAGAAGTCGTAGAAGAAGGACTACTGGAAGTAAAATACGTGTCTTCGAGCGAGATGGCTGCCGACGTCTTAACGAAGGTGTTGCCGAAAACCAAGCATAAGGCATGCTTGAAACTGATGGGCATGATTGGAGAAGACATTCGTCAAGGTATCCAACCGTTCCCGTCTCGAGGGGAAGTATTGGAAGATTCGCACTGCGGTCCGATACGGAAACGTGTGTCTCCATCTATCGCAGCTTCCTCCCGTTAGCTGCGATGTATCTTTTGTTACTCTCGTGTAAGGGCGAACAATGCTCTGTGTAATAATCGCTATAATAAATAAACAAGTGTGTCTAAGTTCGATATAAAGGCCAGTGGTCGTACCCGATCCCGTCTCCTTCCACCAAACAAATTTTTATTTGTGCGGTCAGGTGAAATAAATTGTGTATCGTGATGACATAACGAGCATCGAACAATTACAACATAAAATTCTGATAGCGTTTGAACATTTAAGCAACATAATAATTGTACATTACAAGAGGTTCGAAGGAATTTAATACGAAGAGCACAATTATGTCTACAACAACGTGGACAGCACTTTCAGCAATTTATGAATTAAACGCATTCCTCAAAGGCAATTCTGAAATTGTAACCTCGACCTTCGATTTATTCGATGTATACAAACCTCGAAAACCTTTGCGAACAAAGGTTGAGGCAACTCAGAATAAAGTCCGTTGTGCCGCAAGTAAGCCCAGTGCACGCACACTAGACAAATTTTCAAACTCATTTTTCTCGAAAACAAAGGCTTGTATGAAAAAATTTTATTCTATACAGTAAAACCTCTTTTTGTGCGGTGGATAGGGACCGCATAAAAGAAATCGCACAAAAGAATATTCGGAAATTTTATAAGTACTTACATATAATAAACAACTTTGTACGATATACCGCCTAAAATTTTTTTTATGCGGCGGATAGGGACCGCATAAAAAAAGTCGCACTTAGAAAATACATCAATTATTTACGAAATAGATGAGAAAATGCTTTCAAACAAATTAAATTAGACCTGGAAATATTTTAAAAACATTTAATTTTTCATTGTATACATGGAGAAGCTTTCAAAATGCACATTAAATAATTCACTGCTACTCGTCGTAATCCAAACGCACGTCTTCTTGCGATGAATTGGTTCAAAACAAATGAACAGAGCGTCGCGAAGTGCACATACATTGTCGTCAAGGAGTCCCCGTAGGCAAGGTTCGTCCACGGCATGTATATGTACACTGATAGGAAACATTAAACTGGCGCCAATGCCGCTGAGATTCATCTACCGCATAAAAAAAATCGCACAAAAATAAAATCGCATAAAAAAGGACCGCACAAAAAAAGGTTTTACTGTATTTTCGATTCAGTTTTTCATGTAGAATCATCCCGTGCTCGGTTGTACTGTCGTCGAACTGCACAAGACGATTTAAATTTTTATTATTTTATTAGAAATAAATGTGTTTACAGAGTTCGAAGTCTTTATTATGTTAACTGTACGAATTATAAAGAAAAAATGCTGCTTGGCCTCTCGAAGGTTCCCTTTTTATATTTGAGTTTCCCAAGGGCGGGGGTAGGGATACTCCTAGGAAAAGGAAAGGTGGGGAGAGGAACTTGCTGGAACCGCCTGGGAATTTGGGATGCAGCGTAGGTTTGAATGGGAAAATCATGTTTAGTGATATCGCTAGCATCTAGGAGCGGAAGTGGTGGATCATTCAATAATGACCCGTCAGGCAGTCTTCGTTAGTCCAGGAGAAAACAAACGGCTTGTTTGATTTGGAATAGGGAAAGGATGTGGGAAAATGTGCGATGCATCGAGATGGAATTTGGGTACGACGTGGAGGGATTTTAAGATAAGGGGATGCCTCGTAACATTTGGGCTAGGACCGGAAAAGGGCCAGCCTGCATAGGAATGCGCCTTTGGGAATAGATATTCTAGGAGGATAATTTCCACAGTACCACCAGTTACGGGACACCGTGTATAAACATGCAGGCTTATCTATTAACCATCTATGGCATCAGTTTCAATTGTCCCAGAGCTCTTCTAAATTATATTTTGGTTGGTGACACAGTCTCCTTTAAGACTTTTTTTCTACACCGTTCAATATTTTTGGAGAGTTGAATCTGGCGCGAAACGACAAAAGGAGCAAGGCACTGAAATATTGTAGTAGGCCTTGTCTATGATGTTTTTGTTATAGATAAATCAATAATCTCCGTTTCCTTATGTTGTTCATAACATATATTTAAAATACAGTTTTACATGTTTCATTCAGTTCAAGTGTATACTTTATTTATCTATTCACGCTAACAAGGGAACATCCCGAGGTGTAACTCACCGATTTTTATGAAATTTTAGTATGATATACTCCTCGCGGAAATATTTGACACGTATTTTTTTTATCGGCAATCGTCCACGTTAAAGGGGTGAAAAACACCCTCAAAGTTGGCACCCTGAAACTTATTTATTGAATATCTGGAAAACTATTAGAGATACGAAAATTTCGTAAAGAGAGAAAATTAACGTATTTCAACCACAAATTTAATGATATAAATATATTTTTTTTAAACTCGTTTGTTTAAATAATATGCTTAAAAATACAACTTTTTTAATGATTTTGTAAGTCAAATTTCAATAAATTTTCTTGAATATTTTTCTGAGAATACCATATACCGAAACACAAAATACGGATAAAATGGAAATTTGAAATTTTGTTTGTAAAAAAAGTTATTGCATTTTTAATTTTTTCTCTTACGTTCTTGTTAAGTTATGCCTTCGTATATACATGTATGACTGCTTTAAAAGGCCAGATTTTATTGCCAGACACACATATCGTCTTTATATAAATTAAAAAAATTTGATTGATTAATTAATAATTTATAACAATTATTGTAATAATGGTATTCATTGTTATTCTTATAACCAATATTTTCTTACACCACGAGCATTCTAAAGCATCCCTGTAATCAATTCAAGCATGTAACGTCCGAAAATAGTAAATATATAACGCATACCTCCCGAGAATTAATTAATTTATTTGGCCTGTCGGCGAATTCACATTGATATCATAAATGACTATCCCGAGGTGTAACTCACCAATTCTTATGAAACTATAGTATAAGGTGCTTTTCGTGGAAATATTTAATATCTACTTTCATTTATCGGCAATCGTCCACGTTAAAGGGGTGAAAACCACCCCCAAAGTTCGGATAACGAAAACTGTTTTATCGAATATCTCGGAAACTATTAGAGATACCAAATTTTCCTAAGGAGTGAAAATTAACGTATTTCAATCACGAATCCAATGCTATAAACATTTTTTTAAAAAACCCGTTTGTTTAAACAATATGTTAAAAAATACTTTTTTTTCATAATATTTTCAGTTAAAATTCTTTCAATTTTCTTAAATAATAGTTTGTATACACTATATAGTCAAACAAAAAATACGGATCAATCAACTATGTATATACGACGGGAAAACTTGACAAGTTCATCAAGCGTAAGAATTGAAAATGTAATAACTTTTTTTGTAACACAAATATGAAACTTCTACTTGATCCGTATTTTTTGTTTGACTATATAGTGTATACAAACTATTATTTAAGAAAATTGAAAGAATTTTAACTGAAAATATTATGAAAAAAAAAGTATTTTTTAACATATTGTTTAAACAAACGGGTTTTTTAAAAAAATGTTTATAGCATTGGATTCGTGATTGAAATACGTTAATTTTCACTCCTTAGGAAAATTTCGTATCTCGAATAGTTTCCGAGATATTCGATAAAACAGTTTTCGTTATCCGAACTTTGGGGGTGGTTTTCACCCCTTTAACGTGGACGATTGCCGATAAATGAAAGTAGATATTAAATATTTCCACGAAAAGCACCTTATACTATAGTTTCATAAGAATTGGTGAGTTACACCTCGGGATAGTCATTTATGATATCAATGTGAATTCGCCGACAGGCCAAATAAATTAATTAATTCTCGGGAGGTATGCGTTATATATTTACTATTTTCGGACGTTACATGCTTGAATTGATTACAGGGATGCTTTAGAATGCTCGTGGTGTAAGAAAATATTGGTTATAAGAATAACAATGAATACCTTTATTACAATAATTGTTACAAATTATTAATTAATCAATCAAATTTTTTTAATTTATATAAAGACGATATGTGTGTCTGGCTATAAAATCTGGCCTTTTAAAGCAGTCATACATGTATATACGAAGGCATAACTTAACAAGAACGTAAGAGAAAAAATTAAAAATGCAATAACTTTTTTTACAAACAAAATTTCAAATTTCCATTTTATCCGTATTTTGTGTTTCGGTATATGGTATTCTCAGAAAAATATTCAAGAAAATTTATTGAAATTTGACTTACAAAATCATTAAAAAAGTTGTATTTTTAAGCATATTATTTAAACAAACGAGTTTAAAAAAAATATATTTATATCATTAGATTTGTGGTCGAAATACGTTAATTTTCTCTCTTTACGAAATTTTCGTATCTCTAATAGATTTCCAGATATTCAATAAATAAGTTTCAGGGTGCCAACTTTGAGGGTGTTTTTCACCCCTTTAACGTGGACGATTGCCGATAAAAAAAAATACGTGTCAAATATTTCCGCGAGGAGTATATCATACTAAAATTTCATAAAAATCGGTGAGTTACACCTCGGGATGTTCCCTTGTAAGATATATATGTAAAGAAAGAATACTTTCTTCAATTCAAACTAGCCGCGCCTTATTAGCTCAGCGCGCCCGCTAATCGATATATATCGAGGCTGAACGAGAGATGACGTAAGAGGGCACACGTGCAAGTGATCAATGTTAAAGTGATCAATAAAATAAAATAAAATAATAGGTCTAGGAGTAATTGAGGAGAATAGACTTTAATTGTCGTTTCTCTTTCTTTTAGGTAATTAAGAAACCATTGCGTATATTTGTAAATAGTGTACATACATCACGTGTAAATTATAACCTCTTTCTTTTAGAGCAACACACTTTAGTTATTTTCCTGAAAGCCCTCAATATTATCTTTTGTCTTATATATATACGGACTTCTACAAATATGAATAGCCAAAGATTTGTACCGTTTACGGGAGTAGAGCTTCGAATATTACGACCGTCCGCAATTGGTTTAAGAGATTTACAGCTGCCACTTTTGACTTAAAAGATGAAGACCGCAGCGGCTGACCAACGACGACGGATACGGACCTTATCAAGGCCACGCTCGCTGAAAACCCGCGATGATCAGGATGGGATATGTCAATCGATGTGAAGTTTAGGTTACACACCTAATGACGGAGACCGGCTTTATTAACCGCGTCTGTACTTGCGATTTGCTTCTGCCGCGTTATAAAAGAGATCCATTCTTAAAGTGGTTTGTCACTAGAAATGAGACTCGGATTTTGTATCAAAATGTGTATCGAAAACGCACTTGGTCTAAGGATAAAAGACCTTCAACTGTCGCGAAGCCTTAACTTCATCCGAAGAAAGTGCTTCTGTCCATTTGGTGGGACTGTAAAAGTGTAGCCTACTACGAGCTCCTTCCTCAAGGCGAAATCATCAATACTGCCAAATACTGCAATCAGCTTCATAAATAGAAAGCTGCCAAGCAGAAAAACGGCCAGAGTTGGCGAACCGACGAGGCGTTGCCCTTCATTACGACAACTCAAAACTGCATGTTGCATTGACTGTAAGAGGAAAGCTGTTACAGTTTGATTAAGCCGTTCTACCGCATCCTCCGTACTCCCTAGATCTTGCTCCGTCGGATTATCACTTATTCCTATGATTAAAAAATTCTGTATGTGCTAAACATTTCGAATCCGTAAGCGAAATAAAACGTACCTCGAGGATTATTTTGCAAGTAAGCCCCAACAATTTTGGAAAGAGAGAATAATGATGCTTCCTGAGAGATGAAATAAGGTGATAAAGCAGAAAAGTTCATATATAACGCAATAAATCAACCTTAAACAACAAATATCGTGTATTCATTTCGAATCACAAAAAGGAAAGAAACTTATGGGGCACCCTAATATAATCGACGGAATTCTCGATGAAGAAGTGGATAAGGTAATGCTATGTGAGGCTGCGAGCATTGCCGAATTCCAGAAAAAACGACAGATCTATGAAGATATGGAAGCAAAATTAGGATGAAGACGAAGCGAACGGAAGATAAAATGAAGAAACCAGTACATTATGCGAGCTCCGAAGTGAAGCGTTGTTTTAATTATGGGTTACCGAACCACATCAGCCCGAATTTGCCTAGAAAACGCAAAGGTCTAAAATGTGTCAAATGCAATAATCATGGACACATTGCGCCAGAATGTGCGATGAAAGCGGATGCAGAGAAGGAAGTATGCGCTTTCGAAGCGCTTCGTCGAGGAAAATATTGTAAAGAGGTAACTATAGCAGAATATAATGTAACGGCACTTATAGGCACGGGCAGCGAATTTTGTTTGATGCGGACGTATGTCGCACCATATACGCGAAATTCGTGCCGCAGCACAGTGGTCCAGAACGTCGATCTAGCTGTTCAGGCACCTCGCACAGTTTTCGATCTCTTTGAAATCCTTGCCAAAAGCGCAAAACACATCCGATTTAGCTAAAAATTAGTATTCCTATGTTTTTTGATTCGCTGATTATGAATCTGAACTCAAAATTTCCAAAAATAAAATGGCGGATTCAATATGGCGACCAGGTATATCGAAAAATTAATGGTTCCGCGTAAAAATTAGTATTCTTATGTTTTTTGAGTCGCTGATTACGAATATGAACTCAAAATTTCCAAAAACAATATGGCGGATTCAAAAATCAGGCAGAGTGTCATAAGGCGGAGCAAATTTACAAGAGCTTTCCCCTTTTACAAAATTATTGGTTTATGCAAATGATTGATTAGGAAAACCACCTTCCACATTTTGTTATGTTTGCCAAGAAAAAGAATAATTTGAAAAAACCGTTTTTACCTGACTCATTCGGTGGTCAACATTTTCGGCTTCCTCGCCGCCCGCGGTTTATGGCATGTGCGACCTGCTGGTTGACTTAGAGCCGTTAAGTTGTAAAACCTAGATTTAAAAAACTATCGACTTGTAATTGCCGATGAGGGTTTCTATTTAACTCTCGGTTTTTACAAGTTGGCTTAGCGAATTCCAAGAAGTTGTGAACCGCATGGCGTTGCACTAAAACCGCTCTGATTTTTTTTCGAATCCATTTAAAACGATATTGTTTGAACTACAGGTAGACAGAAATTTCGAATACTCATTTACAACACAAGATTAACTGTTTACCCTCTTCTAATTTAGCGAATTCATAGAAAGATTTCCTTAAAACCACTGACAGACTCTAGCGGCGGGCAGCAGCTGGAGTGCGCGCGACTCTTTAAACAATAAAAAATCAAATTTGTGGGACGAGTTGGGATCGTTTTTTTGCAGGATCACATAGCAGAGACCTTACAGAGAAGGGCCTTATACGCCAAACTACGAGAATATACGGTATATAAAAGATGCTGACTGTCAATGATAGAAAACTTTGATGATTTTCTCCCATTTACTGAACGTTAATTTTTGAATAAACTACAAACGCTAATTTCATATTCTGCATATGCATTTTGATCGTAGAAGAATGCTCTTTAATTTAAAAAAAAATCATTAGAAAATGTAAGATAGATTCGTCAGAATGTCACGAAGAAGACAACGTGTTTTTTCGATAGAAATTGGTCTCGAGAAAAAGTTCCAACTTTAAGCGTTTGTTGTAATTACAATTTTTGTCGGATTTCATTAATTTTGCGATTTCTGAAATCCATGGACATTTAGGAATCGATATAAAGAAAAAAAAAAGCGATTCGAGAAAATCGACTTTTCGGCAAAAGCGCGGCTAATCGCTCGTTCTGGACCACTGTGCGCAGTTGCGGAATAAACGAGTTCGACTTCGTGGCGTCGGTTCTGGTGTGAATGAAACGTTAGGTGAATTTTCTACGAAAATTACAATAGACGGCAGTTCATATCAGATAATAATACATGTCGTACGATTTCATTCGTCGCCACGGGGATTTATTATTGGTCAAACATTTATAGATACAGTCTATGTTTATCTGAAGGCAGGCAAAGTATCAATTTGCAAACGCGAAGAAGTTACTTCCCCAATTTCACGGAGTCAGAAATTCTAGCAATAGATGCAATCCACGAAATTGATGAAATAGATACATGATTTATTACAAATACTAATTGTAGACTCGCTGGTGAAAATTTTATTGCAAAATATACCCCGGTAAAAGAACGTGCTATAGAGATAAAGATGAAAATTACTTTGAAAGACGACCTGGTTTATCAAAGAGCTGGAAAATAAGGACAGTCCGATAAAGAAATAGTAGAATCTCAAATCAAAGAGTGGTTGTTCGAAGGAATAATCCAACCGTATTTATCAGAATACACGAATGTTGTTGTTTTGATAAAGAAGGAAAACGGTTAAACTAGGATGTGCGTCGACTATAGACTTTTGAATAAAAAGATAGTTAAAGATCGGTTCCCTCTACCCCTTATAGAGTACCAATTAAATTTCCTGCCACGGGCGACGGTTTTCACCACTTTGAATTTGCGGAACGGATTTTTCCACGTAGCCGTAGACGTTGACAGTATGAAATACAGTGGGTGTAGAAAGTATTCGTACACCGACTAATTTTGAATAATATATTGTGAAATTGTAGTTCATTAACTAATTTTTTATAAACAACGAGTGTGTACATATTCTCGGAAGTCTCTATAACAGACACAGTGCAAAAAAAATTAATTAGTTGAATAATTTGCAAAGTTATCAAGAAAAAAAGGAAATATTGTCCGAAATATAAGAGCAATAAGTATTCGTACAGCTACTGCATTTTTTAAAAGTCATTAGAAATTCATGAGGAAAGCGTGAAAATTAAATTTATTTGACAATGAAAAAGTAAAATAAACAGTTAATTAATATTTAGTAGGATTTCCTTTTGATTTTATAATTGCTGCGACTCTTCTTGGCATTGTAGTTAGTAATTTCGCTGTTACGTTGGACGGGATCTTATTCCATTCTTCCAGAAGAGCATTTTTTAAGCCCACTTTAAAGGATATGTGATGTTTTCTAATGTAACGTTCCAAGTAATCTCATAGGTGTTCGACGGAGTTAAAATCAGGAGATTGTGGTGGAGCTTCTATATATCCTGGCTTATGATATAATATCCATATTCTCCCATTGTACGCCGTATGTTTTGGATCATTATCGTGCATGAAGATAAAATTATCTTTAACGTCCATTTTTTCTGCACTGACTGAAAGATTCCGATTCAAAACGTCAATATAAACCTGGTGGTTCATTATTCCATCAATAAATTCTAAATTTCCAGCACCAGCTGCACTCATGCAACCCCAAACGAGTACGGAACCTCCGGCGTGTTTTACTGTAGACCGTACATTTTTTGGCCTCAGTTCTTCATTCCTTCTTCTCCATATAGTAGAGTGTCCATCAGTACCGAAAATATTAAATTTACTCTCGTCTCTAAAGATCACTCGGTTCCAGTACTCCATTGATGTGGTAACGTTATTATTTGCGAACTCTAATCTTTTCTTCCTATTTGTATCGTGACTTGTCCGCACGATACGTCCCGCTTTAACTTAATGAACCGCGACTGATTTGTTTTATCTGCTTTATTGGTAACCAAAAATAAACTTAGAAAAATTGACAAGTTCCATACGAATGATGGTTGTACAATAACGAGAAGAAGCGCTGTAGCTACGGTTGTATTACAATGTACGAGAAAAAGTGTTGTTGATGTGTTTAACGTTTGATGAATTAATGAAGGACCTTCAAAAATCTGGGAAAAATGTAAGCTTCGTCTCCCTCCAAGGATCTGGATACGAATTTTCATCTTCTCGGTGGGGACGTCAATCAGCCATTCCTGACGCAGAATGGGAAATTGGGCGTAACTATCCCCACCGTGAAAACTAAAGTTGGAAAATTGCTTCCTTGGAGGGGAACCGCGAACTTTCACAAATTATGAGGTGTCGTCCGCGCTTACCACCCCTCCCGCCAAGAAAGGCCCCGAGGTAACGGGACTCGACATGCGGTGATCACCAGGGTGACCGTGAGCGCTCCGTCACTTCGAGCGTCCAGGCAAATTCCTTTATCCTAGGCAAAGAGGGAAGTTGCACTTGTATCTGTTCTAGACATTTCCGAGAATATGTATAAACTCGTTGTTTATAAAAAATTAGTTAATAAACTACAATTTCACAATACATAATTCGAAATTAGTCAGTGTACGAATACTTTCTACACCCACTGTATACAGTCTTTATAGTACCAGACGGCCAATATTAATTTTTAAAAGTTCCGTTTGGATTATAAATTCTCCAGCCATTTTTCAGAAAGGCTATAGCAGGATAAGGGGGTCAAAAGTGCCCTTCAACCGATTTCAATGAGGACGGTCTCATTCGATAGACAATGCTCGGCGATTGATGTCTACAAATTTTTAACCCTGTATCTTGACCGGAAGGGTAGTTATGGGGAAAATTAAAAAAACAGGTTTTTGGCCCCCATTTATTGAGACGTAAAAAATCCGAAAAAATTCTGGCATATTCTACACGGTACCGGACATGTTGGAGAATTTTTTCAGATTTTTCCGTTGAAGTACCTAAGCGCGAAAAATGGGAAAAGTAAACAAAAAGGGAAAAAAGAAGATTTCGTATCGAAATCTTCGAGGTACAACTTTTTGTTTTATATAGTAACAACCTAACACCTACGATTTTTATCCCCAATGTTTTCAGATTTTTAAACCACCTGCGTCATTGTGAAAAAAATCGAAAACCGATTTTCGGGACGTATTTTGATCTAAAACGCAAGAAGTAATTGTTATTTTTCCATTATTTTCATAGAGTATGTTCATTTTGTGCTTTTCAATGTTTTTGCATACAAAGCAATTGCGAGTGAATGCAAACGATTGAATTGATTCAATTATTCGTAAGCTACACATTTCCTTATCAGCTAAAAATACGAACGTTCTTTCAATAGCAGCGATGGCGCAGTGGCTAGAGTTCCTGACTGCAGAACCTCTCAAAACTTTTTGTCGCCAGTTCGAGTCCCACGAGGTAAAATAATTTTTTTTTTATAATCATTCACTGCATAACAACAAATAATAATCATTTTTCAATTTTTCAGTTTTTGTCAAACATTTTTAAATACGTATTCAATATGAAATACAGTAAAAATAATTATGGAGCATATTGTTTTTTTCATTGATTCGTCCTAGCCATATCTCGTTATTCTTTTGTACATTGAACGAATATTAGTTTACTGTAACGAATGCAAATATGTATTCAATATTAAAAGGATCCAATTGTATATTCTGATGAATTGTAATGAAGGTGATGTCTAACGGAAAGAAGGGTTTATTTCTTTTTAAACATTCTTATTTTTGTATTTACCGCTTCTCCATTTATGCAGAGGTCATCCAAAATAGACAACGAATTGAAAGAAAGAAGGTATATTGGGATTTCGTCCGTTATAATTTCTTTACTGTTTTATGCAAATCAGCTCCTCAATATTCTTAAATGCCTCGTCCGATCACGCCACATTAATCAAAGAAGTTATCGTTGCTTCATTGACTATCCCCTAATATAATTGGAATTTCGGGCATCAAACACAGTTATTGCTGTGAATGTGCGAATGGTAACCGTACCATAGGTTGTTGTTCGCAAATTGCTGCTGTTACATGCGGCTCTGATTTCATTTTCTCACGGAATACCAGTCGACCACTTAGAAAATATATCAGTAGACCACTCGAGAAACCGTAGGAAGACGTAATCACAGGAACACCACCCTCGCGACTGGTGTAAGCAAGTTACACTTTTTTTTATAATCTCCAGATTCTTCCCACGCCATGTTGGTGCCCTAAACTCCCTTCCAAATTCCTACCACCTCCACTCATTTTTTGACGGATGTTCCCAGGACTAAGTAAGTCCTATATAAACGAGATGCATTTTGACTCCTCGGATCCAGTATTCTTTAAAACGTCATACTGTTACCTAGCGTACATAAAGTTCAAAGTCACGACTTCTATGAAACGTTGACTGTTGTAAGTATAAGACGTAGAATATCCCCGCGAACCGACGCGTGAATTTCGGCTAACAATAAGTTTAGATTTAAGAATCAACTTTTGTAATTGCATTATTGAACCACTTTTGATTATAACTGTTAATATACGTTTACATTCACATTGTGATATTTCAAACGTTTAGTTATTTTCATTTTACTTCCTTTAATCTTCACGTAACTGAGCAACGATCTCCCTTATTCACTCTTACCGCTCGGAGTGAATAAGATCTTTAAAATTAAAGTTACGGGTGTTCGTTAAAAGAGTCTACGGATTGCAACAATTTCCTTTTTCCTTTATATCAGCTAGTGGCGGTACTCCCGTATTCTTTGGTACGGGACTTATCCGCTATACTAGCGCGAAAATACCGCAAGGTTTTTCGTTATTAACGGGCATACGGCGACTCTATAGTTCTGCTATAGATTAGTCCGGCCCCGGAGATTTCCCTACTACATACTAGCTAGTGGCGGTACCCCCGTATTCTCTGGTACGGGACTTATCCGCTATACTAGCGCGAAAATACCGCAAGGTTTTTCGTTATTAACGGGCATACGGCGACTCTATAGTTCAGTTAAAAAATTAAAAATCAGCAAATTGTTTATATTATTGGCTGATTTCTAATTTTTTTAACTGCATTCCACCACTCCTAAAAATCAGAAAAAATTCAAAAGTATGCACACCATTGGCTATAATATCTGTAATTTTTCAAAATTTTCTATGAAGACAAACAGGAGAAATCGTGCAAAAACTGTAAAATACGTTTCACCCTGTAACGATCCCTACGGCAGGGGTAGCGGATTCATACTTTGCAGGAAGAGTTTTATTAAAAAGACCTATCGAATGATATGCCCCAAGATTAATTTGCTTTCGGGGCACATTTTCATCCTTATCCGGCTAGACTCTTTATTCTAAATAATGATTACAAAAATGAAATTGTATAAAAAAATGAGATAGATATAAATGCTTCTTGCACCAAGAACATTTAAGTACGGTTACACTATTACAATTCATACATGTTAGATTATCGAGTTTTGTAAAACAAAAATCTACGGGATTCTCAAATTCTTGAGGTCTTTCATCCGTATAACCACAACGAAACCAAGCATACAGAAATAGTGCTTTATAACAAGGAGCTGATAACTGATTGTGTATGAGCGACTGCATTTTTAGTAAATTATTTCCCGAATGTAAGTTTATATCTATATTTAATGAGATGGTAAGATCAGAAATTTTGCGAGCAAAATTCTTCCATATACGAAATCCATATACATTGCATCAAGTGGTTGTACAAGTGGAGTAGTATTTTTGGTATTTTTAGTATCTGCAAATGTTTATTTTCCGGCGTTGCACTTTGTATCAGATCCTCGTTATAACCGTTCCATGAATCAATCAGTAAGATTGCATTCTCTGGAGTATGCGGAAAAAAAAATTTTTGTCAACCAGTACCTGAACAAATCTTTCGTTAATTTTCCCAATGTAGATGCTTCAGTGTGTAGATTTGGTGCTGTAAATATATTTCTTCGAACACGTGGTCCTAATTGTCCGCATGGTTCTTTAAGCACTATAAAGAGTGGCAAAAGTAATTGACCATCAGCAGAAATGGTGGGTTGAATTGTGTAGCTGTGTGTAATTGCAGATAATGACTGGATAAGAGTTTCTATTTGTTTTTCAGCTCTGTGTGATAGTGTCCTACCAGAGTGCACTTCCAGTTGGAAACCGCTCTGGTCAGTATTAAAAATGTTATCCTCCCCATGGCATTCAAAGCATTCTCTTACTTCTGACACAAAAGTTTCAGCTGCTGCATTTATATCTGTCAAATTGTCATTATAGTGACGAGTGATAAACTTCGTTGTTTTTCGTGATACTATATTATATGTGCGCTTAAATTTCCACAGCCAGTGGATAGATGCTTGGAATCCTTGTAAAGGGTCTAGCAGGATAAGGGGGTCAAAAGTGCCCTTGAAGCTATTTTATTTCACGATACGTCATTCGATAGGTAACCATAAGAAACCATTGTACACAAATTTTTAATCCGATAGCTTGACCAGGAGGGTAGTTATGGGGTAAATTCGAAAAACCAGTTTTTGCCTCATTTTCGCCACTTAATGATGTGTAAAAATGTCGAAAAAATTCTGACACATTCTAAACATGATTGCACACGTTAGGAATGATTTTCAGATTCTTCCGTTGCAAGTGCCGCGCGCAAAAAATCAAAAACGACAAAAAAATGGGAAAAATGTAGATTTTGCACTGAAATTTTCGAGACAAAATTTTTAAATAATTCCTGTAAGTACCTGATGCATCCATTAATATGCTCAATTTTTTTCATATTTTTTTGATATAGTGCAACACTGTCGGAAAAATCAAAAACCGATTTCTGGGACGCATTTCGGGCTGAAACGTGATCAGTATTTGCTATCATTGCATTATTTTAATTCAGTATGTGCATTTTATTACCTTCAATGTCTCTGAATACGAAAAGATACGTGTTAAGGAAGAGAATCAAGAAAATAAAGTAAATTGTTAATTGTATGATACTTATATGCTAGAACTTTGAACCTTCCTTCAAGAGATGAGATGGTGCAGCGGGTAGAGTGTCTGCCTGTGGAACCGCTGGAAACTTTTTGTCGCCGTTTCGAATCCCCATGGGGGACTTAATTTTTTTTTCTGTAATTTTTTTTTTAAATTATTAAACACATAGCAATAATCAATAGTCGCTTTAAGGTGTTTCACAGATATTTTTATGTCTTCAAAAAATATAAAACCAGCATGAAAATAATCATACGGTATGATTTTCCTAGTTATGCCATATTTTGCAATTATGAGTATTTTCAAACATTTTGTATGCTTAATAGATATTGGTTTATTATAATGCATGAAAATATATGTTAAATAATGAAGGGACATAATATTATATCTTGGAAAGTTATAACAAAGAGGAGGAAGGCAGAGTTTCTTCCTTTCTATAGATTATAACTTTTCATGATCCTTTTACATTTAACATACATTTTCAAATGTCTTAATAAATCGATGTTTATTCAATATACGAAATGTTTAAAAATACTAGTAATCGCAAATCGTGGCATTATTAAAAACAGTAGATATAATTATTTTTAAAAATATTTGTGAAACACCTTAAAGTGACTATTGATTATTGCTGTGTTTAATAATTTAAAAAAAAAAATACAGAAAAAAAAATTAAGTCCCCCTTGGGGATTCGAACCCGCGACAAAAAGTTTCCAGAGGTTCCACAGGCAGACACTCTACCCACTGCGCCATCTCATCTCTTGAAGGAAGGTTCAAAGTTCTAGCATATAAGTAGCATACAATTAACGATTTACTTTATTTTCTTGATTCTCTTCCTTAACACGTATCTTTTCGTATTCAGAGACATTGAAGGTAATAAAATGAACATACTGAATTAAAATAATGCAAAGATAGCAAATACTGATCACGTTTCAGCCCGAAATGCGTCCCAGAAATCGGTTTTTGATTTTTCCGACAGTGTTGCACTATATCAAAAAAATATGAAAAAAATTGAGCATATTAATGGATACATCAGGTACTTACAGGAATTATTTAAAAATTGTGTCTCGAAGATTTCAGTGCAAAATCTACATTTTTCCCATTTTTTTGTCGTTTTTGATTTTTTGCGCGCGGCACTTGCAACGGAACAATCTGAAAATCATTCCTACCGTGTGCAATCATGTTTAGAATGTGTCAGAATTTTTTCGACATTTTTACACATCATTAAGTGGCGAAAATGAGGCAAAAACTGGTTTTTCGAATTTACCCCATAACTACCCTCCCGGTCAAGCTATCGGATTAAAAATTTGTGTACAATGGTTTCTTATGGTTACCTATCGAATGGCGCATCGTGGAATAAAATAGCTTCAAGGGCACTTTTGACCCCCTTATCCTGCTAGACCCTTTTTAATGTACAGTCTGTATCACAATAGCGTGGACGCGATATTGTAAGGTACGGCACTGAAATTTTGTTGCTATTGGCCGTGCGCAGGCGCCTAGTATGACTGTAACCGGGGCGTGCGTGTGTGTGTGCGAGGAAGGCGAGAGGCATCGCGCGTTACGTTATGTTACAAGCCGGTCAAGTTGTGTTACGCATTATGTTCTTTATGCCCTTTATATTCTTTATGTTCATTATGTTCTTTACGTATCTACTAATTTTATAATACAAGTTTATATATATATATATTGAAGAGAAGTTTCTTTATTGTGAAAAAGGCCATTCCTAACTGTGAGATATTAATACCCCTCTCACAATATCTCTGTGGGAATAAAACTTTTTTATAAGAAATATCATATAAATCGAAAGTACATCTAAAAAACTGATACGCACTTCCTTAATAAAATGTCCAATCTCCACTATTAGCGATTATTGTTTGACAACGTCTCGGCATGCTTTCAACTAATTTTGCAGCATATGAGACAGGATGAACTTCCATATTTCTCGAATTCGACGAACTAGGGTTTTCAATTTGAAAATATGGTTTCGTCGGAGTTTGTACTTCATAACAGACCAAACATTTTCGATTAGATTGGCATCGGGGGACGGAGATGGCCAATCCAACACATTGATACCGTGCCCACGTCAACCGTTTTTCGACGTGTTTTATTGAAAGCAACAGTTTTGAAATTGTACTTCGCCATGCAACTTTATGTTCTTCCAACCGACGTTTAATTGTTAATATACCTATATCTATGTCCTTTTTAGTTAAAATTGCTTGCGCTTTACGTAAGGAAAGCGTTGGATTTTTCGAAAAAATGTGTAAAATCGCTTTATCTTCCCTTTTCGTCGTAACCCGTTTCGAACCTCGATCAGGGAGATCATCGACACAGTTTGTGTCTTTATACCGTTGCACCCACTTATTTACGAATGCGCGAGATTTATGCAGATATGTTGCTGCATCTCTAACAGTCATTTTAGGACCTTTCGGGTGATGGCACGAGAAGACCGCTTCGAATCGTTTAGCGTACACAGTGCTCATTTCGAAATGAACTGAATTTGTCAGAGACAGAAACGATACTGAAAGAATTGGGCCTATTGCGTATCAGAGGAAACTTTGTATGTTAGACCAGTACAGTCTTTAACAAATTGCGTATCACATTTCACAAATATCGCGTCCACGCTCTTGTGGTACAGACTGTATGAAAGAGATGTGACATCTTGGGCTGTTTTAAAGCGAAGGCTTCGGCACGAGTTTAAAGTGAAGATAAACAATACTTTAATTCACGCTCAACTTGCAAAGTGTAAGCGGAAACTTGGCGAAAGTGGCGTCAATATGTGTATGCAATGCAGGAAATTGCAAGTGAAGGCCGGTTAGAAGAAGATTTGATGCAGCACATAATAAATGGCATCGAGGACGAGGGACGAAAAACCATCCTATACAGTGCTTCATCTTTACACGAATTAAAGCAGAACTTCGTAATCTACGATCGTATGAGGGAGAGAAGCGAAAAGTCGAAGTCAAGCAATAAGCGCACAGACAATGAATCCATAGGAATCAGCAAGATGTATCCACGAAGAAATACCAAAGGCAAGAAAAATTGTTTCAATTGCGGTTCGTACGATCATCTGATGTCAGAATTCCCTGTGAAACTAAAAGCCGTGAAGTGCTTTAAATGTATGAACACGGACACGTTGCTTCAAAGTGTGCATCGAAAGCGGCAACGTACAAGGATGTATGCGACACGTCTGTGCTGCCGAATGCGAAACATTGTAAGGACGTGTGGCGACGCGGTAAAAGATCCTCGCTTCAAAGAAGCGATAGATCGATTAGAAGTCCACGTGTCGTAAATATCCTCCTAGGAAAATTCCCCATTAACATTCCTTCCAATACTAGGAGGCCCTTTTCCGGTCCCAACCGACTTTCCCAAGGACCACTACATAATAATAAATCTAACCACATCCTTATCTTTATCTCCGGAATTCCATCTATCCCATTATTCTAATTCGCTTTCCATGTTCCAAACCGGATGGACCTTTTCTCCTATCGACAATCGCCGAATGCTGGATCACTATCGAAAGGGTCCTAGCTAAGTTCCCTCTCCAACTGTCCACCTCTAG
The DNA here is from genome assembly GCA_963989415.1 of Cerceris ruficornis. Classification (NCBI taxonomy): domain Eukaryota; kingdom Metazoa; phylum Arthropoda; class Insecta; order Hymenoptera; family Crabronidae; genus Cerceris; species Cerceris ruficornis. The sequence goes on from OZ022519.1 coordinate 4,389,416, forward strand.
CTTTTCCTCCCCTAAAACCATCCCTACACCCACTGTTAATACTAATATAAAAAGAGGACTTTTTGGGGGAACAAAACAGTAATAACACGATTCGTCCTGCCGTCACTATACCCGTTTGAAAATTGTATCAGCATATTGTAACACTTTACTGTTTCTTTTAAATAAAATATACAAACTCAAATCGTCTTGTGCGGTTCGACGACATAATTTGGTGGCAGCGGTGTGGGATATTGTCTGTGGACTTCAACCAACGGAAAATCTTCTAGTTGACTAGATATCCTTCAAGAAGGAATCGTTGGGATATCCTCAAAAAGAACTCAGAGAATCGCACCAAGAAGACGAACTGGATCATATTTGGACTCAGTGGCGCCAAGGGAGGACCAACGTAAGTCTATCTACTAATACATTATCTGACCATTCGAACGACTACGTGACTGCTCCTCCTGGCAAAATGTCAAGAACACAAAGTCCCACTCGAGCTCAAATCGACATGAATCTGATAGCTGAGAAATTGTTACAAGTATGCGACAGATTAAGAGTATTAGAGGAATCGAGACCGGTTGATCAAGTACCAATTAACGCTTACCCGTCCTCTCAAAACGAAATGCCGCAACCCACGGTTACAATGGAAAAATACGAGCAGTGTTTGCCACTAATTCCGGACTTTAATGGAACAAACACGGAAAATTTTATTAGCACCATCATCAAAGTCTCGTCTATGCTAAATGAAAACCAGCATTCACTGCTATTATTGGCAATTATATCACAAAAAATAAAAGGACGCGCTGCTGTAACTATTCGACCGGACACCGTAACGACGATTCCGAAATTAGTCGAAAAAATTCGCTTTATCTACGGGAGGACGATCGACGCTTCATCGATAAAAACAAAACGAGATTCGTGCAAACAGAGGCCAAACGAATCTATAAACGAATTTATACAACGCTTCTCCGAAATACAAGACGAACTACTATCCGCCATAAATTCCGAGAGAAGATTACAAACGTACATCGACATTAAAGAAATAATCTGCAACGAAGAAGGAATCATGTGCTTCCGTCGCAACGTGAGGCCCGAGATTTCACATTATCTCTTCAGTCAACAACTGGAGACGCTGAACCAAGCGTTCGAGGCTGCACGCATGTACGAGACGGAACTACACTACATGCAGCAACAGTCGAAAATATGGGCTCAACCGAGGGACCAACGGAATCCCAGTGAACAACGCCGACCAATTTTGAGAAATGCCAATCCTGGATGGCAAGCAAAAGAGTGTAACTACTGCAAGCGACGCGGACATCTCGAGGTCGAATGCAGAACGAAGCAGTGGCGAGAACAGCGCGGAAAGCAGGTCGGACAGCAGCGAAATTTTCAATGGGCCCCGCCGAACACCATACCACCAGACGCACAGCCACTATCGGAAGTGCCAGATCTTCAGCAACAGAGGAGCATCGTGTGGACCATTCCCCGTTTGTTCGATTAGAGCTACCTGGACTTCGACCGACCGTATTCCTCATAGATACAGGTAGTGAAATTTCGCTAATTAAGGAAAAACAAATCGTAGGAAAGGATCTTCCCAAAGGCGCACCAATGACGCTTAGGGGTATTACGAATAATACCACGAATACCTTATATTCAGTTTTTATACCGTTTAACGATCAATGTAACCAATTTCAAGTAGTGGACGATAGATCTCCAATCATTCAGGACGGGATATTAGGTGCAGATTTTCTATTTAAACACAATTTCTCTCTCTCATGTAAAGTTTTCAAAATCGGGAATATCATTAAGCGATGCAATTATTCAAATAGCAATTGTCAGAACAAAACAGTACTTGTCAATTTCATAACAGGAACTGGAGCAATCACGAAAGTCGATACTAGCGGTCAACCTATACTTTCAGATTTTCTTAAAAGTCAAGTTGAATCTGTAGAAGATTTTGATGAAAAACTGGTTTTCCGCATAAACAATAACAATAAAACAAATGAGAGAATTGATTTATTAAAAGAAAACACGCGATTAGATCATCTAATTGAAGGTAGGAGGGAAATATGGGAAATTATATCAAACTACCACGATATTTTCGTACTACCGGGCGATCCTCTTCCAAAGTCATTAATATTGGAACATGAGATTAAAACAACCGACGAAATTCCGATATATACAAAACAGTACAGATATCCCCCGATCCATCAGGATGAAATTAAGCGACAAGTAACAGACATGTTACAAAAGGGCGTTATTAGAGATAGCGATAGTCCATATAACAGTCCACTATGGATTGTTCCGAAAAAATTAGACGCGTCGGGAAAACAGAAGTGGCGCTTAGTAATAGATTACAGGAAACTAAACGAGAAAACTATAAAAGATTCCTATCCGATCCCGAACATCGACGAGATACTAGATAAATTAGGTAACGCAAAATACTTCTCAGCATTTGATCTTGCCTCGGGATTCCACCAGATCGGCATTAAAGATAACGACATCCAGAAAACTGCCTTCTCGACTAACGACGGACATTTCGAATTCACTCGAATGCCTTTCGGTTTAAAAAACGCACCCCCGACATTTCAAAGACTCATGAATCGGGGCTTACAAGGATTAATAGGCAATAATTGTTTCGTTTATATTGATGACATTGTAGTTTTCGGTAGGACTTTAGAAGAACACAACAAAAATTTAAAAATTTTATTCGAACGTTTGCACCAATGCGGCTTAAAACTCCAGCCCGATAAGTGCGAATATCTGAAGCCTGAATTAGAATATTTAGGTCATATTATTTCTGCCAACGGTGTGCAGCCAAATCCAAAAAGAATCGAAAAGGTAAAGAACTATCCCGTTCCTAAGAACGCGAAAGAAATCAAACAGTTCCTAGGGCTATGCGGATACTACAGAAAGTTTGTTAAAGATTTTGCTAAGATCACGAAACCTCTCAATCGGCTGTTAACACATTGCGTACGGCGCTCTGCTCGCGCAACGCGCTCCCAGGGCCCGCACATTTTTGGACGCTCTAGAAACACTTTATACAATGCATATATTCACTTTTTTAATTCGCACTTGGTAGCAGATATTCAAATAAAGTATTCTTAAATATTACTATATATTTTATTATACATCTTTTATATTTTTTACATTTTTAAAAATTTTAATTATTTATTTTACAAGTTTGAATAATGCTTTAACGTATGATACCGAGTGAAGCATTATCCCTTGTGCAATGAAAAAAAAATAATGTAATAAAATAAAATACTGTACAACAATAAAACACTTTATAAGGTATGATGCACGGAGTCACAGAGCTACTAATGTAATGGCTATACTGACCGACTGATTTTTACGCTTTCAGAGTGTTGACATTCATTTTTTTTTTGCTAACCATTTGTTAAGGGAATACGCAAGACTTCGTTACCCTGGTAATGTAACAAGAAAGTCTATTTTTAGTTTCTTAAATCGTTGATTGAGTCGAAGAAACCTGAAAACGAGATATCTCGTCTCCCGGCCACAACGTTCGGATTGCTAAAGACGAGATATCTCGTCTCCCGTACGCAATGTGTTAAGAAAAGATCAGGAGTTTCAATGGACCAACGAACAACAGATAGCTTTCGAGACATTATGCAACGCGTTAACGACCAAACCAGTTCTTCAATACCCTAACTGGACGGAACCTTTTGTTCTCACCACAGACGCGAGTAATTATGCGTTAGGGGCTGTTTTGTCACAGGGCGCTATAGGAAAGGATAAGCCGATAGCATACGCTTCGCGAACGCTAAATAACGCTGAGACCCGCTACACGACAACGGAAAAGGAGCTTTTAGCTATAGTCTGGGCAACAAAACATTTTCATCAGTATTTATACGGACGTAAATTCACTATTGTAACTGACCATAAGCCACTAGTTTGGTTAATGAACGTAAAGGATCCAAATTCGCGCTTAGTACGGTGGAGATTGAAATTATTGGAATATGAATATGAAATAGTATACAAGCAGGGAAAAAACAATACCAACGCCGATGCCCTCTCACGTGGTAGAATTAGGGTAGTAAATCACGACGCTGTAGAAGATGAGTTAGAAAGATACTTATCGTTCTATTCTAACAACGCTCAAACAAGCTCCGTAGATGACGATTTTATTAAGGGCTTAGTCGAAGGCCATAACGAGACTGCAAATACAAGCACCAGCAACCGCGGTCCTTCGATCCTATCTCAGGTAAAAATTTCCCAAGGCTTTTTGAAAGAACTACCAACAGTCGTTTACACCGAGATACCTCCAGAGATTAGCGAAAAGGGAAAGACGTACGTGTCACCGCACGACACTGACAAATCGAAACTCGAGATTTTTAATAACATCCTTAACGGCGGGTGTAAACTCAACGTAATTCAGGACAGAAACCGAAACTCCGAGATTGCCTCTTTACTCTCAAAACTTGATCGCGACATAGAAATTTATATTTCAAAGCCAATCCCCACGGATAAAAGAGAAATCATTAGATTAGCGCATGATTCAATTTTTGGTGGACACTACGCGTACGATAAAACATTACAGAAAATACGCAAACAATATGAATGGCCTAACATTACGCGCGACGTGAAAACCTACGTCGAAAATTGTACTATTTGTCAAAAACAAAAGGAGACGAAGCGGCAAACGTACATTCCGCAAGTCACGGACATTCCGACCAAACCTACGGACAAAATATATCTCGACATAGTAGGGCCCTTAGACGAAACGTCACGCAAAAACAAATACATTCTAGTAATACAGGACTACTTAACCAGATACATAATGTGCGAACCCCTTATTGATAAATCGACCGCAGCCGTGATACAAGCCTTCTGGGCTTCGTGGTTACGAATTTTTGGAAAACCTAAGGAGATTTTAACAGATAATGGAGGGGAATTTACATCTCTGGAATTTACAGAGTTCTGTAACCTTATGAAGGCCAAACATGTATTAACCTCAATCTATCACCCTCAATCTAATGGGAAAAATGAAAGGTCTCATGCTATCTTAAAAGAGTACATTCGTTGTTATCAAACCGCGGAAAATCCATGGGACCTACTCCTTCCCAAGGCGATGCTCAGTTATAATTGCACCACTAATCGCGCTACGGGATACACACCATTTGAACTACAATTAGGTTACGAACCCAATAGCATCTTCGATGAACAAGACGAGTACCTGACTCTCAAACAGCAGGTAGACAATCTCAAGTTCCAACATGAAAATAAATTAATAGAAACAATCGAGTACCTCCAATCACAACAATCCTCCACGTCTTACAAGCATCTTGAAAAAATACAGAAAGGTGACCTAGTCCTTATTCGAAATTATAATTCTAAACCATTGGAAGATAGATGGCGAGGACCGTTCGTAGTCACGGAAATTGTTAATGATCATTCGATCAAGGTCAATGACAGCGGAAAACCGGTTACTCATCATAGGACAAATGTTAAGTTATTTAAAGCTCCTTCACAATTAATTCTAGATGAGGAAATGTAACAAGAATCTTATGATTGCCCTATTATACTTGACGACCATGGCCATGCTAAGGATTACGCATTCTGCACCAGCGGAAAAAGCCGACGACAAATATAAACTTACTGCACTCGGCGACCAGGAAACTATCTTTCTTGAACATCTAAATCAAGTGAGGATGTATCATGAACAGTGGAAGATAGTTATTGGTTACGATTTCGCACACGTCGATGCCGATCTAAAAGCTATCGAGGATTTATATCAACGCGTCTTAACCGGGATATGCCTTCGAGAATTATCGGGTACAAAATTCACGTGTTCCTCGCGTAATCGTTTAATAAAACGTGTATCAGATTTCGACCACATTCGTGGAGAGCTTCGCAATGCATTATACACTGCGGGTATTGATAGCAGCTCTTCGCGTGTTCGGCGCGGAATTTTTGACTTCGTAGGAACAATCACTAAAACACTTTTTGGTACTCTCGACGCATCAGACGCACAATATTACAACGACGAACTCGATAAGCTTTACGCAGATCAGGAAGAGATAATACATTACGTGCGTAACCAAACCAGCATTATATTAACTGCAATGAAAACAAATGCATTTCTATTTAATAAAACTCATAATGAGATAGAGTCAATCAACAGGCAGTTCAATTCGTTGAGAGATCTATCGAAAGCAAACGAAATGAATATACAGATCGATGAAATTATATTAGATTTAGAGTCTAGTATTAGCGACTTACGCGAACAAGTTCGTAGAATAGAAGACTTAACGTTCGACGCTAAGCACGGAATAATTAAGCCTTATGTATTACCACCGGAACAACTGTTTCAAATACTTCGAAAACATGAACACGTAGATAATTTTCCAGTACCTCTTAAGGAAACATATTATATGGCGTTAATCGACATTTGCGAAGTAAATATAGCACTTAACGGAAAGCGTGCTCTGTTAGAAATAAAAGTCCCGTTGCTGGAAGAAAAAATATATAATCTAGCCAAAGTCATATCCCTTCCGCTTCACGGATGGATGTTTCATTCTATATTAAACACACAGCAACGACTTATACTATTAGATACATTACGGCTTTCGTTTATGCCAATTACAACATCCGATGTTGCAAACGCGAAAAAATTGAATGGGCAACTAGTTATTAAACGCTACGCACCCGATTACACCACGCACTTTCAAGACAATTGTTTAACTAACATACTGACCAAACACGAATCCACTAATTGTGAAACAAAGTATATGCGAATTCAGAACACTGTTTGGATACAGTTACAAACAGGGAACCAATGGATCGGCATAGCTCCAAAATCAGAAATGCTGCATATACTTTGTTCCGATAGAATACCTAGACATGTAGAACTTAAGCATAATTTTATGTTGACCTTGGCACCCGATTGTAGCGGAATCTCGCTTTCAGCCACTTTGAAACCAAACAACGTCATAAGCAGTAACAAAACGAACGGTTACCAAATTGTAGCAACTATAATCAAATTACCAGAGCTGAATATATCAGAAAGCGATATTCCCCTAAATCTTATAGAGAATCCGCATATAGAACCAGAGGAACTACAATCAATCGGACGAACACTAGACGAATTGCAAGACATATCCGAGAAAACGATTCATCATCAGCGTCTAAAAACTTGGAAAGAAAAATTTGTCGAGTACTTGTCGTATGCCGGATATGCAGCCCTTTCGGGACTATTGTTCGTCTTCCTTGCTAAAATCGGATTCTTCAAAGCGCTGATCAATGTAGTGAGATCATTAGTGGGTAACTGCTACTCACACTGTAGCTTTAACAATAATGCTCCTACGCAACATGTCACATATACCAACGTTCCTCGATTAGCCGAATCTGCCTCTCTAAATAAGGGCTTTCGAGACCTTTTGTCCAGATCGTAGACAAAGGTCTTCAATAAGGTGGGAGGTGTCGTAAATATCCTCCTAGGAAAATTCCCCATTAACATTCCTTCCAATACTAGGAGGCCCTTTTCCGGTCCCAACCGACTTTCCCAAGGACCACTACATAATAATAAATCTAACCACATCCTTATCTTTATCTTCGGAATTCCATCTATCCCATTATTCTAATTCGCTTTCCATGTTCCAAACCGGATGGACCTTTTCTCCTATCGACAATCGCCGAATGCTGGATCACTATCGAAAGGGTCCTAGCTAAGTTCCCTCTCCAACTGTCCACCTCTAGCTTTTCCTCCCCTAAAACCATCCCTACTCCCACTGTTAATACTAATATAAAAAGAGGACTTTTTGGAGGAACAAAACAGTAATAACACGATTCGTCCTGCCGTCACTATACCCGTTTGAAAATTGTATCAGCATATTGTAACACTTTACTGTTTCTTTTAAATAAAATATACAAACTCAAATCGTGTTGTGCGGTTCGACGACACACGAACCCGTGGCTTATCGTTCGCGCGTATTCGGCGAACACGCCGCCAAAAGAAGTGCCGAGAACGCCCGGGTTAAGAAGACTTCGGGTGTAGGACAAAGGAGTCAGTCTGCGACGAGCCCTACGCACGATACGGCACGAGCCGCGAGCGAACCTATACCTAACTACATACTTATTCTTTTATTTCATAAGCATTTAGTACGTATTTTATATAATAAACTTGTTATTTAGTTAGTAATTGTGTATTCTTAATTAACGCGAAACCCACAGACGTATACATAGCGGATCAGAAGCTGACTGCACTCGTCGATACAGATAGCGATTTAAACCTTATACGAGCTGAACAATATATAAAGATCGGATCACCGCAGTTAAATAATAATTTAATAAACTTTAGCGGAATCGGCTCCGATCATAATAGTACGTTAGGCAATTTTGATGTGCAGCTTGTAATAGACGGTAATTCGTATTCCATAACATTTCATGTAATTTCTGACACGTTGATGCGACACAATTTGTTAATTGGTATGGATTTTCTAAAAGGTGTTGATCTTCACATTAAAAACGGGAAAGTTTCAACCGATAAAATCGAGGAAATTGTAGATAATTCTACAGTTCCGCAAGTATTTCATATACATGTGAGCGGTAACGAAGACGATCTTTCGCACGTTGCCGATGATCAACAAAAAGAGAAGACTATGAATCTGTGAAGATCCGGTCTATCAAAGGGCTCGAAGACTTTGATGTCAGTTAGATGAACGAACAAGAAAAAAACGAGATTGTTTATTAAACGAAAGAAATGATAATGCTAGTATAATAAAGTCTTTGCACGGTAACGGATCGAGATGAACTGCGTTTTCGTGGTTTCTGCAGCCGCTCGAAGCTCGCGGAAAACAATTGAAGCTCACACTCACACATGTATATGTTACCGTGAAAGACCGAAATTGGAGAATGTCGACATTCACCGGTGAATGTCAACACAAACCAAATACGTCGGTGAAAGATCGAATATTTCATTACATTCTTGTCCATTCGGACCCTCACCGGTGTATGTCGACAATCACAAATATGCTCTGGTGGAGGTCCAAAAGAGAGGAGCCGACAAAGAGGCGAAATCCTTTTATCCCGCCAAATCCTTTGTTCTGCTGGGAGACAGTCAACTTTGTCAGTCTTATGCAAGCTTTGATGATGCGAGCAACGTTTTCTTAATTTTTTTTCCGATACTGTTGAATTATTCTTAACAATATAATATTACATATTATAAATGAGTTCAAAAACGACTCTACGTTCTAGGAATTCCTATTCTAAACAGGAGACTCTCTCTGCAGTGTAGGGGAGAGTAACATAAATAGTTCATATTACTGAGTGTGCCCGAGCTCGTCTTTTGGGCATCCACAGTCAGTTCGTTCTAAACTCCAGCAATATAAAGACGGTTCTTTCATAGCCTCATAATAAAAGTAATTATTATAATTAAGTAATAATTAAGTAATTATTAATAGAAAGTATATAAATTTATTTAAACACCCATTTCCAATAGATACCGTAATTTATACAGAATGGATACTGCAGTAAATCGTGATCTTTTTCTTGAAAAGTTAAATGCATTAATTGCGGGCAAACGAGAAGACAATTGTTTTTATTTTTCTCAAGAAAAGTACTCTAAAATACTTTCTGAAGTGGTTTCTGCTAAAACTAACAAGGGAACTACCCGAGGTGTCCGCCTCCAAATTTAATGAAACTTTGCAGATTTGTTAAGCACGTGAAAATAATCGATACTTATTTTTTTATATCAGCTAAGTCGCACGTTTAGGGGGTGAAACCACCCTTCAAAGTTTCGACATTTTTTCTTCTTTCGCTTATAACTTCAAAAAGGTTAATGATAGAGATTTACGATAAATGTACAAAATATTTGCTTTTTTGTGTACTAAACGCCTATGGAATTTAAAATTTTATTTGGCGATTTTTTCTTAATTTTTTATTAAAAACTGCCAAGTTTTTCGTTATATCTTGAAAGTTTGCGATACGTTTTTAACTAAACTTTTTTTAAATGATAAAGCAATAAAAATAAAAGTTACAAGTTTTTGTGTTTTTCCGTAACTTACTCTGGAGTCGTGAAATTAACCCTTTTCTTTTGCCGGTTTTGGCACTTTAGGTTTTTATATTTGACAAACGAGTGACAATGGAAAAAATGTATTATGCAAAAATGCTTCCCTTGTACTGTATAATATTATTGTTTTTGTAAAAAATCAAAATTAAAATTTTTTTATTTTACTATACAATCCGTAGGCCGTGCAGATCCGCCACGACGCACTAATCGTAAACTATCGTAGATACCACAAAATGCCATAAGGAAAAGTTTTATGGTTTTTACATGCAACAGGAATATGTTTACAAATTATTTAAAACATAGTTTATTTATAACGAAAAAGTTACTTTAATTGATTAATTTAAAATATGTGTACTATTACAGTTTCTATGAAACATATAGTTCACAAAAATGATACTCCTCGAAGAAGTGTTGAAAACAAAGGGATTTTTTGCACCATGCACATGTAATAATTAATCATTTGAGCTGTTTTGTATGCGACGTAATTGATTAACGATAAGATGTATCTTTGTAGAACAGTATGATAATTACGATAACTCTGTTGCTTGCCCGCGTCGCAGAATTAATTTTTTTGTTAAAAATGAATTATGTTTTAAACTCTTTGTAAACATTTTCCTTTTGTATGTACAAAGCCATAAAACCTTATGGCATTTTGTGGTATCTACGATAGTTTACGATTAGTGCGTCATGGCGGATCTGCACGACCTACGGATTGTATAATAAAACAAAAAAATTTTAATTTTGATTTTTTACAAAAACAATAATATTCTACAGTACAAGGGAAGCATTTGTTGCATAATACATTTTTTTCCATTGTCACTCGTTTGTCAGATATAGTAACGTAAAGTGCCAAAACCGGCAAAAGAAAAGGGTTAATTTCACGACTCCAGAGTAACTTACGGAAAAACACAAAAACTTGTAACTTTTATTTTTATTGCTTTATCATTTAAAAAAAGTTTGGTCAAAATCGCATCGCAAACTTTTAAGATATAACGAAAAACTTGGCAGTTTTTAATAAAAAATTAAGAAAAAATCGTCAAATAAAAATTTAAATTGCATAGGCGTTTAGTACACAAAAAAACAAATATTTCGTACATTTATCGTAAATCTCTATCATTAACCTTTTTGAAGTTATAAGCGAAAGAAGAAAAAATGTCGAAACTTTGAATGGTGGTTTCATCCCCTAAACGTGCGACTTAGCCGATATAAAAAAATAGGTATCGATTATTTTCACGTGCTTAACAAATCTGCAAAGTTTCATTAAAATCGGAGGCGGACACCTCGGGTAGTTCCCTTGTAAGTGCAAGACACCTTTGGATTACAGGCGATTAAAACGTTTTGACGTTTTAAAAATTAATGGTGAAGAGAAGTTAATTGTACCATTAAAACCAGGGGAAACGAATATACAGTATTATGTTACCAATGAAGAATTGTTCAGTATACTATATGAAACTCACACCAGAATAGGCCACGGAGGAAGAACACGTATGCTCAAAGAGTTGCAAGTTAAATACAAAAAAAATTACATATGAAGTTGTAATGTATTTAAATTTATGCAAACAGTGTCAAATGAAACACAGTGCACCTAAGAAAGGTATTGTTGTGAAACCAATGGTCAGTTCTGAGTTAAACTCAAGATGTCAAGTTGATCTGATAGATCTGCAGTCAAATAAAGATGGCGAATATAAGTTCATAATGGTGTATCAAGATCATTTAACTAAGTTTGTCCAGCTACGACCTTTGAAAACTAAAAGCGCTGAAGAAGTAGCGTATCACGTTCTTTCAATATTTTTAACACTTGGTGCACCAGCAATATTGCAATCAGATAATGGTAGAGAATTCAGTAATCAAGTCATATCCGAAATATGCGCTATGTGGAAAGATGTTAAGATAGTTCATGGAAAGCCTCATCACAGTCAAACATAAGGCTCAGTTGAAAGGGCCAATCAGGATATACAGAATATGCTAACTGCATGGATGAACGATAACGATACAAATAAATGGTCAGATGGTTTACCCTTTGTTCAATTTGCTAAGAACGCTACATACCACGAAGGAATACGCCAAAGTCCTTATGAAGCCATGTTTGGCGTTAAAGCAAAAAGAGGCATAGCATCGTCTTTTTTGCCTAGCGAACAAATCGCAAATATTGAAACCGAAGAACAACTCGAAGAAATTGCCAATACTTTTGAAACCGAAGAACAGCTTGAAGAAACTGTTAATACTTCTGAAAACAAATTGAGCGGTGGTCATACCGAAAACCGTATTCCAAAGAAAAATATTGAAGAGGACCTGCAATCTACAACGTCTTTATATCAAGTTCTGACTGAAAAACACGAGTTAATTTCTATAAAAAGAGCGACCGCGCAAAAGAATCTTCTACTGCAAGCAACAAAAATGTTACGAACCTCACAAACTCAATTTTCTCCTGCTCAAATTGGTGATACTGTACGAATACAAGTCCCTGATGTCGACCGTGGTCGTATATCAGGTCTGTAAATATGAAACCGGAATTTGCACATACGTGGCGCTAGCTGTCGATGTAGTTACCGTGTAACTGTGTCATTGACGCTATTCTCCTGTTTTAACATCTGATAAAGATTTTCGAGTCAGAACAATACAAGTTTCATACAACAGCATAGTTTTTAATAGCGTTGAACATGTCGAATTTTGTGCCTGGAAACTACGATTTTCGGACAGCATTGATTTTCTGTTACCATTTGAAGAAAACTGCTGCAGAATCGCATCGAATGCTTGTCGAAGCTTACGGTGAGCATGCTCTTGGTAAATCACAGTGCTTTGACTGGTTTAAGAAATTCAAATGCGGCGATTTTTACGTGAGAAACGAAGAACGTGGAAGACCACCGAAAAAGTTTGAAGACAGCGAATTGCAAGTATTGTTGGATGAGGATGACGCTCAAACGCAACAACACAACTCGCGGATCAATTTAATGTGACACGAGAAGCCGTCTCCATACGTTTGAAAGCTATGGGAAAGATCCAGAAGATGGGAAAATGGGTTCCACATGAACTCAATGAAAGATAACAGGAAAACCGAAAAACCACTTGCGAAATGCTGCACGCCAGGTACAAAAGAAAGTCATTTCTCCATCGAATTGTGACTGGCGATGAAAAGTGAATATATTTCGAGAATCCTAAGTGTAAAAGATGATGGGTAACTCCAGGCAAACCATCGACATCGACTGCAAGGCCAAATCGCTATGGACGGAAGACAATGCTCTGTGTTTGGTGGGATCAGAAGGGTGTGATCTATTATGAGCTGCTAAAACCTGGCGAAACATTTAATACTGAACGCTACCGGCAACAAATCATCGATTTGAATCAAGCTTTGCGTGATAAACGACCGGAATATCAAAAAAGGCAAAACAAAGTGATTTTGCTTTATGATAACGCACCATCACACACAGCAAAACAGGTCAAGGAAACGATTGAGGCGTTTTGTTGGGAAGTACTTTCGCATGCGGCTTACTCACCAGACTTGGCTCCATCCGATTATTATTTATTTGCATCAATGGGACACGCACTTGCTGAGCAGCGCTTCACATCTGACGAAAATATAAGAAAATGGCTCGATGACTGGTTTGCCTCAAAAGAGGAACAGTTTTTCTGGCGTGGAATCCACAAATTGTGAGAGAGATGGGAAAAATGTATAGCTACTGATGGGCAATACTTCGAATAAAATATTTTGTATCATTTTCATACAATAAACGTGTATTTTCTGTACAAAAATTCCGGTTTCATATTTACATACCTGATAGATAGCCGAAATGTGTTAGCGGTTATTGTTGGAATAGAAGACTCCGATTTCTATAAACTGGCAAATAAAAATGGTACTCTCAAGCAGCTTTACACATGTAATCAGTTCGTAATTTGTAAAGAAAAGTTACTTTCCATAGATGAGATTTCTTTTCAAGAAATGTCGCTGAGAGAAACAGCTACAGCTAATTCGAGAAGCGGGGGGCAAGGCTATACACGCTGTCATTGCAAAAGGAAGTGTTTCACAAAAAAATGCAGTTGTAAAAGCAAGGGACTCTTGTGCAATTCAAAGTGTCATAATAGTTTAAGTTGTTGCAATAAATAAGATTTGAATCACATAATTAAGTAATTTTTTTTATTACCATTACTTTCTTTTCTCATTTAGAATGTACTGTGAGTTTTAAATTCTTGGTCACTCCTCTCAGAAGAGAGGCGAAAAAGTTACGTCACCCTTGTGACGTTTTATAGCGACTGAATTACGGAGAAGAAAATATAAATCTCTGACATGTTCGACATTCACCATTAGTGCAGGGTGAATGTCGACATTTACCGGTGTAAGTCAGAAATAAGGGTATTTAGCAAATATTTCGGACATACACCAAGCGACTATGTGAATGGTGACATTCACCGGTGAAAGTCGACATTCTCCAGATTTCGGTCTTTCACGGTAACATATACACATCTATAAAAAATCAAGCAGCCATCTCATTTACGCGATGCTACAATGCTGTAACACATAATGCAAAAAGTGGTTCCAAATGTTTCGTAGTGGAAATTTTAATCTTAATGATAGTGAACGCAGTAGAACGCCGAAAAAAGTGGAGGACAAGGAATTAGAGCAATTGTTGAACGATGATCCTTGCCAAGCGCAATAGGAATTTTCTAAGGAATTTGGTGTAACTCAACAAGCAATTTCCGTTCGTTTGAGGAAACCTGGGAGAATACAAAAGTTAGGCCGTTGGGTTCCTCACGTACTCAGCCCCGAAAACAAAATGGGGCGCTGTAACACTGCAATGTCCCTCCTGTCACGATTCAGTCAGAAAGACTTTCTGCACAAAATTGTAACCGGGGATAAATAATGTGTGTCGTACGACAATCCTAAACGACGCAAGTCATGGGTTTACCCAAATCAACCAGCAACATCTACGGCTAAGCCGAACATTCACGCTAAAAAAGTGTTACTGATAAGGAGAACGCAAGGCCTTCGGGTCACTGATTTGGTTGAATCTTTGACAAAAAATAACACAAAATGAAAAAAAATGAAGTCCCCACTTGGGGACGCGAACCCATGACAAAAAGTTCACCGGCTCCGCAAGCAGACACCATAGCCATTCCGCCATTCAGTTGCTTGAAAGAATGTTGAAAATTCTAACAGATAAGAAATATATAATTTACATTTGATTTAATTAACCGACTTCTCTTCACTAACCGTAACTGCTTTGGATGCAGAAACATTGAAAATTGTGACTTGAACATAGTGTATCAGTAGAATGTAAAAATAACAAATACTGATCACGTTTCAGCGGGATATGCGATGTAGAAATAGCTTTTGATTTTTTCCACTATGGCGCACCAAATCGTAAAATCTGGAAAAAAATTTGAGCATAACATTCATGATATCAGATTGTTACTGTAAAAAGGAAAAACCTGTGCTCGAAAGATTTCCATGCGATATCAACATTTTTTCGACTTTTTTCGGTTTTTCATTGTTTGCACTTAGACTCTCCAATGAAAAAATCTGATAAAAATCTCAAACATGTATTTCCGCATGTAAAATGTGTTAGAATATTTTGCACCTCAATAAACCAGGAAAATAGAGCAAAAACCGGTTTTCTTAATTTTCCCCATAACTACCCTCTCGGTCAAGATACAGGATTAAATTTGGTAAACAATGTTTTTTTTTTCGGTTATTTACCGAATGACACCTCGCCCATTGTAATCGGTTCAAGGGCACTTTTGTCCCCCTTTACGGCTATACACTTTCTGCACCTCTGGCTTAATTCATGCGGCACCAGTCTGTCGAGTTTCTTTGACTTTCTAAGCTGTCTTAGGTGGTCAGTAACAGTCGGGTGACCTTCAACTATCTCCTGTGCAGGCTGTCGGGTCGTTGTCGACGACAGAAAGGCGTCTACGACCATCTTCAACTTCGAAGCTCTCATCTCCGTTTCGAAATTTTTTGAACCAACGTTACACCGAGCATTCATTTACGGTATCTGGTCCAAATGCATCGTTGATATTACGAGCCGCTTTCGCAACTTTATGACCCAGTGTATACCGATACAAGAATATGATACGAATTTGCTTCCTGATCATGTTAAATGCAGTAACGTAAAGGGAGCACAAAATAATAGTAAAAACAAAAGCATGCCTATCAGTATGTAGAGTAACATTTGCACTGTAAAATGAAATTAGAAGATAAACGAATTGAAATGAATTTCTATCTCAAAATCAAGCGCCAAAGTTTGGAAACTCGAAAATCGACATTAATATATTTCCAAATTAAAAACTATTGAGTTGTTCACCGTCCTGCAACGGTGGACAAAGGTATAAATTAGGGACGCCCCTGATACATTCTTCAGTATCAAAGTTCCCAGAATGTCCGGATGACGGTAGCTGCAATACTGGCGAAACGTTGGACATTCTCATCTTTCAAACGCGGCTCCAACTCGGAAGACAATTCTAACATTAGCCGTTATGGCCGCGAAAGTCTTAAAACTAGTAAACCCTAGCCTATACCGTATGTAGCGGCACGATCTCGTATGCCACAACCGACCTACCGGCCGTCATTGCTTCCTCGCATTAGTTTAAGGATCGGCTGCTAGATTTCGTGGCCCATGAGGATTACTACCCGCAAGTACTCTCCCGGCGTCCGGTTTATACATATACTGCCGACCGGAAGTACACATCGGTCCATCCGGGGCACAGTATCTAGGACTGGGCCTGTTTAGTAGTCAGCCCTACTGACGAGTCCACGAACAGGCCCAGGACAAAACGGAACGCGCTAACTTTTTTACAATCTTTACCACTATCTTAGGAACATCTTAGGACAACAGCCGGGGACCGGCTGCAGCTGAGACACCGATACCGACCGATAACCTCTCAACTGGGTGTAGTCGGACCCAGTCAGGAACTGAGGCCGGCTGGAGCTCACAGTTCCTTCACGAACAAATCCAGTAGGTTGACGTCGCGCAACGTAGATCCTTTGATACACATGTAAGTATTACATTCTACAATTGTACGTATTACAATTCTATTTTAACAGAACAATGGAATTTTAATTGTAAATATCTTTCAAATATTCTTCTCTTATAATGTTCTTATAATGGAGTATGTTTAATAATCAGGACGGCCTACTCCACGAGTATGTAAAACTTCAACAAATTCGGTGAAACGAACGCCTTGCATTCTTCTTGTAAATAGTAAAATCAATCGCATAGCATTACCTTTAACATTTTGCAGAAAGTAATTGATTGCATGCTCCCGTATCCAAGTTTAATCATTGAAGAGATTTTACCGTCTGGCAATACGGATATTATAACACTAGCTCCACTGCACACTTCCTCCTCCAATGTTGGATCAATAATATAATTGTCTCCAATCTGTAATAAAATTCATAACACTATTTATTGTCATATACGAGTTTGAAAAACAAAAAACATCGTAACGGAAGAAGGAACCCTTACAACTTCATAATTTTGTATGAAGCCAAACAAGAGAGGTCGGGCAGAAACTGTAAAATACGTTTTACCCTGTAACTACCCCTATAGTAGGGGTAGCGGTTTCATACTTTGCAGGAAGATTTTTTTTGGAGATCTATCGAATGGCATAACCCACGATCAATTAGCTTTGGGGGCACTTTTTCCATCATTATTTGCCTTGACCATTTCAAAATATTTTCGTAATTTACCTTTAACGCGATTTTTCACTAACAATTAAGCAAAAGAAGACATTGGTACAGTGGAATAGGCCTACAGGGGATACCACTGCAAAAAAACGCATTGGCAATAGTACCCCATGGGTGATGTGGAAACCTATTAAAACTTTGCTGGCGAGAGTCTAGGCAGGATTGTAAAATGTATCGCTAAGACGACCGCGGCCGCAACAATGTATTCTTTAACGCGAGAAGGCCTTGCGTTCTGCTGTCGCGGAGTTTCTGAACTGTTTGCGCTTGAAATTAATTTACAAATGCGCGTGCTAGAATGGAGCATTATATTTCGCCGTAAGGCGTCACGTAGTGGTTGAATTCCACCAAATCATCGCCAGAAGTCCAAAAACATTAAAATCTATTAATCGTATTAGATTTAACCCTTTCGCTACGAGCGTCGCCTATAGACGACATCCGCGCGATGACCTGTGTGTACCAGCGTCGCCTATAGACGACATCAGTGTAAAAACTGTAATGTGGGATTGTGTGTCGACCCTTGCTTCAAAATTTACCACTGTGAATTAAATTATTGAGAATTTTAATTTGTTATTGGAAAGCATTTGTTATTTGTTATTGTAAAGTGTAATTTTTAATTTTTAAATATATTTTTATTGATAATGAATGCAAAATCTCCAAATATGTTGTTGTATAACACTTAAAGAATCGTACGATCCGGATAATGACGACGCTGCACCGAAAGATGTAAGTCCGAACACCAGTTTACGCCAGCAGCGCTCCGTTCAGTATCGCTACTCCGGCGGCACGGTGGCCCGTACAGCGGTGACACTCCGACGGAGCACACTGCCGTAGCGAAAGGGTTAAAACATATCAGAGCATACTTTTTTACTAATAATACTTCTGTTTTGCGGCACACGCGAGTTGTTACAATCTGAAACTGTTCTTCGACAAATAACCTTGGTCGACGTGCTACGCATGTCGTTTTGTTTTCCGCGGTCGACACGCCTGGCATGTCTTTCCAGCGCGAGCGGTTAGATACGAACGTTGCCCCAATACGCCACCACGCTCGTGCCAATAGGTCCGAACCTGGCAAGTAAAAAGGCAAACCAATCAGCGAGCTCTCGAGCGCACGGGAAGGGAAGCAGGCGGAGCTCTGCCAAGGACGGCTCTGGCGATCAAATAAAGGGCGTCCCTAGCCTATCTAATTTCAATAAATTTGAAAATGAAAGCTGCTAAAGACGTTTGTTAAGCTAACATTAATTATTAATCATATAATACATTTATTTATACATCATGATTTATGCATTAGTCACTTGTGCGCATATGGCTGCCAAATGTTGGTTTAACAAGTTGCGGTGGAAAGACGTGCCACACACGACGTAATGCTTTTGTCGCAGAATCGCCAACGACGTGGTATGCACGTCTTTCCAGCACAAGTGATATAGACACAAATTTACTATTTATATTTGTGTAATTTTATTGTCAATCGATGGATGCTCTATATTTCCTTCAAAAAACTATTAAGAGTCCTAGGTCGAAAAGAAATTAGTTTAGAATATAAATCTTTTTCCGATTTCTCTGAGGCATCGAACACTGCGCGACGGCTACCAACGAGTTACACTGGACCGTTCTGGTACACGCGGCAGTAAATTTTTTGCCAGCGCAAGTGGTTAACAGATTCAAAAAGTGCAACATCCGGCAACAAAAGAAGGACAGACTTCCGCTTTCTTTCAAATTCCTCCTTCTTCCTAGATATCGCCTTCGTCTTCGTTGACCATCTGAATGCCGATTTTTATTAAACTTACGTGAGAGGTAGGTCTCGAAGAAGTACTTAGCGCATATCTTTTTTATCCGTCTCTATCTGTATTAAGGTGGTGAAAATGACTCCGTTTCAAACGAAATCTTCCGATGTGACTTTTCGGAGGCTAGGAAGATGTCAATGACCTGCGTTCAGTGTCAGGTTCGCTCAAGGGCCCTCCCGGGGGGAGGACGACGGCTAGAAGGGTTTTCGGGAGCCGAACTTGGGTTTTGACCAAGGGAGGGCTAACTTCCGAAAAACTCCGATGTAGCTGATGTCCCTCTCCGGTAGTCGAGAGAGCGTCTGCTGGTGCTTACATGGATGGAGCGGTAAGGCCGCGTAAATTTGTACTGCACGTTGTGCAAAGGTTGCAGGGCCGCCGACACAGGGAGGGGAAAAGTTAAGGCCTGGTCCGGCGCCCCCACACCCGGCAGGGATATGTGGGTAGTGTGCCGGAGCCCTTCTCGTAAGTCCGTAGGCAGGTACGTCCGGGTGCCCTCGCCCGTCGACAACGGACTCCGTTGTACCACCATCGGCAGAGTGGGGCGCCACGTCCCCGGAATATAAGCCGGTCTCGCCGTACTTCGTTTGCCCCGTGCGTTGAGCCCTAGCGATAGGAGCCAGGGCATGGGGTCGGGGGAGGTGCGGTAGAGACCCCGTCCCGAGCGGCCAATCCTAGGGTTAGTAGCCCGAAGGGGCACTCGGGACGGGTGGGACATTTTAAGATCTTTTTAATTTTCCGCCCTCCGGGCGAGGTGTCGAGCGGCAATAACTGGTATGGTGCTTGTGAGCAAAGATAAGAATGGTTTTAACGTGCAACCAGCAGTACGTCTTTTGAGACTCGATGGAGGCGATTTCGGTGAAGTTGGGGGCCCTTGCTAGCGAAAAAGGTTCCCATCGCTCCACCTCTACGTGGTGTCCTCTGGGGCTGACACTCCTGCTTGCGGGGGTGTCAGTGCGAACGGAGCGAGTGGGTCGACGGACGGATTTTCCTTACGACGGACTGGCAAACCACCTTTTTAACAACCATGACAGAACGAATGAAAAGTAAGGAAGTTTACAGTGCAGAGGGCGTCGGACCCCTCAGTACCGGCGCAATTGCGGGTTGTCAAGCGGGCCCCACTGCGTCGTCATCCAGCGACCGTGGCACTACCGGGGTTGGGCACAATGCCCCGGTAGTGTTGCTCACTAATTGTGACCAACAGATTGGCATGGTCGGCAGGACGAAGAATTGGGCGGGACCATCCCACTCGGCTGCCTCGGCAACGAGTGGGACGAAGACGTCCAGTTCTTCGTCCAAAAAGGATAAAGAGAAGGAAAAGGAAAGGATCCGAGAGAAGCCCCGCAAGGAGCAGATCTCGGAGATAGAAAGACGGGAGGAGTGGGAAAGGGAGGTCACGGCTTTCCTCGCTGACATCGATCGTCAGACGGACGAGGATGTCAGTGGGAGGGGCCACAGCGGCAGGAAGTCCCGAGAGAGCGCTATTCCGGGGGGGGGGGGGGGGGGGGTGTCTTCTGGGATCCGAAGAAATGCGGTCCCAGAATGAAGCCCCTCCCGAAAGAGTCGTTTCTCAGCGAAGGGCTACCTGCCGTTGAGCTGAGTAGATGTTGGAAACGGTTGAGGGACTGCCTGGAATCGACGGCCCAAACAGTTGGAAGGATGTCCAACATCAAAACGACGGACCTCAGGAGGGTGAGGTTAAACATGAGGCTGTCTCATGTCTATGGTGAGGAGATATCCAGGCGTGTCAAGAACACCGACGCCCCGGATGCCTCGGCCAGACAGGCGCTGTCGGCCCGGAGCGACAGAGAACGACGGGCGAACGAAAAGGTGAGGAAGCTGGAGAAGGAGAACGAGCTCCTTCTCCAGAAACTTAAGGCGGCGGAGGAACGCCTGGAGAAGGTGGACGCCCGCCCCCCGGCCGCCGTTGTCGCAACTGACAGCGGCGGCATGGAGGTGGAGGTCGCTTCTCCGGACCTCCCTGTCGGTCAACAGGTGACCGCGGGGGGGGGGGGGGGGGGGGTCTGGCGAAGAGAAAGCGCGATGGTTCCTGGAGAAGGCCAAGGAAATGGCCAAGGAAGTGGCCAGCGAACTGGCCAAAGAACATGCCCGGGAGAACGCCACCCAGAAGCTCGCTTTTGGGCGCGTTATCTCGGGCATAGAAAAAAGGCTGGCGCAGATAGAGAAGCCGGCGGCTGCCTCCACCTTCAGTGGAGGTAGCAAAACCTCTTCCCGACCTGCTCCTTCTTCCCCCGCCCCCCCCCCCCCCCCCCCCCCCCTCCGCACCCCCTGTTGAGGGAGGAAAGGGGAAAACGAAGAAGAAGAAGAAAAAGAAGCCTGCCCAGGCGGCAGCGACGAGAAAGCACGGCCAACTCTCCTATCGTCTGACACAGATTCTCACCGGGCACGGGTGCTTCGGTGAGTTTCTGTGCAAGATCGGCAAGGAGGTAACACCTCAATGTCACCATTGTGACAAGGGGGAAGAGGACACTGCCCAGCATACGCTGGCGGTCTGCTCAGCGTGGCGAACTGAGCGATTAGCTCCTCGAGCGTGGAGATGGGCGTTTGGCGCACCCTGAAGCCCGTGGGAATTCCGAGGTGGTCATAGGAATCCCCGTCTGCCAGGGCCCGCATCGGGATACCTTGGAGAGCGAAGGAAGAGGGTAGGACCCTGCCGCCATTGCCTCCGATGATGTGGAGGGTGGCGCATTTTGCAGGGTTGAAACTCAACCCTATCCCCCTTGCCTCGCTCTCCACTGCCTGCAAAAGCGCAGTGCGGCGAACTGGCGAGCGGTGGCCTCCTTCTGCAAGGAAGTACTCCTGCAGAAGGAGGCAGCAGAGAGGGATAGAGAGGGGCTGAGGGAGAACACCTCACGCCGGCGAGGCCGCGTGAGGAGAAGGTAATCTGAGGGGAGGGCTCCGGTGACATGACCGGATCCCTCTGCACCCCCTCCGGTCGCCGGGACCTGTTCTCCCTCGGCAAATGTACATAGTTTTTGTACATTTCTTATTTATTGTGTGCGTGTATTTATTGTACGTATGTATTTATGTGTGCGTGTTTATTTCTAAGGTAAGTAGGTAATAACTTATTTATTATCTATTTATGGACGGATCAGCTGAGGCATAGCGCCGCGCTGTGCATGCTCCCTAGTGAGGCTATGCCTCGGCTGAGACCGTGGACCGGGTAGAAGTGAGGGCCCTACTCGGTACGCTTCGGCACCACGTTGGGGAGGGGGAGCCGCCATGTCGTGACTGCATGGCGGTTTCAAGTTCTTTGGGGAAGCCCCGGGGAAGGATGGGGGAAGACCTTCGGGCCGGAAACCACCTTCACCGGGAGCAACAGGCTAGGATGGGGTCCAGTGTTATGCTTAGCTTAGATCCTGGGTCCCATCTATAAAGCTTTAACGAGAGGTCACCATGAGGTTTTAGCCGGTAGGAATCCGGCACTACCCACTGCCCTTCCCTCGGGACAGGGGGTGTCTTTGGAAGATTTCCTCATGTAAAAAAAAAAAAAGGGCCCTCCCGGGGAGAAGAACATAAACACTTGCACTTTTCTTAGTGGTTCGGTGACCCAGTCCCCCAAATTCTAATGTCAAGTAGCACGCTTCTGCTTTAACCCTTTCGCTTCGAGCGCCGGATACGTCCGGCATCCGCGCGACGACCTGTGCGTACGAGCGCCGGATATATCCGGCATCGATATGATGTGCATATGAGTACCATCTGTAGTCGATGACAACATTTTTCGTTATCGGCTGAACATTTTCTGTTGATTTTATTAACGTGTCATACAGAATTATATTACTAGCCCCTACATATTAATATACTAACTAATTTGCATTACATTATTAATTATATTAAACGTTCAATTGTAAAGTCCTGTAAATATGTAAATACCTAAAAATATGTCAACTGTAATTGGTCTCATGTTTTTAGAATAAATAATATAATTTTGTATGTCTTTTCATATTAAAAATGTGAAGAATACGTGCTGTATTAGAGGAACAGCTGTTTTATGAAGCACAGTAATTATTTAAGACTTAGAAGAACGTATATACAAAAACCACACGCACTGTGCACAGTTCTGGCGCGCGCTTCCGTTTGGTGATGGCACTTCGGCGGACTGGACTGCCGAAGCGAAAGGGTTAACTATTCAATCTAGCAAGGATAGATATCTCGTGTGTTTTTGTTTCCGAAGGACCAGCTGGTAGTCTCACTTACTAAGCGAAAATTCAATCGCGGAGGCCCAATTAAAAGTCAATTTGCGAGAGAACGGTTCGTCTTTGACCTATGGTTCCTGTTAGACATTTTACCTACGTAGCAAGACGAATGCAATAAGCCAGTCAAAAAAATCAGCTACCCTTCCGCAAAATTTTGCGTCAGGTTTTTTCACAAATCTCCATCCAATTCAAGGTGTAGAACAACCCCTCAAAGTCGCGACACATAATTTTGAAACACCCTGTACCTTTCAAACATGTTACATACGCAACGAGACGAATACGATGAGTCAATAGACATATTTTACCTTAATTTTTAACCCTTTCCCGGGTTTTGCGGCATTTTATTTGGAAACATCCACCTATCCAAAGATGTAAAACAACACTTGGTACGACGTGACATATAATTCTGAAACACCCTATACTTTCCATAAAGAAAATTATATTTTGTTGTAACTAAAAATATTATTGTACTTTAAAAAATATCTTACTTAATTGAAAAGGTTAAACTGAGCAAAACTACCTCAATCCATTTATAGCATAAATAACGAATATTAAATTTCCATCTTATATGATTTAACTTTTATCTCATGAATCATTATTGGCACCTGTAACACTGCTATACGTAGTATCACATTTTACATCAGATTATTACTGTAGATATTGAAAATCCATATTTGAATATGACGGCATGAAAATAAATATTAATCAACTTACTTTACACAATGTGACAATAACCGGGAAATTGGTTGTATCTAGTTTGATACAATTGTACGAATCGTCTGACAACTGAATATCTGGTTCACCGCCATCAAGGGTCGCAGCAGCGATTTTAGGAATTTCGGTAGTATACAAAGCAGCTTTTACTACAGCTCCTACTGCATCGAACAGATTTCCACCACACTGAAGAATCTAGACAGAATGTATCTCTTTAGCTACATCATATTATATATACACACATCTTGTACGTGCTTTTTTATATATTCCTTTTTGACTTACTAGGACATCAACGTAGATCCTCCAACATACTTTTTGGGGTAGTACACATAATGTTTTTAAGTCAAAAATATTAGGCGTCTGATATGCCAGTGCTAGAACATTACTTATTTCTGTTGCTAAATCATCTCCACCTTTTCCTTCAAATGCAGGCGTTGCATTGGCAGAGCTGAAAGAATAATAACTTTCAAAGCACCATGAAGAAAACATACGTGATCGTATGGAAATCCTTCTGTATCTGATATAAATATACAGGTCGTAGAAAAAGGATCGATATACAAGGCGCGGTGGAAATGCATGTACGGGCAGACACGAGTTGGTTCCTTATTCAAAAAATAAGAATTGTAAGAGCCTTTAAGGTAGTTGTCGTGCGATGGGCATAGTGTCAGAAAATTCTAAATTTTAGAATACTCATTGAGGACATTATAATACAATTATCCTTAAAATTTTAAATCGATTGACCGCCTCTAATTCGAGATAAACTTAATTAAAGTTCGGGTCATTAGCATGGAGAGTATATGCGCTATGTAGTAGTTCTACCACTTTATTAATTCTAATAAAAAAACTAACAGTCAGAAACTTTCAAAAAACTAACAATTCATAAATGTTTTTGTTCTGAATTAGACAAAAAAAAAACAAATATATTGACCGTCCCGTTATTGAGTTATAATAATGCAAAAATTAAAAATTGTGGAAAAAAGCACACGCGGGAAAATCGAACAGAAACAACTTGGCAACGCTATACTGTACATACATTGAGTCTGTATACACTGAAGCGCTGTATCCAGTATACAAGCCCAGTATGTCCAACTGTGCGGCATAAGCGACGTTGCCAAATTGCGAGACGTGAATATGTTTCATAGTGTTTGTGTATACATATATATGAGATTTGTATGTGTATGTTGTCACGGGTACAGTATTGAAACAAAGGTGATCGTTCATATCGCTACTCGCTCCTATACTCTTACCACGCACATGATCCAAAAACTATTGACGATATTGTACCACGACAACGTCCTTAAGAGAACTCTGTTTATCTCGTTGTCAAGACGTCGATTGCCGTCGACGTGCGTTTTGTTTTTTGGAGTACTACACCGTGGTAATTGCGGCACGAGGCAGTCTCGACGCAGCAGCGGTAGAATATTGTTACACATATTAAATATATCCTTCATTTCTCTTTTAATACAACTCCCAGTGTATTTTTATTAATATCCTGACTTTGACCTCGCATTACAATTTGTCGCATTACAGAATGAAATGAAGAATAAAATGTTTTAATTGAAGGCTCAGTTTCCGAGAAAATTGAGTTTGAGAATACCACGCGTACAGGGTATCTAGACATTATGTGTCGCGACCTACTAGGCGTTGTTCTATACTTTTGGATCAGTGGGCATTTGTAAAAGAAGTCATCAGCCACAAAATCCCGGAACGGGTTGCAAATTAAGGTTGATTTGTTTATTGGCTCATCGCATTCGTCTCACTGTGTAGGTAAAATGTCTGAAAGGAACCATGGGTCAGAAATTTTCTTGCAAAGGGTATAGCAGGATAAGGGGGTCAGAAGTGCCCTTCAACCGATTTCAATGGGGACGGTCTCATTCGATAGATAATGCTCGGCGATTTATGTCTACAAATTTTTAATCCTGTATCTTGACCGGAAGGGTAGTTATGGGGAAAATTAAAAAAACAGGTTTTTGGCCCTTTTTCCCCATTTATTGAGGCGTAAAAAATCCGAAAAAATTCTAACATATTCTACACGGTACCGGACATGTTGGAGAATTTTTTCAGATTTTTCCGTCGAAGTACCTCAGCGGGAAAAATGGGCAAAGTAAAAAAAAACGGAAAAAAGAAGATTTCGTATCGAAATCTTCGAGGTACAACTTTTTGTTTTATACAGTAACAATCTAACACCTACGATTGTTACCCCCAATTTTTTCAGATTTTTAAACCACCTGCGTCATTGTGAAAAAAATCAAAAACCGATTTTCGGGACGTATTTTGATCTAAAACGCAAGAAGTAATTGTTATTTTTCATTATTTTGATAGAGTATGTTCATTTTGTGGGTTTTAATGTTCCTGCATACAAAGCAATCGCGAGTGAGTGCAAAGGATTGAATTGATTCAATTATTCGTAAGCTACACACTTCCTTATAAGCTAAAAATACGAACGCCCTTTCAACAGCAGCGATGGCGCAGTGGCTAGAGTTCCTGACTGCGGAACCTCTCGAAACTTCTTGTCGCCGGTTCTAATCCCACGCGGTAAAATCATTTTTTTAATCATTCACTGCATAACAACAAGTAATAATCATTTTTCAATTTTTCAGTGTTTTTCAAATATTTTTAAATACTTATACAATATGAAATATATGTAAAAATAATTATGGGACATATTGTTTTTTTCATTAATTCGTCCTAGCCATATCTCGTTATTCTTTTGTACATTCAATGAATATTAGTTTACTGTAACGTATGCAAATATGTATTCAATATTAAAAGGATCCAATTGTATATTCTGATGAATTGTAACGAAGGTGATGTCTAACGGAAAGAAGGGTTTATTTCTTTTTAAACATTCTTATTTTTGTATTTACCGCTTCTCCATTTATGCCGAGGTCATCCTAAATAGACAATGAATTGAAAGAAAGAATTGAAACAATGAATTGTGCTCCATTGCAAATTCGGGAAACGCCTTAATTCGGATTTAGAACTATCAAAAGAGATAGTGCATAGAATGAAAGTACAACAAAATATACAAAATTCACTCGCTAAAGAAGTAGAACCTAAACACTGGCACAAACGGAAAACCTCATTCAGGCAATGTTCATCTTCCGATCTCTTAGACTTTCCAGAAATGACGGAAAGTGATTTAAAAATTCTTTTTACTGGTGTAATGTACCGACCCTCCGATTAGATAGTAAGTAAGATATCTTTAATGAGTAAGGACAAATATTTTGTAGCTAGCTAACTTCCGTCATCACCACCGACTCACCATCCCTTAGTCATCCCCGAATCATCACGCAAATCCAAGTTCCAACTTTCTATCCCTACCCCTTGGCCCTGACCACCAACAACAACACTCCCACTCCTTCTCCAAAAACCTTTAAAAACCCTTACCCCGACCAAAATCGCTAATTACTACATCATTACTAAAGCATTACTAATTACTAAGTCTCTAAATCATTACTAAATCATTACTAATTACTAAGTCTCTAAATCATTACTACATTATCACTAAATCTTTACTAAGTCACTGAATCACTAAAGCATTATTACTTAAGCATTATTACTATATTACCACTAATTCACGACTAAATCATTATTACACTTACTCTGTCTCGCCACTGCGGATCTACGAACATTCTAAATAAGAATAAAATCAAATAGTTCTTACAAGTCCATTTCTCGAGTTTGGTTCTCCGAAAACCGCGAAACCACGATTTCGCATTACACTGGGTCGTACCAGTTAACTCAGGCAATTTCATATTTGGCAGAGATGATGGACAACGAAAATAACATCAATTTCCAATATTCGAGAGAAAAAAATAATATTCTTAAATGCCTCGTGCGATCACGCCACATTAATCAAAGAAGTTGTCGTTGCTTCATTGTCTATACCCCTAACACAGGCAGCCAGGATAGTTAATTGCCAGAGCTGTCCTTGGAAGAGCTCCGCCTACTTCACCCATTCATACAGCTGAGATGTCACTGATTCACAGACACTCTCTCGGTGTCATGGCCGGACCTATTGGCACGAGCGTGGTGGCGGATTGGGGCGACATTCGTATCTAACCGCTCGTGCTGGAAAGACATGCCACGCGCTTCGATCGCGGAAAACAAAACGACGCGCGTGGCACGTCGACCAAGGTTATTTGTCGAAAGACAGTTTCAGTTCGCACCACGTCGCATGCAGGGCAAAACAAAAGTATTATTAGTGAAAAAGTATCCTCTGATATGATTTAAATCAAATACAATTAATAGATTTTAATGTTTTTGGACTTCTGGCGATGATTTGGTGGAATTCAACCACTACGTGACGCCTTACGGCGAAATATAATGCTCCGTTCTAGTACGCGCATCTATAAATTAATTTCTAGCGCAAACAGTTAAGAAACTCCGCGACAGCAGAACGCAAGGCCTTCTCGCGTTAAAGAATACATTGTTGCGGCCGAGCATTATATTTCGCCGTAAGGCGTCACGTGGTGGTTGAATTCCACGAAATCATCGCCAGAAGTCCAAAAACATTAAAATCTATTAATTGTATTTGATTTAAATCATATCAGAGGATACTTTTTCACTAATAATACTTTTGTTTTACCCTGCACGCGACGTCGTGCGATCTGAAACTGTCTTTCGACAAATAACCTTGGTCGACGTGCCACGCGCGTCGTTTTGTTTTCCGCGATCGACGCGCGTGGCATGTCTTTCCAGCGCGAGCGGTTAGATACGAATGTCGCCCCAACACGTCACCACGCGCGTGGCAATAGGTACGAACCTGGCAAGTGAAAGGCGAAGCAATCAGCGAGCTCTCGAACGCATGGGAAGGGGACGCAGGCGGAGCTCTTCCAAGGACAGCTCTGGCGATTAACTATCCTGGCTGCCTGCCCTAACACAATTGGAATTTCGGGCATCAAACGTTACTGCTGTGAATGTGCGAATGGTAACCTTACCATAGGTTGTTGTTCGCACATTGCTGCAATAATATACTACCTGTCGCACGCACGATATCTATCGACAATTGTTAGGCCTTCAGAGATATTGACAAAAATATTTAATAAAAATGAAGTGGTGTCCATCATTAATGAACATAGTGACGAGGATTAAAACCACACGAAACGTGCTTCAACTTTTAATTATCAAACAGTAATCTATCGTATGGCATTTATATTTTCACACTAATATTAATTTCCGTATTAACAATTGTTATCCAGTTAATACTTAAATTCATTTTTTTTCTAATTATATTTCAGGGGAGGTGAATTGGCGAGAGAAAAGTTTCAAGTATTCCGCAGCTAGATACTGTAGCCTACTCATCAAATGGCAATCTATCATTCGTATTTTTACATTAATATTCATTTACGTATTAACCCTTTGCGCTCGAGCGGTGCCTCTCAGGCACCACTGCATGTGATGCGACAACTCGAGCGGTGCCTCTCGGGCACCACTCGGATGGATGCGGTAAATTGAGCGATAACGGTGTTTATTTAGGTTTTGCCTAACGAATATCGCTTCACGAATCTACTCCTGGCCTTTTGTGGGTCATCTTACGAGGTGTCGAGTGACACAATGTGTTTTAAAATGACTACAAAGATGTCTTATCTCAAAAACACTCGCGACCGCGGGTCGGACTCTGCCTTCGACGTTAGTTCGAGCTCAACTTTCTTGGCAATCAGAATGTTTCTTTCAAAGTTACTGAGCCCAATAAACATGGAAGACGACGAAGAAATTACTTCTAGTGAAGATGAGTTCAATTTTCAAACCAAGAATGCACACTGGAGGTTGTTTTATAAAATACCACACAAAACAAAAATATAAAACGTAATGTTTAACAAATATCCTTCATTAAACTATAAAATATATATAATGTTAAAAATAAAAGTTTAAAGTGTTCTATTGTGTCTAAAATTATTTTAAGTTAAGTAAAGAACTCATGAAATAAGCGGGAGCAGCTGACTGCTCTCGAGTTGCTGGTTCGCCTGAGCGAAAACGGCCTCGAGCGCAAAGGGTTAATAATATTTATGGAGTCAATAATTTAAAAAAAATGATCATCAGTTCTAAAGGTTCAGCTCGGTAGCTACAGTACCCTACCCGCTACCTCAGGCTCAAGCTTTATTTGATCGCCAGAGCCGTCCTTGGAAGAGCTCCGCCTGCTTCCCCTTCCCGTGCGCTCGAGAGCTCGCTGATTGCTTTGCCTTTCACTTGCCAGGTTCGGACCTATTGGCACGCGCGTGGTGGCGTATTGGGGCGACATTCGTATCTAACTGTTCGCGCTGGAAAGAAATGCCACGCGCCTCGATCGCGGAAAACAAAACGACATGCGTAGCACGTCGGCCAAGGTCATTTGTTGAAGAACAATTTCAGATCGCACCACGTCGCGTGCAGGGTAAAAAAAAAGTATTATTAGTGAAAAAGTATGCTCTGATATGTTTTAAATCAAATACGATTAATAGATTTTAATGTTTTTGGACTTCTGGCGATGATTTGGTGGAATTCAACCACTACGTGACACCTTACGGCGAAATATAATGCTTCGTTCTAGCACGCGCATTTGTAAATTAATTTCTAGCGCAAACAGTTAAGAAACTCCGTGACAGCAGAACGCAAGGCTTTCTCGCGTTAAAGAATACATTGTTGCGGCCGAGCATTATATTTCGCCGTAAGGCGTCACGTAGTGGTTGAATTCCACCAAATCATCGCCAGAAGTCCAAAAACATTAAAATCTATTAATCGTATTTGATTTAAAACATATCAGAGCATACTTTTTCACTAATAATACTTTTGTTTTACCCTGCACGCGACGTGGTTCGATCTGAAACTGTTCTTCAACAAATAACCTTGGCCGACGTGCCACGCACGTCGTTTTGTTTTCCGCGATCGACACGCGTGGCATGTCTTTCCAGCGCGAGCGGTTAGATACGAATGTCGCCCCAATACGCCACCACGCTCGTGCCAATAGGTCCGGCCATGACACCGAGAGAGTGTCTGTGAATCAGTGACATCTCAGCTATATGTATGGGTGAAGTAGGCGGTGTTTCTCCAAGGACGGCTCTGGCGATCAAATAAAGCTTGAGCCTGCGCTACCTACACGCTGCGCAGTAATTACGGACTAGATAACTGAAGGGAGCACACAATACTGGAGTAAGTGTAATAAAACAATAAAGCCTTCTGAACTAAATTGAATGTTTTCATGTACTTAAAGTGGTTGGAAAACACTGTTGTATCCCACTTCTGACACGAAATTTATGTTGTATTCCATGGGGAGTGTTACAACAGTTTTATTTAACGAAGAATTACTTTCGCGTTTGGAGTTTTTACAAGTAAGGATAACGTCGTCCCAAGATACCGACTGTCAGCGATTCAAGACAATTGATTATGAATTCTAAATGAGCCGAGGTTTTAAGGGCTCCAAAACAGCGTGGTGGGAGGTTCGGATAACCCCGACTTCTCGTGATTAGGGTTCCAAAGATCGGCCGCTTTTCCTGTGCCTCTTGTTAAGACTAAAGATCCTTAAAATATGTTTTACAGGGAAAACGATAACTAGTAAATCAGATTTCCTATTTGGAACCAGATTATCATCATCATCATCATCATCATCACTGTTATTGTTATCGTTATTATCATTACTACTATTATTGTCATTATTATTAATTATAATACCTCATGTAAGACATACATACACACCTACAAATAACCAGATACACATACACGCAGCATACCTACCGACCACTCTAAGGGCCCATCCCCCTCCTCACAGCCTCATCCCCTCTTACAAAGGTCCCTGTCCCCCACTCCTAACTTCTCCTAATTTTCCACACCGACGACTCTTACACGAACACTCGCACACAACACTTCTTAAGAACCTTTCATCAAGTACACACAGAGAAATAAACGCAACAAATATCAATTTATACAAAACATATACATTTAGTATTCGTGAGTCAAAACCTTCCCTCGCGAAGACGAAGTGGTGCTCGTTTCGTAACAGCTCCATAATTATTTTTACATATATTTCATATTGTATAAGTATTTAAAAATGTTTGAAAAACACTGAAAAATTGAAAAATGGTTATTACTTGTTGTTATGCAGTGAATGATTAAAAAAATGATTTTACCGCGTGGGATTAGAACCGGCGACAAGAAGTTTCGAGAGGTTCCGCAGTCAGGAACTCTAGCCACTGCGCCATCGCTGCTGTTGAAAGGACGTTCGTATTTTTAGCTTATAAGGAAGTGTGTAGCTTACGAATAATTGAATCAATTCAATCCTTTGCACTCACTCGCGATTGCTTTGTATGCAGGAACATTAAAACCCACAAAATGAACATACTCTATCAAAATTGTTGGGAAACTATCTTTGTAATTCGCGCCCACTATGAAGCGCCACCAATATGTAATTTTGGGACTCATCCCCCAGATAGTGAACAAGCCGCCAAGTAGAGCGAGTAGAGAGAATGTGCAGCTTTGTAAAATCCAATAAATCTGTTGTTAACGGGACTCATTCTGTTCAGTTTAATATCTCCACATTAACTCTAACAAAAATAATGAAAAATAACAATTACTTCTTGCGTTTTAGATCAAAATACGTCCCGAAAATCGGTTTTTGATTTTTTTCACAATGACGCAGGTGGTTTAAAAATCTGAAAAAATTGGGGGTAACAATCGTAGGTGTTAGATTGTTATTGTATAAAACAAAAAGTTGTACCTCGAAGATTTCGATACGAAATCTTCTTTTTTCCGTTTTTTTTTACTTTGCCCATTTTTCCCGCTGAGGTACTTCGACGGAAAAATCTGAAAAAATTCTCCAACATGTCCGGTACCGTGTAGAATATGTTAGAATTTTTTCGGATTTTTTACGCCTCAATAAATGGGGAAAAAGGGCCAAAAACCTGTTTTTTTAATTTTCCCCATAACTACCCTTCCGGTCAAGATGCAGGATTAAAAATTTGTAGACATAAATCGCCGAGCATTATCTATCGAATGAGACCGTCCCCATTGAAATGTTAAAGTTCCAGTTCCGTGATTAGGTTTCCGATCCGAAACACACAGACACATAGAGACAGGACGTACAAGAATTATGCTTATTTGCCCAAGTGTCGCATTTTCCAGTTTAAAATGGATGCATATTACACGGGCTTTGAATGGGATTGACAAGGTCATCTAGCAAGGCGGTGGCGCGCTAATTCCTTCACCGTCTGGTTGACATCAACTCGCTTGGCGCGCGTCTGTTTTAAAATGATAGATGTCACACATGATACTGTAGCGACACGCGGTTTACTATTTCTCGGAAGTCCTTATGCCGACTCGGAACTGCCGAGGGTCAAACTACGGACCCTCAAAAAGCAATTACAAGTCGCAGTTTTTCTATACGACAATGGATAATAAAGAAATAACCTCTGGCCCGCGTACCTGTCACGCCGAGCCACCTCGAGCCGACCTGACATGTGCCGCCATAAACCGCGGGTCGCGAGGAAGCCAAAATCCACGGCTACAGCATGAGTCACCGCCGCCTGGGTTTTTCCCTAAAACATCCTCTCTTTCCAGACACACCCTTAAGTGGAGGGAGTTTTTCTCTACAAATCATTTACAAAAACCAATCAAATTGTAATAGAGAAAAACTCCCAAAATTTCGCTCCGCCTCCCAAGAGGCTACGTCGGAGGAAACGATCCTCCGACTAGTCACTTGGTCAGAGAGCCGTCGAGCGCGAACAAACGAGAAATAAAGACGACGTAGAAGCATCTAGCCTTCCGTTACAAAAACAAACTTAGTTTTTTCCACTCTACTCTTCGTTTCCACGATACAATCATGGCCGATTGTATTATTATTGAACCGCACAAGCCGATTTAGGTTTTCCTTATTTTATTGCAAGTTATAGCAACTTTACAGAATAAAGTGTAATGGTACTTATTAATACGCCTTTCATGTTGCTAACGGGCAGAACTACAGTAGGAAAATGCGTAAGGTCTTTTCGGAGGTCCCCTTTTTCTATTCGGTTTCCCAAAAGCGAGAGTAGGGATATTCCTAGAAAAGGGAAAGGTAGCGAGAGAAATTCGTTGGAACCGCCTGGGAATTTGGGATGAGACGTTGGTTTGAAAACTAACTTGGAAAATAAAGTTTGGAGACAATATTAATGTCTAGGGACGGAAGTGGTCGATCATTCTATAATAACCCGTCATGTGGCATTTGTTGGATAAGAAAAAAAGGGCGTTTCTGCTTTGGGATAGGAAAAGAATGTGGAAAAGTGTGTGTTAAAAACTTTGTGAGGGGCATCTGCATTTCTCGGTGGATGTAGATGCCCCTATTTCTTTCTCGCGCAATTTAGGTAGAGGTTTAAGTCACGTACGCACAGTGGTCCAGAACGGACGATTAGCCGCGCTTTTGCCGAAAAGTCGATTTTCTCGAATCGCTTTTTTTTTCTTTATATCGATTCCTAAATGCCCACGGATTTCAGAAATCGCAAAATTAATGAAATTCGACAAAAATTGTTGTTACAACAAACGCTTAAAGTTGGAACTTTTTCTCGAGACCAATTTCTATCGAAAAAACACGGTGTCTTCTTCGTGACATTCTAACGAATCTATCTTACATTTTCTAATGATTTTTGTTTTAAATTAAAGAGCATTCTTCTACGATCAAAATGCATGTGCTGAATATGAAATTAGCTTTGTAGTTTATTAAAAAATTAACGTTCAATAAATGAGAGAAAATCATCAAAGTTTTCTATCATTGACAGTCATCATCTTTTATGTACCGTATATATTCGTAGTTTGACCTATAAGGCCCTTCTCTGTAAGGTCTCTGCTATATGATCCTGCAAAAAAACCATCCCATCTCGTCCCACAAATTTGATTTTTTATTGTTTAAAGAGTCGCGCGCACTCCAGCGGCTGCCCGCCGCTAGAGTCTGTCAGCGGTTTTAAGGAAATCTTTCTATGAATTGGTCGAATTAGAAGAGGGTAAACAGTTAATCTTGTGTTGTAAATGAGTATTCGACATTTCTGTCTACATGTAATTTAAACAATATCATTTTAAATGGATTCGGAAAACAATCAGAGCGGTTTTAGTGCAACGCCATGCGATTCACAACTTCTCGATTTCGCTAAGCCAACTTGTAAAAATCTCATCGGCAATTACAAGTCGATAGTTTCTTAAATGTGGGTTTTACAACTTAATGGTTCTAACAAGGGAACATCCCGAACCCGTACACGCCGATTTTGATGAAAATTATACGGTACATAGTTCTCGACAAAATATTTGACACCTATTTTTTTATATCTGCAATCGTCCACATTGAAGGGGTGATAATAGCCCTCAAACTTTGGGGTTGGAAATGGTTTTTTCGAAATATCTCCGAGATTAAAGGGCGCACGGAAATTTTTTTTTAAATTGTGCGCCTTGAGATTACGAATCCAGTGATGTAAATAATAACTGCAAAAAATTATTTGTTTAAACAATATATTAAAATTTCTTAATTTTTTGTTAATTTTTCGTACTAAATGTTGTTCCATTTTCGTGGAAATTTATGTGTATAAAGTATAGACAAAATTAGTGAATACGTGTTTTTGGAATTTTTTGTTTGCTAACATTTAACGATACTTATGTAACGTTTAATTTTTCGCACGCTTCGTACAGGGCGTATGAAAATTATTTGCCATGATCTGCCAGGCGTTGTTCTATACCTTTGGAGTGATGGACATTTTCAAAAAAATCTACCGCAAAATTCGCAAAAGCCTTGCAAATTAAGATCACTTTTTTTATTAGCTCATCGAATTCGTCTCGTCGCGTAGGCCAAATGTATGAAAGGAACTATGGGTCAGAAATGAACTTTTCTTGTGCAAATTAATGTTAAAATTGCAGTTCCGTGAGTGGCTTTCCCATCGATAGGACAACCTTTGCTAACGGACATATAGAGAACAGAAGCACACGAATTATCCTTATCGTCCGAAATGTGTCATTTGCTATTATATTTCAGAAACCTAATTACCGTAGCACGCTATACGAGCTTCGAATATGGACGAAGAAAATATAGCCAATAAGAAAAACGCATGTGTTTATGTTCTTCTCTCTGGGAGGGCCCTTGGGAGGACTCGAAGCTGATCGCAAGTCATTAATATTTTCCCAGCCTGCGAAAATTTTTATTCAAATATCTCCTACTGTACGGCGACAGCGAAGAAAATTGCAATCATGTGTGACTCAACAATCCTAGACCGGTCGATTGTCGGAATCTTTTGTTAGTGTCGCGGTTTATGACTCTATTGTTCCGCGTAAATTTTCGCAGACTACGAAAATAATGGGTGAAGTAAAAAGTTCTGAGCGTTTTTTGTTAGATGGCTTTAGTGAGCCATATCTCACAATGTATACGTTGCATCATGTCATTCTATACTGTGACTTAAAGGCAACATAACGCTTTAAAAAAAGTTCTCTGACAGTCTTTTGTTTTGTGAAGCCAGTTGTTTGTTAGAGCGTATCAAAATGGAGGTAACGAAAGAGAAGATTCGATACATTCTACAATACCACTACGATCAAGGGGAAAAATCCGAGCAGGCAGCCAAAAAAATTTGTGCTGTTTATGGACCCAAAACAGTATCGAATGCAACAGCAAAGCGGTGGTTCCAACGCTTCCGTTCTGGTAATATGGACGTCGAAGATGAGACACGCTCTGGTAGGCCTATCGTTGAAAATGTCGATAAAATCATGGAAATCGTCGAGTCAGACCGGCATGCGAGCACTTATTCCATTGCCCAGGAACTGAAGATTAGCCAGAAAACCGTTTGGAACCATTTGCATAAGGCTGGTCTCAAAAAGAAGCTCGATATATGGGTGCCACACGAACTGACGCAAAAGAACCTTTTGGAGCGAGTTGATGCCTGCGATTCTTTGCTGAAGCGTCACGAAATGGACCCATTTTTGAAGCGGATGGTGACTGGCGATGAAAAATGGGTCACATACGAGAATGACAGACGAAAAAGATCGTGGTCCAAGCGCGGTGAGACGGCCCAAACGATAGCCAAGCCCGCATTAACGACCAAGAAGGTTTTGCTATGTGTTTGGTGGGATTGGAAGGGAATCCTGCACTATGAGCTGTTGCTATCGGGCCAGTCACTCAATTCGGGCCTATATTGTGAAAAACTGACCAGATTGAAGCAGACGATCGACGAGAAGCGACCAGAATTGTCCAATCGGAAGGGTGTTGTCTTCCATCAAGACAACGCCAGGCCGCACACATCTTTAACGACACGCCAGAAGCTCCGAGAGCTTGGATGGGAGGTTATATCGCACCCGCCGTATAGCCCAGACCTGGCACCAAGCGATTATCATCTTTTTAAATATTTACAAAATTTTCTTGATGGCAAAAAACTGGCCTCAAGAGAGGCTTGTGAAAGTGAGCTGGTCGAGTTTTTTAACAATAGGGACGAAGATTTCTTCAATCGCGGAATTATGAAATTGCCTTCAAAATGGGAAAAAGTTATTGAACAAAACGGCGCTTATTTGATTTAATTCCGAAAATTCTAAGTTTGTTAATTTTATCATCAAAATAAAGAGAAAAAACGCTCAGAACTTTTTACTTCACCCATTATTAATGTCCTGCGATTGGCTTTGGGTCCATCAAGGGCCCTTCCGGGGTGTAGAATTAGCCTGGTAGGCCATGATAAATATTTTCATGCACTCTGTACTGTGGTAAACCAATGAAAGAAGTCCTTTCTGACAAAAAGTTGTTTTTATTATAAAATCAAAGTTTATACTAAAAAGAAAATCTTTAAAGGGTCTAGCCGGATAAGGATGGAAAAAGAGCCCCCAAAGCAAATTAATCTTGGGGCATATCATTCGATAGGGCTCTTTAAAAAAACCCTTCCTGCAAAGTATGAATCCGCTACCCCTACCGTGGGGATCGTTACAGGGTGAAACGTATTTTTCAGTTTTTGCTCGATTTCTCCTGTTTGTCTTCATAGAAAATTCTGAAAAAATCACAGATATTATAGCCAATGGTGTGCGTACTTTTGAATTTTTTCAGATTTTTAGGAGTGGTGTAACGCAGTTCAAAAAATTAAAAATCAGCAAATTGTTTATATTATTGACTGATTTCTAATTTTTTGAACTGCGTTCCACCACTCCAAAAATCTGAAAAAAATCGAAAGTACGCACACCATTGGCTATAATATCTGTGATTTTTTCAGAATTTTCTATTAAGAGGAGATATTTGAATAAAAAATTTCGCAGGCTAGGAAAATATTAATGACCTGCGATCAGCTTCGAGTCATCCCAAAGGCCTTCCCAGAGAGAAGAACATAAACACATGCGTTTTTCTTACTGGCTATATTTTCTTCGTCCATATTCGAAGCTCGTATAGCGTGCTACGGTAATTAGGCTTCTGAAATATAATAGCAAATGACACATTTCGGACAATAAGGATAATTCGTGTGCTTCTGTTCTCTATATGTCCGTTAGCAAAGGTTATCCTACCGATGGGAAAGCCACTCACGGAACTGCAATTTGAACATTAATTTGCACAAGAAAAGTTCATTTCTGACCCATAGTTCCTTTCATACATTTTGCCTACGCGACGAGACGAATTCGATGAGCTAATAAAAAAAGTGATCTTAATTTGCAAGGCTTTTGCGAATTTTGCGGTAGATTTTTTTGAAAATGTCCATCACTCCAAAGGTATAGAACAACGCCTGGCAGATCATGGCAAATAATTTTCATACGCCCTGTACGAAGCGGGCGAAAAATTAAGCGTTACATAAGTATCGTTAAATGTTAGCAAACAAAAAATTCCAAAAACACGTATTCACTAATTTTGTCTATACTTTATACACATAAATTTCCACGAAAATGGAACAACAGTTAGTACGAAGAATTAACAAAAAATTAAGAAATTTTAATATATTGTTTAAACAAATAATTTTGTGCAATTATTATTTATATCACTGGATTCGTAATCTCAAGGCGCACAATTTAAAAAAAATAATTTTTCCGTGCGCCCTTTAATCTCGGAGATATTCCGAAAAAACCATTTCCAACCCCAAAGTTTGAGGGCTATTATCACCCCTTCTATGTGGACGATTGCAGACATAAAAAAATAGGTGTCAAATATTTTGTCAAGAACTATCTACCATATAATTTTCATCAAAATCGGCGTGTACGGGTTCGGGATGTTCCCTTGTAAGTCTACCAGCAGGTCGCACGTGCTATAAACCGCGGGCGGCGAGGAAGCCGAAAATGTTGGCCAGCGGATGAGTTAGGTAAAAACGGTTTTTTCTAATTATTCTCCCTTTTGGCAAAAATAACA
Source organism: Cerceris ruficornis (assembly GCA_963989415.1). Taxonomy (NCBI): domain Eukaryota; kingdom Metazoa; phylum Arthropoda; class Insecta; order Hymenoptera; family Crabronidae; genus Cerceris; species Cerceris ruficornis. The sequence goes on from OZ022519.1 coordinate 4,429,095, forward strand.
AAATGTGGAGGGAGGTTTTCCTAATCAATCATTTGCATAAATCAATAATTTTGTAAAAGGGAAAAGCTCCTGTAACTTTGCTCCGCCTTATGACACTCCGCCCGACTTTTGAATCCGCCATTTTGTTTTTGGACATTTTGAGTTCAGATTCGTAATCAACGACTCAAAAAACATAAGAATACTAATTTTTAGCTAAATCGGATGTGTTTTGCGCTTTTGGCGAGGATTTCAAAGAGATCGAAAACTGTGCGAGGTGCCTGAACAGCTAGATCGACGTTCTGGACCACTGTGGTACGCTTCAAAAGGCATTAGTTTTGAGAAACGGTAATTTACTGTAAACATATTTCTCCACATACCAGGCTGCAGAGGCATGAGACTGTTACCTTCTTTAGGATATTTATTGTCTCTTCAGCCCCTCACTAGTGCATGACGCGCCTTAAACCTCGACGAGAGTTTCTAAACCATCCTGTTTTATGCTTTTAGAGATCGTGTTCTTTATTGTAACAAGCTGTAGTGATTTATTCTTCTCTATGTATAAACTTTGTTTTTTTACAAATAATTTAGTCGCTAGTATTCTGTTCGCTCTTCCTGATCTGGGACGACCGCGTGTCGCCCTTTTCAACCCCTCGGTCACCTCTGCTCTTTCATTTACTTTTCTCTTTCCCTACTCTCGAATAACGAGAGTAAGGGAAAGTTCTTTTATCCTTGTCTAGGTGGGTTCTGAAAAATTGTTAAGGTTGCCTCGAGACGTTCGCAACCATGGGGGTGTCTTGGTATGGACAATTCCACATCTGGTGGACACCCATCAAGGCCCCAGGCTTATTTATATATATATATGTGGCGTGTCGATCAGGCGACGAAATCGCGCGGTTCTCATGCGTGAGTCACCGTACGGGCGCACAATGTAATCGCTCGCGCGCGTCTTTCTCTTTTATTTTTCCCCGGAAGAAAGACGGCGTTAGGTTTGCCCTACGGAAAGACAGTCAGTCTTTTGCTCGCCTCGCTAAGAGTACGCAGTTTCATATAACCACATTTCTTATATCTTTGTAGTGTTAATTGTTTATTATTTCTTGTTACTTGCGGTTTTGTTAAATATATTTGTTATTCTTAATTGCCGTTAAAACATTTTCCGTTCCCACCCCACATATATATATATATATATATATATATATATATATATATATATATATATATATATATATATATATATATATATATATATATGTGTGTGTGTGTGTGGGATTAACCACTTGCGCTATAAAGACGTGCCACGCACGTCGAGATGCTTTTGTTCCAAAACCGAAAGCGACGTGTATACCACGTCGATAGGCATTTAGCGCAGAAACAAAAGCGACGTGTGTGGCACGTCGGCTAACAGTTCAACCGTTCATTATTCGTGGAGCGCGGCACAGCTACCGAAAGTTAACTCGTGGAGCGCGGCACGGCTACCGAAAGTTAAATCGTAGCGCAAGTGGTTAACCACATTACGCACGCTGTACGGTCCCAAATACATATTTCTGTAACAATTTATTTTGTGGAGCAAATTGGGTACGCTTAACCAGTTAACTGTGGCGCCCTCGTTTGAGAGTGCGCACCGTTTTGTGTCGCCAGAATCGAGCCATGACGAGTATACTCGTCAATCACAGAGTAAGTTGCGCTGGTAAGATATTGGATCAAAAAGATGGGTTTATTTTATAAAATCGACAATTTTATTACTAATATTTACTTATTTGGTTAACATACACATATATTACATACATATTAAACTGAAAACGCATTAAAAATTAAATATTACACATATAAGAGCAAGAATTTAAAATTCTGCTCTGGAGTGGCATTCAGCGAAACAGGGTACTATACACAATGGGACTTTGCAAATGGAACACCAGTAACGCGATTCCTTCCTGATCTTACGTTTATAGCAATGTGAACACCTTCGCGTAGGGTTCTTTGTTTTTGATGTTCCGGGTATATAATCCGGAACATGATTCCCGCCGGATATCTATGAATTTTAGTGACCGTCAAAATTCCCGGGCATTACTCTAATCTCAGCACATGGTTCTAACATCAAACAATTGACATTTACACCACTCGATAACTAGGTAACTTCGGGCCAGCAGGTATCAATAGGCTCAGCGCCTGGTCGGCGTCACGCATTTGTCGCATGACTGACCATACCTGAATGAACCCTATTATAAATCAACTTTCTGACTTTTGTCTTTGCCCCTTTTAGGCTAACATCTAAAAAACGTTATCATCGCACATAAATAAATTCGTTGTGCGAACTGGTAAGCTGTTTCAACCGGTGCTTACGGGGACGCATAAAGTTCATCTCAAATTATTTATACTTACTATTTGTTTGTTTTATTCCGGCATGGCCTCAAAATATTCTAAACATCTTGAAATTTGTGAATATGTTTTGTTTTTCTCAAAAATTACAATTTAAATAGCCAATGGTCACTACTTTATACGCATGACGAGTATACTCGTCAATACACAAAATCGAGCCATTTCTCCATGACGAGTATACTCGTCAATCACAGTTAACTGGTTAATCGCAACAATATCACCTATTGAGTACTTTCGCGCTCGTTTTCGCTTTCGATTATAAACGCGCCTATTTTCCGATTGTACTTTCTCGATCTGCTGTTTCGCCTTCTCACGGAGTTCTTGTCGCTCTTCCTGTACCAGACGGCAGGTTTCCGCTTCGATTATTTCTCGCAATTCAGTATCATCTTTTAACCGCATTGTTTTCCCTATTAATAACTCAAACGGAGACGCACCCGTACTTCGTGATACAGTGGAGTTTATGCATTGGTGTACTCTATCTACATATTTAAACCAGTTTTCCTGTCGAGGCAAACTAAGTTTTGTGAGTAAAGGAATAACAATTCGATGTATTCGCTCGACTTGACCGTTTCCTCGCGGTGCTCCTGCACAAATCAGACTATGCTCGATACATTCTTTGTCGCAATACTCGCGGAACGTGTGAGAAGTAAATGAGGAGCCTCTATCGGATATTATCCGCCGTGGATTACCAAATATACTTGCTTGTTTCTCTAAGCGCGATAACACTTCGTCAGCTGAAGTTGTTTTAACGGGATACAGCCATGTAAACTTTGTAAAACTGCCAACTACAATGAAGAGATGCGCGTAATTCTTTTTTGTACTATAAATCGGTGCCACGTGATCTATGTGATACGTGTAAGAAGTGGTTCAGGTGGATCCTTTTCAGTTTTATTGACGACGGACAGAGTAACGACTTACAGCAGGTTTTTAAATAGAATTACTGGTTTTGCGGTTTTTCGTTGGTCTTAAATACTTAGTGTTCCTTTGTCTCGAGATAGGCGTACGTGCCTATCTACGGGGCAAAAGTTCTATTATATTTCGGAAATGAACCGGCGACTAAGAGTAAATAAGAGGCAGAGGCCTAAGGTTGCCTAGCGGTCGACGGTCAAGACTGAGGCTTATCTTACATACGCTCTCCTTTGAAATATTACGTAGCATGCCCTCCTGTTTACCATGTTTACGTTCCACTAGTATACACGGTACGCAATTGGATATCACTTTAGCTATAATTTCTCGCATTTTCCTAAACCAATATTCCTTTTTCAACAGAGCTTTTACTTTCTTTACCGCGAAATGTCCTTGCTCGTGCGCGTCTCTAATTATTTCCCGCTGCATTGCTTTAGGAACGACGTACTTTAATTCGTTATCTACCCTTTTAAAAAGAATGCCGTCTTGTATGATAAAATCATCGTACTCGCCAGATGATGCCAGCTCAAAAATCGGTTTCAAATTTTCGTCTTCGCGTTGAACTTTAGACAGTCGCGCAAGTAAAGTCGCATTTTCGACGTTGAAATTCATAATTTCTGGTGGATTTCGGCTTAATGCATCGACGTGACGCATTGCTCTTCCCGGTCTATGCTCGACTTTGATGTTAAATTCTGATAACAATAACGCCCATCGTGTAATACGCACACAAAGATCTTTTTTATCCATGGTTAATGCAAAAGCGCGGCAATCAGTTACAATTTTAAAGGGAATTCCCAAAAGGTACACCCTAAATTTCTTTACCGCTTTGATTATCGCGAGCACCTCAAGCTCGGTACTAGCATACTTCGATTCTGCTTCTGTCGTTTTCCAACTCGCATAATAGATTGGGTGAAATAATTGATCTCTATCGTCCCGTTGACATAATAGAGCACCGTATCCCCATTTCGATGCATCGGTATGCAATTCTGTCTCGGCCTGCGTCCGGTATAACGATAGCACGGGTTCGCTGCTTAGTACATTTTTTAACGTTTGAAATGCCCGCTGCTGTTCGGTCTCGAATTGAAATTTGACATTGGCTTTAAGTAAATCGGAGAAAGTTGAGAAAATCTGGAAAGTTTTGCACCGAACGCGTTTTAGATGGCGAAGGACACGCATTTCCGCCCTCGACCACGTGGCCCAAATATTCTATGCGCCTTTCCATAAATCGGCATTTCTTCCAATTTATGCATAGGCCGTACTTGCTTGCCGTTTCTAATACTTCGCGTAATCTATCTAATGCTTCTCCTTCGCTGCGGGACGGAATCAGGAGGTCATCTAAATATGTTAACACAATACTTTTTGAAATTTGTTCACGATATACTGCGTTTATAAATCGTTGAAATACCGACGGGGGGTACAAAGTCCGAAGGGGACCTTCAAAAATTCGTATTGCCCGTCGGGCACTATAAATGCTGTAAATTAACAAGTATCTTCGTCTATCGGTACATGAAAAAATCCGTCTTTTAGATCTAAGACGCTAAAAACTTCTGACCCCTGAAGGCGGTCCAGTTGATCTTCAAATGGTAGCGGATATCTATCTCTAACAACTTTTTTATTTAATTTTCGATAGTCTACGCACAAGCGCATACTGCCGTCTTTTTTTTCACAATCACTATCGGACTCGCATACTCCGATGCACTCGGTCTCACGATTCCGTCCTCTAGCCAAGTCGCGATCTGTTTATTTACTTGCGCCCGCTCGTTCGGCGCCAGTCGCCTCGGTCGCTGGTATACAGGGATATCGTCTTTTAGAACAAGTGTCATTTTGACGCTTCAGTATCAGGTTTTCTAATTCTCTCTTTATGTAAGGATTCTCAACATTGTTGCGTAAGACTTGTTCCTTTTCGTAGGAATCGCTCACCATCGCGCACGCGTCAATTTGTAATATCTCCGGGACTCTTAGCGTCTCAGACTAAATTCCGGGAAGGTTTCTTTTCAAAATTACCGCGGTACTATCCGTCAGTTGTATGTCCGCTTCGTCTAGTAAACCCGATCCCAGTAAAACGTCATGCCCTATACAACTATCAGGCACCACGTGTAATTTCAAATAAAAGCTTTGATCGTCTATAACTATTCTCGCTTGAAAGCTACCCAACGTTTCGACATCACCACTCAGACCTTTACATGCGATACCTGGACCACTAACTGACGGAGTACCCAGTTTGATATACCATTCGGCTCTAATAACATGTAAGTCACTACCAGTGTCTAGCAATGCAATCATCCGCTTACCTTCGATTTTCACCGTTTTATAAACTTTACGGTCACGCTTCGTCATCTCTTTGCATACGTGCACCTGCTTGTCCTTCTTCCCACATTTCGCCGCAATGTGCCCGAACTCTCCGCAATTGAAGCACTTCGCGCCTCGATCCTTGAACCGGCAGTCCTCTCCACGATGATTTCTCCCTCCGCAGTTGTGGCATCGTAGCATCTTCCCGTCTCGCGATGTTTCCGTCTTAAAAACTGCTTTCGTAGAGGATCTCGACTGCATCCGGTTTTGTCTATGCCCTTGAGCTGCCTTCATTGATTCATATTGACTCAACTTCTTTCGTAGATCCCTGACGCTGTTCGCTTCGTAAAGGATAGCCTTATTCATGGGATCGTCTGGAATGCCCTCAATTATATATTGAAATTGAGCTTCCAACTCAATGTCCGCATGACTCGCAATTTCAAGCATACGATAGACGTATTCGTGATACGATTCATCTGGTTTCTTCTTCGTCCGTGACAATTCCTTGTGAACAGTTTTGCTGTTGACCATCTTGGAAAATTCCGTAATCAACGATCTTTTTAATTGTCTCCACGATTTGCTGCATTTGTCGTAAGACACAAATAACTTCGCCGAATCTCGCAGTAGTTTTCTTGCATAAATTATTTTATGCACGTCTGATCATCCGCAGACGTCACTAGTCTCCCCAAAATCTTCTATCTACTTTCGCACGTTTTGCTTACTATCGCCACTGAACGTCTCGAGAGAATCCTCAACATCCCTGAACGTTAATAATTGAGTCATCTTTGTACGTGTTGCTTTCCGACAGCTTGCCTTTGGTTCATCGACGTCACTCGCGCTTTCAAAATATGACATCGCTTCCTCATTGGAATTAGTTTTTTTTTTGCCGCATCTTCGTCTACTTTCCCATCCGTAGCAACTGGAAATCGCAGGGCCATTCGCAACCTCTCGCGAAGAACCGGCCTGCTGCCCTCAACTCCCAAATTTATTGTTTGCAGCATCTCTCTCAACTCGTCGATAGTAAGTGCATCGACATTAACGTCGTCCTCTTTAGCCGCACACATTTTCTAATTCGCTTTATTCTTCTCGTACAGCTCACAATTCCCCTCGTTTCGATCCAAATCCCGGACGAGCCCCCAAGATTTGTGGGATTAAGGGTCGTTTGAGCAGAATTTTCACAAAAAATGTTTATTAACTAATAAACAGTAACAATAACATAAAAATATAACAACTAATTTTCTCACAGAAAATCTCTCACAATTTCTCTCGTCAAATTTCACTCTTTTCGTTGCTATCGCTCGTTATCGAGTGTCCTCTTTTTTTTCCTTCTCCCAAAAAATCAATATTCCTTGTCGTTAAGAAGAAAGCTGGTTTGCGATCGATATCTGCGAGATATCGCATCGTAGAATCGCCGCCGCTACGATTCGCCTAATGCTTCGCGGCTATCGCGCTTTTATATATATATATATACATTATATATATTGCTGCTTTCTATCGGTATAGCTTCGGGCCACCGTGTGAATGTGTCTATACAGGTCAGACAGTACTTATATCCATTGCATAATGGCAAGGTACCGACCAAATCTATATGTACATATATGCTGAAATCTAGCGTCTGGATTTTGAAACGTCCCGAGTGGCGCTGATACGTGGCGTGTTGTCTTAGACCGCTGGTACGGTAAACAGCTACGTGCCCAGTTGTTTACATCTTTATTAATGCTTGGCCACACAAAACGCTGTGTTATTAACTTACGCGTTGCTCTAACTCCGGAATGCGCTAACCCATGTATTAATTCAAAAATTGTGCGATGGAAATTTTCCGTAATAAATGGTCGAACTGTACCGTTCGAGACATCGCAGTACAGACTTGTGCCGCTGGCGGAAAGTAAAGGGTCTAGCAGGATAAAGGGGTCAAAAGTGCCCTTGAAGCTATTTTATTCCACGATGCGGCATTCGATAGGTAACCATAAGAAACCATTGTAAACAAATTTTTAATCCGATAGCTTGACCGGGAGGGTAGTTATGGGGTAAATTCGAAAAACCAGTTTTTGCCTCGTTTTCTCCACTTAATGATGAGTAAAATTCTCGAAAAAATTCTGGCACATTCTAAACATGATTGCACGCGTTAGGAATGATTTTCAGATTCATCCGTTGCAAGTGTCACGCGCAAAAAATCAAAAACGGAAAAAAAATTGGTAAAACGTAGATTTTGCACTGAAATCTTCAGGGTACAATTTTTTAATAATTATAATAAGTACTTGATGTAACCATTATTATGCTCAATTTTGTTCATATTTTTTTGATATGGTGCAACACTGTCGGAAAAATCAAAAACCGATTTCTGGGACGCATTTCGGAGTGAAACGCGATCAGTATTTGCTATCTTTGCATTATTTTAATACAGTATGTTCATTTTATGATTTTCAATGTTGCTGCACACAAAGAAATTGCGAGTGAGTGCAACGGATTGAATTGATTCAATTCTTCGTAAGCTACACACTTCGTATCTGCTAAAAATACGAACGTCCATTCAATAGCAGCGATGGCGCAGTGGCTACAGTTCCTGACTGCGGAAACTCTCGAAACTTTTTGCCGCCGGTTCGAATCCCATGAGGTAAAATAACTTTTTTTTCTTTTTTTTAATCATTCACTGCATCACAACAAATAATATTCATTTTTCAATTTTTCAGTGTTTTTCAAACAACAGCAGAAGCAAATGCTTCACGGCGAGTAACTAAATTTCATTGGGTGGTTGAAGCAATTCATGGTATTTTAGGCCAGAAATATATATTGCTTCATCACCAAAATAATGCAACTTCAGACAAGAACTTGTCCATATGGTGATGAAGTACCTTTACTTCATATTTACTTGATTTTGACTTTAGCTCTTATTACATATTATTACTTACAAGGGAACATATCGAACTCGAACACACCAATTTTGATGAAATTTATGTCAGAAGTACTCCTCGTCAGAATATTGGACACGTATGTTTTTTTATCGGCAACCATCCACTCTGAAGGGGTGAAAATACCCCTCAATGTTGAGGGTAGAAAACACATTTTTGGATATATCTCGGTAACCAGGGGTCAAAAAAATTTAATTTTTTTTAAAATTGTGTGTTTTTCAACCGAGCATTGAACTGTGTAACAAAAGTTGCAAAAAAATTATTTGTTTAACCCCTTAACGCACAGTTTTGTTGAAAAAAAACGGCCAAAAAAAATCAATTTTTTTTAATGCAAAAGTACATACTTTAGAACATAGTCTTGGCAAAAAAATAAAAAAAATAAAAAATTATTCAACATTTTTACTTTAAATTTGGATTTTGATCGTATCTATAAAGATACACTTATCTTTGCAAGTTTGCAACATTTAAGTAAATATTGAACTAAACTATTATTGGAAATGGGTGATAAATTAATATACTTTATATTTATTACTTTTACTATGAGGCTATGAAAGAACCGTCTTTATATTGCTGGAGTTTAGAAGGAACTGACTGTGGATGCCCAAAAGACGAGCTCGGGCCCACTCAGTAATATAAATTGTTTATGTTACTTTCCCCTACACTGTAGAGAGAGTCTCCTGTTTGGAATAGGAATTCCTAGAACGTAGAGTCGTTTTCGAAAATACTACGACGGATCGCATTCAGTCGTCACGAGTGCAGAAATATACTGCGCTTTTGTCCCATGGAAAAAGGCTATATTTTATTCTTGAATAAATAAGTGTTATAGCTTACAATCCTATGTAAATGATAAATATCAACAAAACGATTGTTTTTCTTAGCTTTCACATTGTTATTTTCAATTCTCGATTGTGTGCGAGTGCGAAAAATTATAGCATCATAAAATAAAACCTCGCTCGAGTTAACTCGAGTGTGCGCAGTTTGGCCGGTTTAGCGCGCTCGAATTAACTCGAGTGTGCACGTTAAGGGGTTAAGGGGTTAAAAAATATATTAAAAAATTAATTTTTTTTGTTAATATCTTCCAAAAAACATTCGCAACTGATTAAATAAATTTATGTACACAAGCTATGGTCCAAATTAGCGGATACGTGTTTTTGGATTTTTTCGATTTTTGACGATAACGGTCATTATTTCGTGTTTAACATTTTCTCGTTCCGCGCTGAAATGGCCGGCCGAAATGGACTTTTTTCATAACAAAACTGACTTTATTGCCAAGATTGGTTTCTTTTGTAGGTTTATACCGTAACAAGCCGGAAATGTATAAACGAAATCATAACAATCAGTCCACATAGCCCCAGTTACTGAAACCGGCAAGCCATAAATAGACGTAAAAAGGGATAATAGGCTTGAATGTAATTTTCTAAGCAAATTTCATTTTTATGGCATGAATAGTCATAGCTTCATATTTTTGAAAGTTAACAAAAACAATTATTCAGGTCGTGGTTAACAAATGTTTTTTTTCCAAACACTCCGGAAAACGCAACCTTACTTCTCGATTCGTGGAATGGATACAGTCAGGACATAATTGAAAATGCAACACCGGATAAAAGACAATTAGAAATACTAACAATACCAAAAAATACTACACATCTAGTTCAACCTCTCGACGTTTATGGATTCCGCATTTGGAAGAATTTTGCTCGGAAAATTTCTCATCTCGTAATGACATTAAACATAGATTTAAATTTATATACACGAGATAATATAATTAAAATGCAATCGCTGATCCATAATCAATTATCATCCCCGCGATACAAACAATTATTCCGATATGCGTGGTTTAGTTGTGGATATATAGATGAACGACCTGAAAAATTCGAAAATCCTGTCGACTTTTCTTTCATGCAATTAGAAAATATGAATTGTTTTCAATGCAATTGCGTGACCGCACTTAAATGTTCTTGGTGCAAAGAACATTTATGTTTAACACACTTCTTCGTACAATACCATTACTGTGAACGCTATACAGAATAAACTTTTCTATTTTCTTTTTGTTTTTTATATCTTCCCAATTTCCTTCTGTTGGATTACTCCGCGCTGAACTGGCCGGCCGAAATGGACTTTTTTCATAACAAAACTGACTTTATTGCCATGACTAGTATTCTAATAATCTGTGCGAAAGAATTTTAAACATCAAATAATAATCGTTAGTGTCAAAAACCAAAAATTCCAAAGTCACGAATACACTGCTTTCGATAATACTTTACATACATATTGTGGCGGCGACGTGCAACGGGCACGTCGCATCGTAAACGCGACAGCGTGGCGCCACATGTTTATATTTTCCGCCAAGAGGCCCTTGAGCCTGGCGACGGCCCGTCAGCGCATCGACGGGGCCCTTACAGCCCGACCGATCCCGGGAAAACAGCAAATGAAATCTGGTACGGGATTGGTCGGGACGAAGGAGCGACAAATCGCTTAAAAGGGCGAAGAAAATATTTTTAAGCGACAGTCCATCGAGAAGCGCCCGCTCGCAACGTCGCACAGTGGTTCATTTGGCCGAAAACCTGGCCAAAAAGCCAAAAATTTTTTTCGCGATTTTCAAAATTTAGCAATTGCGTTTGATTTGTAACATATCAGAGCATCGGTTTCCATTAATAAAAGTTTTTATTGAACAATGCTCTTAGAGATATGCAATGTCAAAGTTGGCACTTGAATAATGTAACGTATTCACGTCGAAATTCAGAATACGTTTTCAATGTGAAATAATAGTACAATCAACTTTGTAAGTATTGTATTCGTCATACTTTTAAATTATAAGTACCTTGGTTTCATTATTTTATTTAATATTTTACAACTGCGATGGCACAGATTGCAAAACCCATACATTTTTTTCCTTTTGCAGAGGAAATAGTTGTGAAGTACGCAAAAGTTCAACGCGAATTTTTTTTTAAATTAAACTTTGAAGCTTCCCGAAGAAGTCCCCGTTGTAAAATTTTGCGACTTTTTGCAATTCTATGAGATATTCTTATTTGTTTGTCGCACGCGCCATGCTCAGGGAAATACGTTTACGACATACGGCCAGGCTATCGTGCCTTGGACAAACGAATAATGCTAATCCCTCACTTGTTTTTGGAAATTCTGAGTTCAGATTCTTAATTAGCGACCGGAGAAACATAAGAATACTAATTTTCGTGCCGATCCGACAATTTTTCAAAACTCGCATCCGCCATATTGAAGCCGCCATTTTGTTTTTGGAAATTCTGAGTTCAGATTCTTAATTAGCGACCGGAAAAACATAAGAATACTAATTTTCGTGCCGATCCGACAATTTTTCAATACTCGCATCCGCCATATTGAAGCCGCCATTTTGTTTTTGGAAATTCTGAGTTCAGATTCTTAATTAGCGACCGGAGAAACATAAGAATACTAATTTTCGTGCCGATCCGACAATTTTTCAATACTCGCATCCGCCATATTGAAGCCGCCATTTTGTTTTTGGAAATTCTGAGTTCAGATTCTTAATCAGCGACCCAAATAATACTAATACACCAATTTTCAGCTAAATTGAAAACTCCTTGGGGTTTTGGCCAGGTTTTCGGCCAAATGAACCACTGTGCGTCCGCTCCCACCTCCAATGGAGGCAAATCCTCGCCTCCTCCACCTTCTTCTGCCCCTTCCACAACCCCTATTGAGGGAGGGGAAGGGGAAGAAGAAGAAGAAGAAGAAGAAGAAGAAGAAGCCGGCCCAGGCGGTGCCGTGCAGAAGCCCTACAGGACCTCCAGCTCCCACCAGTACCGAGCCGGCCCAAAGGAAGGAGGAGACCTGGGTGCAAGTGGTGAAGAGGGGCAAGAAGGCCCCCTCCACCCCCGCTACACCCGCACCCAAGCCGGCGGCCGGGACGGCGCCGGATAAGTCAACGCCTGGAGGCCCACGGGCGGCGCAGCCGCCTAAGAAGACCCCCGGCCAGGCGAAAGGAGGTAAGGACCAGCAGGAGGGGCCGAGACTGCCGCGTCCCCCCGGGACGTCGGCAGTCACGGTCACCGCTCCGGCTGGCCAAGAAAAAGACCTGGGCCAAAAGCTGGCCCAGGCTATGTCCACGGTCGACATGAAGGCCCTGGGCATACACGAAACAAAGCGCAGAAGGGCGGTCACTGGGGCCCTCATTCTTGAGGTCCCTGGGCCCGACAGCCTCCTCAAGTCTGCCGGGCTAGTGGCCGTCCTAGGTAAAGCCCTCGAGGGCACGGGCAGCCTGCCCGCAAAGGACAGCGGAGCTGGTCATCTCGGATTTAACGGAGATGGCCACTTCAGACGCGGTTAGGCGGACGGTTGCAGAGGCAGGGAAGTGTGCGGTCAGCGAGGTCCAGGTCGGGAATATCCGAATGACGAATTCCGGAATGTTCTCGGCCTGGGCCCGCTGTCCGCTCAACACGGCGAGGGCCCTGGAAGGAGCTGGGCGGATAACCGTCCAGTTCTGCAGGGCCAAGGTAGCGGCCATCCAACAGAGGCCGCTACAATGTTTTAGGTGTCTGGAGGTTGGACATGTCCGCCAGAACTGTAAGAGTTCGGTGGAAAGGTCCGACCTCTGCTACAGATGCAGTGGGACTGGCCACAAGGCGTCAACGTGCCGGGCCGCTCCCATCTGCGCTGTTTGCACGAACACGGGGAAGTTGGCCCGGCATCGGATGGGAGGCCCTTCATGCCACCCGCCGACCAAGAAGACCGGACCAGCCAAGGTGAGTGGCAAAGCCTCCCCCCCCCCCCCTGTCATCCCCCCTCAGGGGCCTGTCTATCACGCTGCGAAGGCAGGCACGGGTATTGACGCACCCGGGGTTACCCGAGTCCGTGTACCTCACCAAGGTTGATTGGTAGTAGTGCCGGATGTCCGAGACTACCCCCTCACCAAGGGGAATGTTGGTACCACGAGGACCAGGTTGAGCCCCAGGGCAGATTTCTTCGCCCTGAACTGGTCATTAGGGTTGGACGCGTGGGGGCAAGTAGTAACCCCAAGTCACAGGGGGAGAGGTGGTTACCTCGGCGGGTGAGCTGCGCTAATAACAGCTCGGGCACTGACACTGCAGAGCCAGTAGAGATTTAGAAAGGTCTCCCCTCCACTAGTAGGTAACTAGTAGCATGTACTTGTTAATGTACATGTGCGTTGATTGGGCGTATGTCAATCCCGCGCCCATGGGGGCCGTGTAGTTATGCCCTTAGTGGCTGGGTACTGCACGTTGAAGAAAGATTCGACTCCCCCCCCCCCCCCCCCCCCCCCCCCCCCCCGGTCCCCCCCCCCCCCGGTCACCAAGGGTAACAGGAAGGAGCCAGCCAGTCCCACTGCGATCGTGGGAACTCGTGGACCGCCGCAAGGAGCGATGAGGCGATCGAGGTGGAGGAGACTGCAGGTGCTGTAGCGACAACGGTGAGTCCCCTCCCCATTGTCTCCCCGTCCTCCTCTACGGAGAAGGTGGGGGAAAAGGAGGCATCGACCTCCTCCCCCACGGTGCGGGCGGAGGCTTCACCTCCCCCGACACCCACCCTAACATCGTCGACGGCTGGGAGTTTAGAACTCCCTGCCGGTACTTGCGGCCAGGCCGAAGTAGGAGTTGCCCTGGAGGAAAAGCCTGTAAGCAGACGAAAATGTCTGCACGCCTCTTCCAGGGTAATATTAACCAATGCCGGGGTGCGCATGACCTGCTGCAGCAGACCCTCCGGGAGTGGAATATCGGCCTGGCAGTGATCGCCGAGCCGTACCGGATCCCTGATTGCCCGAACTGGGCTAGGGATCTCGACGGTACGGCGGCGATCACTTGGAGCATGGCTCAGGGAGCTCCGTCCTGCCGCGTGCTTCATCGCGGCAGGGGCCTCGTGAGCATAGCCTGGGGGGAACACGCGGTGATTGAGTGTTATTCGTCACCCTCGAAGAATCTTCGACTCTTCGAGGCGTATCTGGACGAGATTGGCCGGTGCCTTATTGCATGCCAGCCTCGTCAGACGCTGGTCTTGGGAGATTTCAATGCCCACGCGTTGGAGTGGGGAAGCCCCAGGACCACTGCCAAGGGTACGGCCGTGGTAGAATGGGCGGCGAGTCACGGTCTCGTTCTCCTGAACGAGGGAACTGTGAGCACGTGCGTCCATGCCAGGGGAGAATCCATCGTGGATCTCTCCTTTGCATCTTCTGGCATGGCGCGACGTGTGACCGGCTGGAGGGTTGAGAATGAGGTGGCCACCTTAAGTGACCACCTCTATATTACTTTTACGATCAATGCCCCTCCAGCAAACGGTCCTCGCCGCCTAGACCCGTCACCGCGGTGGGCCATTAAAGGCCTACGCAAAGATACTCTTCAGTTGGCAGCCTCCGTCTTCGCCTGGCATGAAAGGCCAGGCGAGATCCTTGACGATCCGGAGGCTGG